>CM052545.1:14852679-15031164 GCA_028533065.1 Trachops cirrhosus | reverse complement strand
TTTGCATGTAGCTGTCCAGTTCTCCCAACACCATTTGTTGAAGAGGCTATTGTTACTCCATTTTATGTTGCTGTCCCCTTTGTCAAATATTAATTGACCATAGAGACTTGGGTTTATTTCTGGGCTCTCTGTGCTGTTCCCCTGGTCCATGTGCCTGTTTTTATGCCAGTACCAGGCTGTTTTGATTACAGTGGGCTTGTAATATAGTTTAGTACCAGGTATTGTGGTCCCTCCTACTTTACTCTTCTTTCTCAAAATTGCAGGAGGCATTTGGGGTTGTTTATGGTTCCATATAAATTTTTGAAGTGTTTGTTCTATGTCTGTGGAATATGCCATTGGTACTTTAATAGGTATTGCATTGAATGTATAAATTGCTTTGGGTGGTATGAGACCTTTAGTCATTTTAATTCTATGGTCAACATGTTCACTATGGTACCCCTTCTTCAATGTTTGGCTATCGAAGTTGGGTTAATAAGTTATAACATTTTGTTATGAAATTGCATTTAGTTTTTATAAATATAAAGCAAAAATAATAGCTCATTTTGAGCTAGTTTACCCTAATAGAAATAGATTGTTAATACTGTTTTTAATAAAATAGTTTAAAATTAAAAATTGCTGAAAGAGAGGCTTTAAAATGAATATCAACTTAGCTTTTAAAATGCTTCTTATCCTAATGACTTTCTTTCATGTCCTTGCAGCCACTTTGGGTGTTACCGAAATTCTTTGCTGTTTTGCTGTTTAGGGCTACAAATGTGCTGTATGTAATTATGTAATAATTCCCAGAGAAAAGAATTATTTTACTTTGAGTTTCATAGGATTTCTTGGCTGAATATTAGAGAGTTGGTTTAAAAACTTACAAATGAATACTAAACATTTTATAGTAATTACATCTATTAAAGCAGTAATAAATATAGGATAAGGATATGAATAAAAAATATGCTGTTCCTACCAGTGAACACCTAATAACGTGGTCAGAAAGGCTGCTTGATTACTAGAACTCTTTAAGTGCATTGTCTGGTTTCTGGAATTCAGTTATTAGATGGCCTATCGACTCAGAGAGAGAATGATGAGCCATCCTTATCCAAAAGAAAACCATTTTTTTAAATCTGCATTTTTTTCACTCAGTTTATAATTCAGCTTTCACATCTAATAAAATGTACTAGTTCCCATTAGAATATCCTTATTTCTACCCTTTTCTATCTGGTAGTTATTTGTAAAGAAAACACAACTATTACAAAGAGACCATTTCAGGCCATTTATCATTGTGTGTGTTTAGTGGAATTTTGGCTCATTTAATACAACCTCATTTCAGAAGCATTAATGCATACCCCAATGGATAAATAAGCAGAAACACTTGTATGCTTTACTAAATGAATTACCAATTTTTTAAATATAATACTCTAGTAAGTCTCCAGTCATTTTATTTCAGAATATTGTGAATATTGTAATAGGTATAATTTTATAATTTCTGGTAAATTATGGATGCAGACTTTGGTTTCATTCCAACCTTTCACTAACTAGCTGTATGCTTGTGAACAATTCATTTAATATTGTCAGACTTCTGATTCCTTATCTCTAAAATGAGGTGGGGAAGAGGTGTTCCAAAGTCCTTTTCAATTCTAAAAGTTCATGATATAGAATGAATGTATGTGAACTTAACTCAGTGTCTATGTAGAAAACCATAGTGACCTTGACAGTGTGACTGAATTGAAGTGAACATTGGTCTTCTTTTCTCAGAATTATTGTTGAAAAGAAAACTGAGATATCTGTAATGATTCTGCCCATTTCATTTGGTCTTGTTTCATATCATCTGATAGTTGTCTAAAAGTAAGAAGCAGTAATGCACAATAGTTTGCAATAACTTAGAAAATGACATCATACTGTTATTAGTTGGGAATCTATTGGCTTCAAGTGACAGAATTCCAACTCAAATTACCCCAAGCAAAATAAGGGGAATTTTTTGAAATCTGAAGTCATTGACCCAAGGCTAGATCAGCTTCAGGTACAGATAGATTCAGGGTTTCAAGTGATGTCCCTAGGGCTTTGCTTCTCTATCCCTTTGCCCTATTTTCCTATTAGTTTATTTTTCAGACAGTTAGGTTCTCAATGTGTTAGGAAAGGGAGCCTCAAGAATATATCCTGTTGAGTATTGATGAAAGGGAAGAACAACTGTCTCACAACAAGATTACATCAAGTCTGATCAAATACTCTGGCTTTCGTTAGGTCACGTACGCATCCAATGATTGTGGGTTGGGTAGTAATGCAGTATTCTGATTGGCCATCTCTGAATCATGTGATCACCACGGGGCCACAGGCAGATTCACCCCACCTGGGTCACAAGAAATGGGATCTCCAAAGGAAAATAATATTGTTATTAGAAGTGCTCCGGGCACTCTGGAAAGACACAAAATAACAAATCTAACACACGGTCTTAGATTGAATACTTTTTTGGCAGTTGAAATATTTTTGTCAGATGGATAACTTGTCAACGCACTTGGGAAGAAAACAGCAACGAAACAACAACCAGTCGTTGAATGGTTTCAACTTTTTATTTCAACCACTCAATCAGGCAGGTGTCAAGACCCTTTCTGAACTAATCTAAAATTTATCCCAAGGATTCAGAAACTTTGCTTTATTCATGCATTTATTTTATTCTTTTAATAATTTATAGTGGTGAATCTTTGTGTTTCTTGAAGGGATTCAAGACAGGCCCCTTGATTTTATTGCTTATTAACGTGTTTTTAATATTGCCCCTTTGTTCCTATTTTACATAATAGAGAGTAGACGGAAATGATTTACAGCATGTTTAGGATATTTTTCAAAAGCAAAGAACAACTTGTCATCTTTTCAGACTTCCTACTGTTTTCTTATGTGAAAAAAAATGTGATTTAAACTTCCATTTGGTACCCACTCATTATTGATTGAACTAGACTCTGAATCACAGGACTATTTTGAGTTGTACATGCATAGCAGTCCAGGCAACGCTGAATTTTGTCATTGATTACAAAAACACAGAGACGGGGGCAAATGGCACTCAATGATTATTATTGTTAATAATTAGAACAAGAGATCTTTTACTTGGCAAAAAGTTCTACTTAACAGTACATATAACTAGACTTATTTAAAAAACAACTTGCTGTCTCATGAGGCAACGTGCAAGCCGGCAGGGTGGAGAAGAAGGTGGGCATGGGCTGCACACAGGCCTGGCTCCAGACCCAGCCCTCACAGTCACTGGTCCGGGGCTCTGGGCCGGTGACTTAATCTCTTGTTCCTCATTCTTATTTGCAAAACGGGGAGAGGCATAATCCTCCCTCACAGGATTCATATCAGTGTGGACTTGATGAGTCTAAATGCCATTCCTAGTAGAATGCTAAAAATTTAATAAACATTACTTAGGTTTATTTCCGCTTTTCCATTTATTTTATTCCTTTCTTCCCTTTTCCCCCTCTTTTTCTCTCCCTTTCTCTTAAATCTAGCTAGTCATGGGTCCATTCTTTGCCACCTATTTTAATGAAATAATAAGTGTGCAGAATTGAAGTAACAATTGATTAACTATTAGTTTACTAACGAGGAAAAGATAAAAAACATTTTTCCTTATGATGAATTAAGAATGATATGGTTTAACCCATGTGCTATTAAGTGACTTTGGCCTCTTTTCCTTGGCCAGGAAAATCAAACAAAATTATTTTATTGCGCAGCATTTACAAACTCATTATTTATTATACAGGTTTCAGGCACAAGTAATGCCCCTTTTTTATTACAAAATCTTTTATTACAAAATCATAAGCATGTAATTCTGTAACATAACAGTATCACACTCAAGCACACCATGTGACATTTTAGGTGAAATGTTCAAATTAGAACTATAAATTATTACACCCATATTATTACCCTACCAACCACATTCAAGCAGGTGCTACTTCTGCTGGACCCTGTGTGTTTATAGGCTAATTTAGCTAGAAGGAAGAGTAAGAAAGAGTTTAGTAAAATACTGGAAGTCTTAAATAAATACATTTTACCTTGCTTTCTTTGAATTCTTTCTATGTAGTTTGACACTTGAAAAAGCTACAAGAAATGAGAGAACAGAATGAATATATATATTTTGTCATTGGAAGTAGAAATAATCCTTACACAGAGCATGCTACTAACAGACTCAACCCTGGTGGATAGCAAATACCCAGGGTATATTTAGACCATATTATACAGTTTTGAGTTTTTCAAGAGGTATTTTTGTGGATAATGTTTTTGTTATTAAAGAAGGTAATAATTTTGTCTTGAAACTTTTTTGATATGAAAAAGAGAAAGCCATACTTTTTTCTTTTGGTCATGAAAAGCATTTTGAAGAATAAGATTTCAAAGGATATCACTGTGTGTTTTTTTTTTTTAGATTACAAAAAGTTATTGAATTGTAAGCAATTGAACAGAACACAGGCAAATTCAAGGAGCTGTTTCCCATGGGACAATAACAATAGCTTCCTAGACAATGGCATCAAAAGTCGTGTTTCCATGAGGGGGTTGAAGCTCAGCAATTTCTCGCTGCTGGGCAGTGGGAAGGAACTGTACATTGGGGTTTTAATTGCTATTTTGCTCTAGGTCATGCCTTGCTGTTTCAATTAAATCTCTGGTGTACAGAATCCCTTGTCCCCTTCTTCTTGCATTTGATCACCTAATGGGAAGAAGCCTCTGTTCCTCAGGGAAATAATTTTGGGCAACGTGAATCAATCTCTCCCCCCTCCTCCATCTCTCCTCTGTAAAATCTAATTTTAGCGTTCTAGAAAATCAAATGTAAAAAAGGGAGTAGAGTTGCTGTTCATTTCTCTGCTCCTCATTATTGCTTTCAGTGCAAACTTTTTAACCAGCAAGGGGAAAAGAATTGATTTAATAACAACAGTTTAAAATTTATGTACAGGAAGAAAGTCAAGTGGCAATGTAAGTCAGGAAAACACCAGCATCTATTTGGCCCCAGCCTCTGCAATGGAGTAAAAGGTGTGATTTTGAAAAAAAGCTTGCATTTTCAAATGAGTCACCTACCTCATTGTAACCATGTAATTTAATCATGCAGACTTCCAGTATGAGTTCCAGTCTCAAGACGGTTGCGATGTAGCACAGCCGGTGAGACACGCGCATGAGTAACTCTGATGTTAGGTGGGATGCGATAACCATTATTTATAAAGTAATATTGACAAGCTTTGGGAGTTCAGAGAAAGGAGGATTTATTTCTGTTGGAATGTGAAGCAGGGGACAGTGAAGGATTAGAAAGGCAAAAAAGAAGATGATCTTTGAGTAAAACCCTGACAGTTAACTAAGATGCACAAAACACAGTAAAATTTCAAAAGCAATGTAACATTTCAGAGATCTAGGGATGTGAGAAAAGACCATTCATCTTAATATTATTATTTTGAATCTAGTTAAATTCATTAAAATTATTTCTGAACATTTTCCTAAAGGCTATATATTTATTTTTTACTGAGTGAAGTTAAACATTTTGTGCACGTGCATTTATGTGGCTGCATATGGGTTTTGGAAGTCAGCGTTTGGGTTTGGTTATCAGAGTCCGTTCCAGCGTTTATCTTCATGAGGAAGTTTTATCTTTGCCTATTGCAATTCTTTACTAGTTAGAACTGCAGCCGTGGTGGTCCCCTACTCAAGCCAAGGCTGTGTGGCAAGCTGTGCCTAGGAAGGTGATAGCCACCAGCTCTGAAGGGAAGTATATTTTCTAAGACAAAAGATGGCGTAATTGTATAGAAAATCTGAAGATTGATACCTGATGCCATCAGCCCTGGCGGATGAGGAAGGAACATTCCACATGGACACAGTGGCTACATCTGTGACAGGGTTAAGTGAACAGAGCGAGCTGCAGTGAAACCATACAGCCTACCATTTACATGACACTCAAAGGCATATAACTATAAACATAAATATCATACCGTCTAGGCATTCATACACTTTGACAGTAAATAAGGAAGTGGATGCATACAAATTTTAAAGGACCAGTTACCCCTAAGAGGAGCTGGTGTGGAGAGGAAAGAGGGTAGAACATATTGGGAGCGGGGAGGCTAAAATATTACTAACGTTCTATTAACCTTTGTGTAAGGTTTATGAGTATTTTACATTTATTTTATGCCTTATATCTTTAACCTTTATATTATTTTTTAGAATGTAAAAAATATTTCATCACAAAAAAATTAAATTAAAAAGCCATTAACACAGTAGCTGACTATATGTATTGAATTCACTTTTCACTTAGAGTATACACATATGAAAAGTCCTCCTTCTCTGATATTTTTCTAACCAAATAACATTTTTAAACATTTCCATTTTTAAAAGGTTATATTTATTTATTTTTAGAGAGACGGGAAGGGAGGGAGAAAGAGAGGGAGTAAAATATCAGTGTGTGAGAGAAACATCATATGTATCTCAACCAGGGACATGGTCCGCAACCCAGGCATGTGCCCTGACCGGGAATTGAACCAGAGACCTTTAGGCTTATAGGATGACTCTCAAACCACCAAGCCACACCAGTCAGGGTGAGAGCATTTTTTTCTTTTTGTGAAGACAGTGGGTGAGGGGCCTTTTCCTCTAATCCTATTGAAGGCACATTTCCAAAAAGCATAAATAACTAGACCAAAGACCTGAGAATTTTCCTAAATCAAGCCTTGCAAAGAATCATATGGTCCCTCCACTTCTTTTCGTCTAATTTCCTCTGTATGTTGGCCAATTTCATAATAGGCTATGAACTCTGGTGTAGTTCCGAAGATATTTGATATCAGATGTTTCCTTTAATTGGAAGTGATGATCTGAAACAGAAAGTCCCTTGAAATACAGCCAAGAATTCAAAATCAACTGTGTAGCATAGAGCCTATAGTTAGCAGCACTGTACTGTATGCTTAAAAATTGCCAGGAGGGTAGATCTTATGGTGTATTCTTATCCCACAAGATAATATCAATAAATAAAGAAGGTAGGAGAAAACTTTGGGGGTGATGGATATGTGTATGGCATAGATTCTAGTGATGGTTCATGGGTATTTCCTTATCTCCAAGCTCATCAAGTCATGCAAATTAAATATGTACCGCTTTTTATTAGTCAATCATATCCTAATAGAGAGGTTAAAAAAGACACCAGAATTAGGATATTGGGTTTATTCATTTAAAAATCTGATATTTGTATATGTCTACCAGATTGAGAATGTTTCCCAGTTTTTCATTTCTGACTGTCTCCTGACTTAATGGGGGAGTACACTCATGAATATTTAGAGACAGTTGCATTGTGTGCACAAACTTTTAAAATGTTAACTTATGCATAAATGCATTCGAACTTGTACAAGCATACATACTTCATGGAAGACTATCTTAAGGCAATTTTCAATAATTCAGCCACTTCAAGGCAGCCATCTAACAAGTCTCACGTCAAAAGTTTTTATTTTAGAATGAAAAATATGTTGGTGGATTTCAATGTTAGTTACACCATGAAATTAGGCAGTATCCAAAAACAAATCATACAACGGGCATTATGAAATAAATGTAATACACCCTCTCTCACATTTTGGAATCAACATTCATTTCCTTTTGTGGAATCTGTTTTCTAGAGGTGAGCGTTTGGATTATGTCTGCTGCTCACTGAGATGAGACTTGCACTTCGTCCAACCTACGAGGAGTAGGCAGAGGCAGTGGTAATGCTGATGTGAGCGGAGTTGATATTATTTTATCAGTCAGTCAGATTAACTAACATTTATGTGTATCAAATAATTTTTAAAGCCACTTAAAAGGTAAACTAGTAAGAAGGAAAGACTAGGTTTTATTTCAATAGAAACAAATTAGCATTCCTTGGACTGTCTTCAAAGCATGGGTAGTTTGGCTGAAAAAGAAAAAAAAAACAATTAGTTGACTCTGAACTGTAACTTAAGTAGGGCTGAGGAAATGAAATGGCTGTTATTGAGGGCAGAGTTTCAGCAGGCTGACTAATGTCCCAGATTCTGCGGTAAACACAGACTATACAGTTAGAGATGTAGGGGCAGCTATTCTATTAGATGAAAAGACTAGTCTCCTGTTTCCAGACTCTGCAGAACTTAAAACTTTCTGTTGGTTCAGACCTATTCCCGGGAAAGGAAGTCTTCAGTTTATTTGAGTTTTGGGACAGATCCCAATAATCCAAATTAGTTAATCATAGTCATGACATGTAAATATTTGAGACCAGGCAAGTTAACTCTTTAAGATCCTGGCTTAGGCCGGACGGTGTGCAGGAAACACTTTCTCCTCCACCTAGTCGATGATGTTACAAAGCATGAAACTCATAAACAGTATGAGTTTTCCTCCAAGTTCTCTGAACTAAACTTTCTAGAATCAGGAATGAGACAGTAGAAGTTTTCTCACTCACTCTATTACTCTCTCTGGGTGTGTCAGACCCACAGCGTCTTCCGTTCTTTTCTTTTTTTAAAAAAAATTATCTCTTTATTTTATTTTAGAGAGGGAGGGGAAAAGGGGAAAGAAGTATGGATGTGCTTGGCAGAGAATCATCCATCAGTTGCCTCTCGCAAGCCCCCAACTGGGGACCTGGCCCGCAATCCAGACATGAGCCCTGACTGGGAATGGAACCAGCAAACTTTAAGCTTGTGGGAGGACTCCCAACCTACTGAGCCACACCAGTCGTAGTCCCACAGAATCTTTCTTAATTTGAAGGTCCAGATCAGTTCAGTCAAGTTTGTGAAGAGGCTGCTCTTCTGTGCTGTGCAGACACTCCGATGGCTGCAGAGTCACAGGCAGGAGCACCAGGTGAAGACTCAAGGGCCCCACAGCGAACTGAATGGAGTGGAAATTCTTCTCTGTTGAATTTTGGTTGACATGCAAAATATTTATCCAGGAGGTTTCTCTTGTGCAATTTTGTTTTTTTCATACTTATAATATCACAGAATTTTGTTATAGCAGAATAACACGTCTTCAACTCATGAGCAGAAATTTTCTCCCACACATACACTATTCTTCTCCCTTAATGGTGCAGGATGCATCAAATATCATGAGAACTTCTTTATTTGCATTTCTGGTTACCATAATTGGGTTATTTTTCCTTGTTACAATGGAACCAGAAGAAAATGGCTCTCTCACACATGCTGACTGAGCCAAAGGCAAAACTTGGGCGTATTATTTTATTTTTTAAAATTGAAGGATTTCACCTCTTTGATTCTTTGGTGCTCAGTTGTGTATTATCATGAGTGAGTTGTGGGTCCAGGCTGACATTGCAATGGGGCTAAATTCTATGTTTAAACATTCTGCAAGTGCCTTTGGGATAGTAATTGAACTATCCTATCATTGATACATATAAACCCTAAAAAGAAGAGTATTCAGTGCATAGGTAATAGGTACATTACACATGTTACATTATTATTATTATTACTATTATTATTATTATTGAACCCATTTCACTTTGTGGTTAATTATGCCCCTTGTGGGCACCTTCCTATTTATAGGATGTAGGTACCATCAATGGTAGGCATTTTGGTTTTGTTCAATGATGTATCCCAGACTCAAGCAGAGAGCTGGGAGAGAGCAAGTGGTCAACAGCTTGTGAAATGCAAGCGTATCACACTGGCTTCAGTCAGGCTTCTGGTCTACCACCCAGCCTTTGACTTCACCTTGACCCCACTAGGTTTGCAAATATGATGGTATGATCAAATATACTCCAAGAAAATGCTGTTGGCTGTCTTCTAAATATGACGAGGAGCCATCATGACAGAAATGTGCCCATTTGTTTGACTGAAAGTCATGGTCAAGAGATTCCTGGACCTGTGCTTTCTGGGCAGAGAGGGCATGAAAACTCTACACCTGATAGGAATTTCAATAAAAACTTCCATTTGGCTTCTACTGGCTACATTTTATTAAAGCTTTTTGCTTCTAAGAATTTGCATTATAGTTATCATCTTAGAGCAGAAATTATAAACAAAAGGGAGCCCATGTTTATATTCATTTTTAATTACTGATATTTATAATAGATGGTTAAAACTTAGAGCTAATGACAAACTATTAAAAAAGTTAATATATCTGGGATCTATTCCAAAACGCAGCTGCTGGGCTCTAATTATGGCAAGTGAAGAGGAATAAAAAGTCATTTTAGGACAGATCTGTTTTGTAATTTAAGATTAAAACATTTTTTTCTGGATCATATAGTGCATGCTTTTGTCTAGCCCTTCAGAACCCGCTTGTTGAATATCGAGCAGATAACACTGCTAATTTGGCTCGATCATCAAAGTATAAATCTCCTGTTTCCTATGGGGTGTGGTCTTCGCAGAGCATGCTTCGGTTAGATGTTTTTTTAAACGTTCCTGCTTTTCCAAAGTTTTCCAAATTCTATTCTCTCTTGAAATTTATGCTGTCTTTAAAGTCTAAGAATGTTTGTATTTACTTAGTGCTCTATAACCCCCTTCTTACAATCCTTTGTGGATGTTTCTACTGTTACACATTTACCAATTACTGTCTCTGTTTTAAAGTTTCATGTGTGTCTCAGTGGAGTAACATTACATTATTAAATTGATATGTTTATGCGTTTTGTGCCTTGGCATCTATTTTCTGCTCCTTAAATAGTTTATTCTTGTTAAGCACTAATTTTAATGTGCTCTGACCAGAGTCATTAGGTCATTAGGTCATTTACCATTTTAATCTTTTTTCTTTCCTGACTCTCATGACTTCATGTTTCTATTGCTCAATTATTCCTATTGACTATACCTCCATATTGGCAATGACCACACTGCATTATCTTAATATACGTCTCACAAACAGAGATTGTAAATGTCTTGAAGATATGGAGCATGCTTTTTCAACTGTGTATCTCTAGCATATGCCTTACAGTACACACTCTGGTTCACCACCGTGAGCGGAGACCGGGACTCCTGACTGAAATACCATATTTTGCTATGTATAATGCGCTCCCATGTACACTGCACACCCATGTTTTTGGCCCAGACTTTCAGGAAAAAGTCTTTCACTTTAATATTTTAATTTAATTTTTATGTATTTATATTTAGAAACTAAACTGATTATTGGATTCCAGGGTATTATTTTGCATATGGGTATTATTAATGCTTTCTAGGGTCACATTTTTAATGCATAAACATAAATTGAAAAATTAAAAACATTTATATAGATAATTAGTATTACTCATATATAATGCACATCATTATTTTTCCCTCAAAAATTTGGGCAAAAAGTGCACATTATACATGGCAAAATGTGGCAAACTGCAGCTGCAATGCAGAGAATTTGGCTGCCGTGGAAAGAAGGCAGAAATAGTGAAAAAGCTCTGTCTCAAGTTCAAGGAACAGAGGGCCCGCCTAGGCTTGAGGCTGAACCAGGGAAAGAGGGAGCTACTTCAGGAAGCCTACCTCTGAGTATCTATCAAGCAATAGCTATCTACGGCTGGCATGGTATATATGAGGGTGGAGCGAGTCCTTCTCTGTGGGTGGACACAGAGCGATGGCTGAGAGCTGGGGGTGGAGCATGAACACTGAGAAAATCTGCCTGGCACTCTGGTCCCACACTCTGCACAAACTGATGGCCACCCATCACTAGAGGAGTGTGAAGTCTGGTATGCTGAGGTTAAACCAGACACAGCTCATTGTTTGATTAACTCGCCTTCTCCCTCAAATGCCCTGACAGAAAAGGGGCATAAATATTAGTTACTTCAGGCGCTATTCTTCTATGTAGAATGACTGAAATTCATTAAAAAATTATAAGACAATTTAAAAAGCAAGAAAATACAACCCATTGTCAAGAGATATGGGAATTCAAAGATCCAGGTACAGAGATGACTCAGAGGTTTGCACAATGAGGCAAGGACTTTAAATAATTGAAACAATTATATTAAAGGATCTACTCAGGAAGGAGGACAGCATGCATGAACAGATGGAAAACTTAAGAAGAAAGATGAAACTATAGCACAGACCATTTTTAAATACAAAATTTAAAAATGGATATTAGAATTGAAGAATTCCTTCAACAAATTCATCTTTAGACTTGATAGAACTTAGGAAAGCAGTAAACTAGAAGATAAGTCAAAAAATTATAGAAACTATCTAAAATGAATAGTAAAATCCAAACTGAGATATGAAGTTGAAAAAATAATGTTTTAGATAAGCAAAAACGAAAAGATAATGCCCAGGAATTGTGAGATGATATTAAATAGGCTAATATATGTATAATTAGAGCCCTAGAAGAGAATCAAGAGAATGAGTCAAAAAGTGTCTGAAGGGATAAATGTTGAAAACTCTCCCAAAACAAAGGAAGATATCAAGTCACAAATCCAAGAAGCTCATGTAACTGCAAGCAGGATAAATACCTAAAACAAACAACATAAAACAAAAAACCCCAAGTAAATTCAAAATTTGAAACATCATTGTAATCAAATATAAAGAGATAAGCACAACAAACAGTGAAAAGATAATTTAGTCAAATTAAAAAAAAAAAACACCACACATTATCGTGGGCTTCTTCTTAGAAAATCTGAACATCGAAAGACACAGAGTGGTAACTTTAAAGTATTTAAAGAAAAAAATGCATCAACTCAGGTTTTGATGCTCAGTGAAAATATCTTTTGAAAAACTGATTATCTAAAAATTTCAAATAAAAAAATAGGTGAATTCATCCCAGTAGAGCTTCCCTATAAGAAAAATGAAAGTTCTTCATGGAGAAAGGGTATGATACCAGTTAGAAATTTAGATTTAACAAAAATTAATAGTGCCTATAATGTTAAAAATAAAGGTAAATATAACTTTTTTATTTACTTTTAATCACTGTTCAAGACAATTGACAGTTTAAAACAAAATAAAAAATGTGTTTTAGGGTTTATAATATAAACATAATATAAATATAAACATATACTATTACATACACAGAATAGTATATGTATAAATAAAATGAAGAAAAAAGTATAAATTTTAGGAGATATGAACTGGAAATAAATTGTTATAAGGTCCTTATATAGTATATGAAGTAAAAATGTTATTTTAAAACAGGCTATGATAAATTAAAAAATTTATAATACAATTTAATTTAATTTAATAATAAATTAAATTATAATGTCAACTTTAGGACAACCATTAAACATTTTAAGATATAGGTATAACTAATCAGCCAACTTTGGAGAAAAAATAATAAAAATTATGCAATTTAAATGACTTTAGGAAAAGAACATCTGAAAATAGAAAACAAGTGAAAAGGTGATAGATTTAAACCCATCATATCAATAATTACCTTAAAAATTAATTATCTAACTATGCTGATTAAAAGGCAGACATTGTTAGGTTAGATAATAAGACCCAATTATATACCATGTATAAGAAACTACTTTCTTATGAAGACATAGATCTGTTAAAAGTGAAAGGATGGAAAAAGACATACCATACCAACACAAACAGAAATAAAGTGAAGGGACCATGTTAAAATCAGACAAAATAGACTTCATCAAGGGATATTAACCAGGATTAGGAGGGGCATTACATAGTGATGAAAAGCTCAATGCATGAAGAAGACGACGATTTAAGCATAAGTGTGTATTTGAAGCATAACAGGACTTCAGAATATACGAAGCAAAACTGGTAGAAGTAGAAAAATCCATTATCGTAGTTGGAGATGTCAACATACACAGGTAGAAAACAACTAGGGATGAAGAAGTAAGCAACGCTGTTAACCAGTATGTTCTGACATTTAACAGCCGTCAAGTAGACCGCATTCTCGGCCATAGAACAAGCCTCGAGAAGTCCGGAAGAACTGAAATCTGACAGAGAACACACTGTGTGGCCACCCAAGAATTAAACTAGGAATCAATGACAGAAGAAATCTGGGAAATTACAAAACATGTGATTAAACAACACAAAAGATACAGGCATATCTTGACGATGTGGCGGGCTTGGCTCCAGACCACGACCACGCAGTGGATGTCACAGTGAAGCCTCCGGGGAGCTGCAGTCTTTTCGCTGGTGGGGTCTTCCCGTGATGTGAGGACTGCTAACAGATCAGGGTGGGTGGTGGTTGCTAAAAGATGGGGTAGTTGTGGCAATTTCTTGAGATAAGACAACACTTACAATAGTGACATCAAAGGTCACTGATCTCAGATCACCATAACAATTATGATATAATGAAAAAATTCAAAATATTGTGAAAATTACCAAAATGTGACACAAAGTCATGAAGTGAGCAAATGCTGTTGGAAAAGTGATACTGATAGACTTGCCCAGCACTGGGTTGCCACAGACCTTCATTTTGCAAAAGAAACACAGTATCTGTTGAAGTACAATAAAAGGAAGCCCAATAAAATGAGGTGTGTCTGTACTTCTAAACAGCTCTTCAGTCAAAGAGACAGTCACAAAGGAAATGAGTAAATCTCTTGAATAGAATGAATAGGAAAATGTCACATTAAAAATTGGGGATGCATGTACACAATGGAATACTACGCAGCAGAAAGAAAGAAGGAGCTCATACCCTTTGCAACAGCATGGATGGAGCTGGAAAGCATTATGCTAAGCGAAATAAGCCAGGCAGTGAAAGACTAATACCATATGATCTTGCCTTTAACAGGAACCAAAACAACAAAACAAAGAAACAAGTAAAATGTAACAAAAGACACTGAAATAGAGGACAGGTTGTCAGTGACCAGAGGGCAGAGGGGAGGCAATTTCAGGGGAATTTCAGGGGAGAAAGGAAGGGTTTATAGGAACAAATATAGAGGACACATGGACGAAACTAGGGGGGTTGGAAATGGGAGGGAGGAGGGGAGGGATGGGTAGGTGAGCTGGAATGGGAATAAAGGATAGAAACTGTACTGAATAACTAAAATAAAAAATAAAAAAAATTGGGGATGCACGTAAGTGCATAAAATGATAAAAGGAAATACATAAAAGGAAGTTTATAGCATGAAATTTTTATATTGAAAACAAGTTTAGCATTTGTATTCAAATTTTTCATCTTTGGAAACCAGAAAAAAATAGCAAATTAAACCTATGGCATGCAGTATAAAGCCTAGTCACCAAAAAGAAGAAGAAGGAGAAACTAAAAAAATAAAAAATACTGAAGTGTGATCTAAAATTTAAAGAAATAACAATAAAAATCCCAGCTGAGTGGTTTGGTTTTGGGGGGTGCTTGAGATGGGTACTTGAAAAGCTGGCACTCAAATCTCTGTGAAATTTATATGGAGGGGCCCAGAATAGGCCAGACACTCTTAAGTAAGAGGTCACTTTGACTTAGGTAATTCAGAAAGTTTTTTGAAGATGCAAATTGGTCTGAGCCTTAAAGAATCAGTAGGATTTGAACAGGTAGAAATTACAGGACAAGATAACATGAACCAAACGTAATCTTTGGGGACCAATGATGCGGTCCATTTGGCTGGAACAGAAGGTGTTCTGTGTGCAGAGGCTGGGAAGATGGCTAAAGGCCAAACATTGGACTTCGAACACCAGATGCAGGAAGCTGATGTTTCTGGGAGGCAGTGGAGATGAGGCTATCATGTGATGCAAGTGATGACTTGGTGGCAGCACCACCGTGATTGGAGCAGGAAGGACAGACGTGGTGCATTCAGCCATGAAGTGGGAAGCGTGGGGCCTTCCACAGCCAGGTAGAGACGAGTGTTCCCAATACTGTGACTAGATGAATGAATGTGAAGGTGAGTGAGGGGAGTCAAAGATAGCGAAGATGTTAGCTCAGAGTAACTGGAGGAATGGTGGGAGAAATTAGTAGCAAGAGGAACACAGGTAGAAGTTTTGGGGAAAATAATAAATTTGGAACACGTTAAACACGAGGAATGGGCTGTACACCCCAAGCAGAAATGTTCACATGTCCGTTGGAATGGAGAGTTGGAGCTCCTCGGTGGAGAGGACGTTTGTGCACGTGACCGAATCTAGTGATGCTGAAGCCGAAGTTACAGCTGAGATCTCGGGATAAGAACTGAAAGAGAACGATAGAGGGCTGGGGACCGAGTCTCTGGGAACACCCACATTTAGGAAGTGTGAGGGAAAGAGGAGACAACAAGAGGATCTGGGGCACGGTTATTAGAAACATGTGAGAAAACAGAAGAGCCTGGCTTTTCAGAAGAGGAGCTAACAGTCTGCATTGCTGCAAATCGGCGAAGAATGCAGGCGAGGCAATTCCTGTTGGAGTCTGTGGCCAGGACAGTGTGGATACTAACTACTGTGTCAGCGGAGTGGCGAGGAAGCCAAAACGCCAGGGCCCCAGCACGTTGTGTGGGAGTTTATTCCAAAGCATTTGGGAAAATGAGAGAAAAGAAGGACATCGCAATAGAGAGGAGAAAAAAATGTCATTTATCAGGCAATTAGTTTACATTTATCTTCACATATGAAAGGGGACTTCCAAGGTTTTTAGTTCAGAGACAGTTATCTGACAATGTGGTCCCCAGGCCACACCAGGCCAGCAGACAGTTTTTGTTTGGGCAACAGTGTGCTTTAAAAAACAGAATTAAGCGTGAACATTTGTAAATTGAAAGAGTTTCCATACAAATCCCTGGTTTTTAGCTTGTCTGAAACAATTGGGAGTTTGGCAACACTGCACCTGTGTTCCTGGACGCCGTGGTCAGCTGGAGTTGAGTGGCAGCCGCCCCCCTGGCAGGCTCGTGCTCTTCACCCAGCCAGCTCCACGCTCCCTGTGGATCTCCCATTCCACCACTGCTGGATCCTTGTAGGGGTTTTGAACTGACAATCCATGATTAAGCCCGATGTCTTCACCTCATAGAAGGGGAGACTGTCATCCAAAGTGGAGGCGTGACTTGTCTCAAAGTCCCATACCTGGGCAGTAGAAGAACTCACTTTCGAGCCACAATCTCCCGATTCTTATTTTGGTAGGTGCCTCCCCCTGTTAACTCATTTTTTCCCCTGGGTTGGAAGTCTCCTGAGGACTGGCCGATGGCCATTTCCGCACCCTTCTGGCTTCTAGCCTCTCAGGGTGACACCTGTGGGGGTTGTCTGGCTCTGCCCCTGACTGGGTTCTCATTGGTCCCCACGTGGTCCCGGTGGAGGCCACGGCTATTCCTCCTTGGACAAGGAGGAAACCTTACTGGTCACCGAGTCCGAGCTGACGCTTCTCAGAGCTTTGGCAAATGTGGGGCACATAAATTCCCCATAAGGTTTCTTTTATGGAGATTTTTGAGGCCTAAGAGGAATGATGCTAAACAATGACTATCATGCGTGGCCTCCCAAAGTAGAACATTAAGTTCGGCTTGCTGAAATGAATACCAGACCATGCTCTCCCACTGCCTCCGCCCCAGATCTATAGTTAGTCTTTCAAGGGAATTTCAATACAGCATTTGAATTTGTATTCTTTCTGCCTTCTGAAGAAAGTGGTAAGATAATGGCCTTTTTAAAGTTTCTTTCTAGATATGAAAATTCACTGACCTTTCAAAAGTATTTCTTTGAAATTTAGGGGAGGTCAAAAATGCTGTTGAAAAAGAGACTTGTATTTTTAACTAGAGCATAAACAGGCTGTAATGTACTCACTCAGGATTTTCTGAAGGCCTGGAGGAATGGTTATATTAATTCCTTTCTCTCCACCCCCTGCCCTTCGCCCTTCCACCACCCAGGCCTGGCTTGAAAATAGAGCAGCTGATGACATTTGGCTATTGGATTTAAGGTAGACAGTGCTAGTCCTTAATGTCAAATATGCAATAGCCCTGTGGAAATTTGGAAATATTGTTATTTGAGTGAAGTATGACCCCTGAGACAAATAGTATTTCAGAGGGTTCCAAACCAGCCCGCTCTTCCCTGAGCTTATGTTTCATGGAATGGCTGGCCAAATGCACCCTAACTGAGCCAGCTCTGTGTACACTAACAGCATGATTGTTTTCTCCCTTCCTCTAGAGTTTCTGACGTAGTAGGCTATAGTCTGCCTATCAAGTTATCTTTGATATCAATTTCACAAACTTTTTCCACTGCACAACGTAATCACCGTATTTCCAGCCTGTGATACCAGCTTCTTTGCTGCCTGATGCACTGCCGTATCTTAAAAGTTTTATAATACTAGTCCCCATTGCCGGTCCCACTTTCTTAACTGGCCATGTTGGGCTGAGTTATGGTGCACCATAAACAAGCTCTGGGATCTCAGTGGCTTAGTTAATAAAGGTTTGCTTCTCACTTCACTGTCCATGGCAGTTGACGTTGCTCTTCATCTTGGTCTCCGTGGTTGCCGTCATGTATGGTCATTCATTGGATTTTTAAAAATAGGCATGAAAGGGACATATCGCTCCCTCCACATGTCAATGGCAGAAACCTGGTCACTTGTATCTAACCCAGCTATAAGAAACACTGAGCTATATTCTTCTTTTCTAAGAAAAATAAAATGGAATTGGTGAATATGGACCTAGTCTTGCCATAATATGAATCTGAACATACTATCACTTTGAACTGTGACTGGCTCTTCCAATTTTTTAAACAAGTACCTCTGATCTTCTGACATAGACTTTGAAGCTCTATAATTCAAATCCATGATTTGATCAATTATATTAGATCACCCAAGAAATCTAATTGTGTTCAGAGGACTCAGAGTCTCAAACATCATCATTTGTGCTAGGCATCATCAAAACAGAACAACAAAAGTGTTTTAAGAAGTTGTTTGAAATCTGAGTGTTTGTTCCAGGAACAAAGAATTAATGTGTGTGAATGTGTCTATCAATGTGATTCCTAACAAGTCATAAACTTTCTCTATCTCATCCAAACAGTTACATTTTTTGGTACATTTCTACACAAAAATGAAGAATTTCTTTGAGTCACTCATGAGTAAATAACTTGGCTACCACATTAAATGGATATATTCAAATGATGGCCTACTGAAGTCAACTGAAATACCGTCCTATTACTCATGGAGAAGTTTTATTGCTATTGGGTATGTTTCATTAAAAATAAAAATTTACCATTGATCAGTTAGTGGTCTAGGTCACTGACATGGAGAGCTATTGCAGCATAAAATTGCAAAATGATTGTCAGTGAAACAGACAGGAACGCGCATCGTCCTGTGAAAGCTGATATGCCGGTGCTGCTCTGTAGGCGGGAGGGCCGAATTCCGCCACCGTGAATCAGGCAAGATGGAGGTTAATTTCAATGTTTAAGAATTCCATTGTGTGGGTGGGTGCAAAGTTCAACACTGACAACTTGTAAATAGTACCCCAACTTTCTGAGACTTGATCTTTTTTATCTGTAAAAATGAGCATAATATAGGATGCCGTTCACGAGGGCACTGGAGGGATGGTGTAAAGTCATCTATGAGTGGCGTTCACTCCTGCAGTGCACGTAGTAGGTGTGGGAGGTACCCCGCTGCTGCTGCCACCAAGGCAGCCTGTTCTCGGCTTCGGAGAGGCACGGGGATGTGTTGTGTGTAGAAAGGGCTGCCTGACTCCGCTTCCCTCAGAAAACTTGTCTTCTTATGTTTTCCCTCATCCTTCTTCAGAATCCCTTACCGCTTCTGCTTTTTACCACACCAAACTCATTAATATATTTTTGTCCCAATTCCTTCTTCCTCCTCTAACCAACATATCTCTTCTTCCTTTAGTTCCTGCCCATTTTGCCGATACCTTTGGTGAGTGTCACTCAGTTAGGGCTTTGTCTCCTGTTGACTCTTGGCTCTCCCAGGGGTGTCCAGCCCCTGGGCTGCATGTGGCCCGGGATGGCTGTGAATGCAGCCCAATACAAAATTGTAAATTTATGTAAAACATTATGAGACCTTTTTATGATTACACATTGCAATGTCATGTAATCACAAAACTACAATGACCCAAGACAGCTCTTCTTCTTCTTCCAGTGTGGCCCAGAGACACCAAAAGTTTGAACACCCCTGACTGTCTAGAATTTCTAGAGTATTAGGGAGAACAGAAGCTTCTACTATTCTAGTTGATTGAGGAACCTAGAGTGTAACTAGGCCGATTTAACATCTGTTTATTGCTTCTAGTTCCTATTCTCTCTCTTTCTGTCCCTCTCTCTTCTGCTTTTTAAATTGATGGATCAATAATTTTCATTGTAAAGATATTTCCTTTGTTTTCTAACATCCCCCCATGATCAAATATTTTATAGGTTAAAATTTACCTAGAAGAGTAATTTTTAATAATTCATGCTATCTTCTTTTTTTCTCCTCTCTTCTTTCTGCCTCTTTTCTTTTCATCCAGGGCCACCTTGCTGCCCTCCTCCAGGGGTCCGTTTTCATGTGGACTTTTATGTAAATGGTAGCCCTCATCATTGTGCAACTAAGCCAGACCTCCTGCCTTCACCCAGACCAAGTCTTGTTAAAACAATACTCTGCAGAATCATATTTAAGTTCATTACCGTAAAAATATAAATGAGCCAGAAATTTCCAATATAAGTATATTGGAAAGATACTAATATAGAAACTAATATAATTTTATGAAGTGCATACACGTGGTTACTTTTATTTCTGAAATGACAATAGATTTGTCGGATCCTATTTTTTTTTAGCAAGAAAACAAAATTGGAGTTTTTGACAGTATTTTGCTTATTGATTGTGGGTCTTATTGCTGCTATATCTTTACAGAATGACTCACACCTCATATGCAAATTTACTGAAAGTTCATCAGTATAGTTGGGAATCCCCCAATGTCTTCAGAAATGCTTTTGCTCACATGGCTCCCCAGTGATGGCATCACGGAGAATAACAACAGTAATTATTATTTTAAGAGCTACAGCAGTGCCTTTGGACAAAGCTATCACTGAGATGACTACAAAAATGATTCATATGGTTTCCAACTTCTATGCTTGCTTAATATCAGTGGCAGTATCAGATGGTTAATGTTATTGCCTTTCCAACACATTCTGATTTTTGTTTACAAGCTTGCTAAGATGGTATGCTGCCTACTCTTTTCGACGAAGGTCATGGTATCTGAACTAATAGAGGAAGCATTTCAGTAAGTGGTAGAAGATGGGGCCCAGCCTGCAGATTCTTTGTAGAAATCATCTGATCTTGGAAATGTTGTTGGTATGACAATCCTTGCTGTCTCCACCATGCTGTCCTAGTCGGCTTTTTCTCTTTACTTTTTCAGGCCATTAGGCTAGAAGAACTCAAAGAACATCTGTACTCTTTAAATACCTACTGTGTTTTCCCTGTATCACAGATAATAATGAAGCAAAATGAAACAAATATACAAGAAAGGAGATGTAAATATCTAGTGTCTTCCTTTTAAGTTTATTTTAGGTTTGCTTTGACTTTTTTTTTTAAGATCTGGAGCAATAGGTTTGTATCTCATTTTTGAATCCATACCATAGCTGAATTTCGCTTCCTCAGGTACTTGTATTATAAGAAAATATTACTTGAGCACCCACTATCTGGTCCTCTTTCTCTTACCAAGACTCACTACTTCCATAAGCTGTTCCTACCGATGGGTCTGTGCTGGCGTTTCCTGTACGGCAAAGTGGTGTGAGGGCTGACAGCCCCTGATCCAAAGGGTGGCTACTGAGCGGGGCTGAGAGATTAGACAGCACAGGCCTGGAGCACAGTAATTGCCTGATAGAAATGACTTCTTTCCTTTTTTATTATTGCTCAAAGTGATTAGGGCAGTACCTTATAAAACCTGGGAGTTGAATTGAATTAATGACCATATTACCTGTTGATTCCTATCCAGACTCTCTTTTCTCCCTCATTGCCCCAGTGTTTAGAGAGAGGAAAGTAAGAACATAAGAACAGAGGCAGCAGACATTATAGAAACAGGAAACAAGGCAAGGAGGAGAGGCTAGTGACAGAGGGAAGATGGTAGAGGACAAAGGAATAAGGCAAGATGACAGGTGGGGGGTGAACTTCTGATGATAATTCTCTCCCACAGCGAGGAAGTGAGTTTATATTTAATAAGCACCTATTTCTCTGTGCCACCAGCATTTCAAACTTTTTAAAAACCACAACTCTCTCTTGAAGTAGATATTATTTTCCCATTATGCATGAGAACTGAGGCTCAGACAAAGCAGCCTCTGTCTAAGGCCATGGGTGCACAGACAGGACTTGCTAGGGCGTCTGTTTTACTTTGAAACCCATGTACGTTCCACGCCATTCATGCCAAGACTTTAGAAAATTGGGAATGAAAAGAAGACTGTAAGTAAATGGTTTGTTTATAAGATGTTTTCACAGCAGCCAAAACTATTTAAATAATGAATACAATATAATTACAAGGAAGACTATTATTACCTTTTAATAAGTCATATTGAATCCTGGTCCTGTACCACGAAGACTTTAGGATCTTATATTCCAAAGGAGTGGCTGAAACACCTACACTGCTGAAGATGGCCTCTCCCTGGCAGATGCAGGGCTGGGGCTCCTGGGTGTGTAGATACTGTCGGGGGGGACATGCCCACAGAGCTGGGACTCATCCCCACTGTCCTTTGCTCCCCCAGCTGGTTCCTTCCGGAACACCCTGCCTTATTTGTTTGCTGCAGTACTGTGTAAACATGGTCATTTTCTCTAGTGCCACGACTTGGGGGAGTTAGGGAACACTGCAGTAAGTATTAATACCATCAGACCTAAGATTCTCTAGAAAGATAAGGATGGTATCCAACAGACAGTCGGTATACCCAGGATCTGACAGAGACACTGAGATGGGCTGATAGGACGAAGGCAGGCTGCCAGGTGTCCCTGCTATCAGCAAATTAAGGCAAATCCTGCTCCTCATTCAAACATGACAGGGGAAGTGTAGCCGTGAGCAAGGTGGATGTGGGAATAATAGAAACCCTTCACAGATCCCTCAATAAAACATCTACTTGAGACTTCTTCCTGAGAACTGAGATGGGGAGAACACATAAGGATAAAGGTATGTGGCTGGCTGGAACCCAGTGACAACTATTATCGACCACATTTCCTATGAATGAATGCCCTCATAAAGATAAATTTTTAAATGTAATTTTTTTCACCTCCAACTATTGCTGCCTTAAGTTAAGGTTTAACCTAATGTCACCATATAATGCTCCTCAGATGGGCCACAAAAATAATCACGTTTGTAATATTTCCTCTAAAGATGTTCCATGAGCCCTGGCTCTCAGACGGCCAGGTTACGTCACTCAGTTTGGTAATAAGAGGCTGTCAGACCATCAGCACCCGTTGTCTTCGGAAGTTGTGACTGTGTTTGGAAGTGTGGCCGCAGGCTGCCCAATGCCCTGTGCGGTCATCTCGTGACTGCTGGTTGTTGTTCAAGTGTCACATAACCAGGTCCACCAAGGTGCCTCATTCCAGTGAAATGATACAACCCTTCCTTTGTGCAAACCCTCCTTCAAGAAGTGATTTGTCCCTCTCTTTCCATGACCCATGGTTTGTCTTGTAAGAAAGGACTGGTCAATGTTGTTCCAATCTTCTGACATAACCCATAGTATTTACAAAGAAGTCAAGGACTGACGAAGTTCCAAGGTGCCCCACGTTTATACAGTCTCGTAAGATGCCCAGCAATGAGTCAGTCTGACTGACAACACACATTCTTGCATTTCTTTGCTCAAGGGAAATTGTTGCATGCCAAAGAAATTGGTATGTACTTAAGGGTCTAGGTTATGAACCTATTGTTAGTACCATAGTACTACCAAAAAAAAAAAAAGAACCCTAAAAAAATCCTAAATGAAACCAACCCATATGCACAGATCGCTGTCATAGCCACATTTCCTGGGAGAATCAATTTGCAAATATCAACAGTTTCAGAATCCTTAGTCACAAAAACGAAGAGACCGGTTTACTGTGAGAACATAGGTGTATCCACTGCCCCTCTCGAGTGTCTTTGGAACTGCATGTTTACCTGCTAATTCTACAGGGACAGATTTAACGGCCTACCTGGCTAACATATAACACAGCTCACTGCTCTGTAATTGTCTTTATAACTCCAGGAGGTTGACGTCCCTCCTTAAAAATGTACATGTTTTACTATTAAAGAAGCAGTCAATTTTATTAAGGCTGGAAAGAATCAAGCCATTATTGCTTCTGGTGTGAAAGAGGGTATAAAGGGATAAATGGTAATGGAAAAATGCAATAAAAATAAACTATTTTTTTAATGTCTCTCTCCATGCCATGAGAAGCGGCCCAACCTGTAGACACTCCTCCCAAGGCTGAAAGTTTGGACACCTTGACTTTTCAGGAATATATTCTGAATCACATCTTACACAGAATGAATGGCTTATTTCTTCACAAGAGGGTTATTTTTCATTGGGGTTTGATTTTTGGCCTTTGTCCCCTGTATGTACATTTTTGACCTGGTGTGCTTTGGCTGTTTGTTTAAATTGGTCTGTGCTTGAAGGAATGTGAGAGAGGATGAGAGAGCATTTCTGGAATTCCGTGGAATGCTCTAGTGATTTGCAGCTTCCCTGCTTCCAGCTCGATTGTTTTGGCAACAGGTGCTGCCTTTGCCCAAGTTAATTATTAGTGTAACAGAGAGCTGTGCAATGCACATTTATCTTTACGGTTAGAACAATATGGATAGGTGAGCGTCACTTAATGACAACGGATGATATTTGCTCAGCACTACTTTATGCCACACGTAATTGGTCTAATCCTCTCAACGATTTTTGATGTAAGTACTAATATGATCACTTCACCAATGAGAAAACAGGCTTTGAAAAAGTACACAGGCGTCCCAAGTGACAACACTCATAAATGATAGAGGATTCACTGACTAGACCTCCCTGATCCCAGAGCTTGAAACTACACATTTCCAAAGTTTATAAACATTTGGTGTAGAAGAGGATGCCATGTATCTGCTTATCATTTATTAATTCTTCTGGAAAGCTAGTGGTGCTTGCCTTTTTGGTAGTGGCTTATTTGTGTTTGTTTCTCTGGTCCTTGTATCCAGCATAGCATATCTGAGTGTGTTCTTTAGAATGATTTGATGCTCTGCTCACATAAGTTAACCTGCAGATTTCCCCGTGGGGTGTTGTCTCCCTTTTCCATCAGGCTTCCTTCCCCATCCTTGCATGCCCAGGTCAGCTGTCACCTTTCTTGTGAAACTTTACTTGAATTCCCAGGGTGGAATCAGTCTCTCCCCATCCTGTGCTCTTAACTCTTTAGAGCATTGAAAAGTTACTGCATAGTAATTAGTGTTCATGTCTTCTTCCCCTTATTAAGTCTGACTCTACTTAAGGCAGAGGTATTATTTATTTATCCTACATTATCAGCATGTAGCACAGGTGTGAGTGTACTCAGAGCCAGAGAAATGGGAGGGGGGTCAGGAAGATGGGAGAAATGAGAGGAATTACCGTCATTTAACAAGATACTAATAATGATACCTCATTTTCATTATCCACAAAAGTGCTTGAGTTAATAGTCCAGATTCCCACGATAGAAGAGCTAGTGTGTAGTGAGTGGGATGCAGATTTGGGTGGACCTGGAACTTATACAATTTTGGGACACCCTCCTTAAAAAAGAATACTAAATTACAAATGCATTACATTGAAAAGTCAGTATTTATTACAAATAATCATAAGAAAGTATAAGTTAATAAAATCTGAGAATTATCACACATGTAAATCCAGAAAAATAGTATAATTTTTAATTAATATACTGCCCTGCACATTTTCATATTACTGTTGTTCCCTTACAGTTTTTGGCTACATACTTTCTTATTGACTCTGCATAAGACAGTAATTTTACACTATTTTTCATAGAGAGAATGCAAAGGTAATTCAGTCTTTTCTCTGACTAGTGGATTGAAACTTATTAATAATGTAGAAAAATTTGTTTTTGCTTTTTAACCTGCTCCTGGTAATGTCATGAAAGTTGTTAGGATTACTGTCAAATTTTGGAAGACCTCTGTCAATTTTCTTTCATATATGAGCTGAATTGGTAGAATTTTTCAAACACTAGCTGAACCTTCACATTATGGTGCTGCATGAGTCAGTAAAAGAGGCAGTTAAAATATATTTCTTTTATAACTGAGAAAAACAGACCATTGGACAGATTGATTCATATTGTCTGCTTTTGAGTAAGAGTCCTCTTGCTTGAAACTCTTCCCTGGGCACCTTAAACACGTCAAATGCAGTGGGGCAGGCCAGGAGGATGAGGGAGGTGACATGTCCACTGTACTTCCCACCAGGAGGTCTCTGTGAACCTGCACGCATCCATTCCATGATAGCATTGGAGAGAGAGAGAGAATCCAGATTCCGAGGTGGGGAGGAGGAACCGGGTGTGGAGATAAAGATGGAGACAGTGGGAATAGAACATACATTTGAGACTTTTGTAAAGTACAGAACATAAGACGGTGAGAGGAAGACCCGTAGAGCTGACTGACAAACTGCGAGGGCGGGGTCTGTTTGCACTTTTATGAGAGTTGCTTGAGGTCAGATTTGTAAATTGTCTCATCAGCTCGGCATAGTCTCTGATGTAACTGCCAAGCACGGTTTGCAGCTGACATCAATCAGCAATGTGTAGAAACGCTCCCTCGGGCTCCTCATTGCACACCCGTGGTCACAGGTTTGGATAAGTCCATGTTTTCAGTTGCTCACCTTGTACCATCTTTCCAGGGGCAGCATCAACAAAACCTCTTGTTAATGTGCCACTCCATTTTTATAAGGGAGTTTCACACCTGCCACCTCATTGGAGCATCACAGTTATGAAATTATTTGTAAATAAATAAGTCATTTACAACTTAAAAGAAAGAGGTGAGATCTTAAAGATCTTATTTTAAAAATCCCCAGGTGGAAATTCAGAAGAGAAGACAGTTGTCAATCCTGGGAACTGAAAGGAGGAAAAGGCACTGGAAGAACCTTTCCCCACTTGGCAGCGTGGAGCTAAGGGACCAATGGGGATACTTACGGGGAGTTTGAAAGTACTTTTCTTTGTGGATGCAATGTTCTTCCTCTTCCTCTTTTGTGTCTCCTACAAAATGTTCAGAAAAATGAGATTTATTGTTTCAATGTCTTCATAGCAAAGGATTCTAGGGGAATAATAGTCACATTTTAGTGACAATTAAAATCACTTGGGTAGTGAGTAAAAATTCAGATTGAAACTCAGTGGAAGTGGGGAGGGGGTGGGGATAGGGAACTCCGGGTATGCTGAGCTCTGCATTTGGGGTGATTGTGGGTAGCAGGCTGGAGGGGGAGGATGAGGACAGAGACAAATCTGGCTTTACCTATTGGAGGACCCTGAGGCTTACAAAAAGTAAGCGCCCTTTGGTCTCTTAGATCCGCCACTAGGAGGGAACTCATGGCGGGGCTTCAGTCTTGACCTGTCCCTGTCACTGTGCCCTGAGAGCTGGCACACCGATGTGGCCAAAAGCGTAGATTGTTAGAGTCAGGCTCCCGGGGTCTGAATCTTAGCTCTTCCACTTAGTGGTTGTATTATCTTGGGCAACTATTTTTAAAAAAATCTCTGCATACCCCAATTTTCCCATTGGAAATTGGGGGTAATTTGTCATAGGATGAGCTGAGTTGTTATTGGGACAGCACCAGGCAACTATTTGTAAAATAGTTCTTTCACGTCCTATGAAGTAGAAGAAAGTACTTCATTGATTAGTTTGTTCAAGTGAATTGCATTTCATTGCCCCCTCCCAACCAGCATGCCCGCCCATGGCACCCACATGTCCAGTGTCTCTGACTGGTCCCGGTCCTTCCTTTTCTGCGGGAAGTGGCTCCCTTCAGTGCAAAGCAAGCCTCCCAAGGAAGAGCTATTCTATCTTGTTTTGATGCTTTGCCCTTGCTTATAATCCACCGAGACATTCCGATTTCAGTTTTTACATCTTCTGGTAGGAAATGATTGAAAATAGTACCCAGGTACAGGAGAAAGCTTCCTTCCACTGCCCCGCCTCCCCCAGCCTTGGGCGTTCTACTATTCTACTCTATCTGGCCAGGAAATGTGTAGCAGATTTTACAAATCTGCAACGATGCTCTTTCCTCTTTTATTTTTCCTAGTTTTTTTTTCCCAGAGGAAAAGTATTCTTACTTGCTGAATGTGACCAGCCCTTTTTTTCTATTTAATTTAAGGCAAAACAGATGCACACTTAAAAATCAAAACTTTTCTCAATGCTAGTGTCTAGCAATTCTCAATTGTCTTGTTGTTTTGAATGGTGTTTTCCTTTGATAGTTTATGACATCGCAGCACACTGGGGTTGTCAGCAGCTGTTAGCCAGCTGGTGGGGCAGGAAGTCCTCACGGCAGCTGGGTATTGTTTCTTGTCCTCTCCCGTGTCACAAAGGTAGCACCCATGAGGTCTTCCTGGACGCTCTGTTGGACGCCATGGCCACCCAGGCAAGCCACGGGCTGGTTCAGCTGGAAAAGGCAGTGGGGCAGGCCCAGTTATGTCCACTGCCGGGGGTGCAGATAAGTGGCTGGCTCTGTACGTACATGTTCTAAATACATGCCTAGTACTTACTGCAAAATGTATAGTGAGAAGCCTTCAATATTCGGTCTTTGATTAGGAAATTCTACTTCTAGAAATTTTTTATATCTAAGGAAATACTTTGACAAGTGTGCCAAGGTGTACAAACAAGGATGTTTATAAGAACAAATGGCTCGTGGCAGCAAGAAATTGTAAACCACCCGAGTATCCACGAGCAGCAATTAACTGGTAATGTATGGTGCACTGACTTACTGGAATGTCAGGCAACTACTTAAAACAGTGACGTGGGATATGATTAATTTATGTAACATGCAAAGGTCTCGCTGGAAAAAGTCCAGCCATTGTCCATTGTCCATATAATGAGAACCGTTTGTGCAACATCGATATAACCTGGCAGCCAAGGAGAGCAGACTGGAATGCGCATGAGTGAACAAGAACGACTTCACTGTACTAGTCAGAGGGGGTGGTGGACGCCATTTAGTGAGCATGTGCACTGTGTGGCCATTGCATTCAAAATGACTGAGTGAGTAGAACAATGAATCTGCATCCAATTTTGGGTTAAGCTTGAACACTCCTCTGTGGAAACTATTTGGATGATTCAGAAGCCTGCAGCTGTGGGCAACTGGTGATTGGCAGCTTCATCACAACAATGCACCCACTCATACATCACGGGTCATGCAGAGTTTTCTGGCAAAACATCAAATCACCCAGGTGACTCAGCCCCACTACAGCCCAGAGTTGGTGCCCTGTGACTTCTGGCTTTTCCCAAAACTAAAATTATATTTGAAAGGGAAGAGATTTCAGACCATTTTTGAGATTCAGGAAAATGTGACGGGGCAGCTGATGGCAAGTGAGAGAACTGTGTGAGGTCCCAAGGTGATTACTTTGAAGAGGACTGAGGCGTCATTGTCCTGTGTATGTTTCTTGTATCTTGTATCTTCTTCAATAAATGTCTCTATTCTTCATAGTAAATGACTGGATACTTTCTGGACCGACCTTGTATATATGGGAAAGTAGTAATTATATTTTGCTATGCGGATAAGGTTCCAGTTTAACATGTTAAAAAAGTTTGCTTATATTTACCTAGGTATAAATTTTTATTTGCTTACAAAACATCAGAAAATATAAACAACAAAGTATTAAAAATAGTTATCTCACATTGTAGGATTATGAATGATTTCAATTTTTTAATTTCAACTTAAAATAGCGTAATAAAAACTTCTTTGTGAAATGCTTTGTGAGTGTTGTAACCTGTTCTTCCAGGTACCCCTACTTAGACATGTTTGTTCATATGAACACACGTTAATAACATTTCATTATGTGAAAAGGAGGAGGGAAGCAAGAGGGCTTTTGCAATGTCACGTCAGCAATCGCAAAGCCAAAGCTGCACTTGGTCTGTTATTTTGTCAGCTCGACGGAAACAGCTCCATCACATCCGTTCTCTGTCGGGGTAGCTGTGGGCCCTCTGTTTTCACTCTCAAGTCTCCGATCTGCGCTGCAAATGCGGAAGGTCTGACTGTCTTCCGTGCGTTCACAGGGCGCACACAGAAGCCAGAGGAAATACAAAAATAAACCCAAACCCAATATGTATGCTGGATTTATATTTAACTTGGAAGTTATGCTAAAGAAACATCACTAGTGCCCAAGATTCCATGGCATTGCGTTTGCTTCTTTGTGCTCCATCCCATTTAAATTTTTGTACGTTCTTATCTGCAACTTTGTGGTCACATGAGATAACCTGCTGGATTCCAAAGGTCTTTATTAAATGCTTTCTCTGGTGGGGTTTTAATGTTGTTTCTATGATAAGGAAGAAAATAGGTCGTCATGGTAAGTTAGACAGCCAGATTTTAAGCCTGCTTCTTCTGCAATCGACTGCTGTATGATCTGGCATGGTGATGATGTAAGAGAGGTGGTGTTATAGTCATAGCAGTAGTAATAGCAGGTAACAGTGGTAACTAGTAGGTACTTATAATAACGATTATAACAATAATAATCTATAGAAATTCTACCTGTAGATCCCTTACTGTAAGCAAGGAAATCTACTAAATACTTTATATTCATTGTCTTATTTAATCCTGAAATCTCCCCAATAAGTGGGTATTATCCTCATTTTATGGATGAGGGAAATGAGGTTTAGAGAGATTTAATAATCTACACAAATTATAGTTCACAGATGGCAGATAGGGATCAAACCCAGTTGTTTGTCTCTAAACCCTGTGTTCTTTCTGAGATATACATATATATATACTGTTTTTGCAATACATGTGATGTTATTTATATTATAATATGCATATTATAATATATTTACATATAATATATATTTAATATATAATTTATATATGTATATTATAATACATATTTTCCAACTACATATATTACTGTTTTCCCATCTCATAATCTCTGGGTCTTTGGTTTACTATTAATAAAATGAGGAGGTTAGGCTAACTAAATAGCATAGTTTAACTTCTTGCAGTCCATATGCATTACAGTGAAGAACTGAGATAATTAAATGAATAAAGCCAGCTTGCCTGGGTTGATATCTTGGCTTCACAACTTTCTAGTCTTGTGATCTCGCCTAGTTACTTAATCTCTTTGTGCTCCTGTTGCCTCCCCTGCAAAATGCAGCCTGCAACGATGCTTCAGAAGGTAGAGGTGAGCACTGAAAGAGATCACACGTGTACCATGGCTGACACAGGGGAAGCACTCGATAAATTCTAACAGTACAAAGGGGAGGTCAGTCGGAGAGCAGAGTCCCCGATCTGACAGGGGGACCCGTCCTCCTTTGTGTGTACCCAGGGGCGTGGACATACATGTGTATTTTGCCAGGACTGTATGATCAGCTGGCCTATATATAGCCTAATGAGTTGTATGTTGTTGGAGTGGAGTGGAGGCTCCTTTCCTTGACTGCCATGTGGGAATTCAGGGTCAGAGTTTCTTCTCAGAAAAGTTGCTTAAAACATGTGCCTTTGTTTCCTTATTGGTAAAATTCAGCTAATACTAGTGGTCACCGACTAGGGTCATTATTACAGTAATTTGTGATAATCTTTGTAAAGCACTTCCATTTGTGACTGGCATATTAAGTCTTCTAAAAATGTCTGGCAATGGTATTAATAATACTCATGTGTTTTCTTTCATTAACAGGTAACTAGCACAAAAGCTGGGGGCTAGTCTCTGAACAAATTGCATTCAGAACATATGGTCCAACAGACCAGAGAAATTCAAAGGCATTCTAATATTTACATATTTTCACAAAATACTTCAAATAAAATCTAATGTCCTTTCCTTTTTAGTGTAATTCTTTTACATCCCAATTCTTAGATTTAGCAAAAATCAAGACAATTTTGAGTTCTGGGGTGACCAACTCATTCTGGATTTTCAGGGACTTTTCCAGTTTGAGCTCTGAAGGTCTCATGACCCAGGAACCTCAGTTCTGGGAACACTGGGACAGTGGGTCACCCGCTATTAACTTTCTGGCCCGACCCCCAGAAGTCGCAGCTTGTGGGGCTCGTCTGTCTCTTTGCTGGCCTTTCCATTTCCAGCAGCCTTGTCTCCCCCACCCTGGAGGAATGTGAGAACACCTGGGAAACTCATTACCTGAAATTTCCCCTAGAAAGTGTCTTACTGCATTTTGAGACATGGCTAGACATGGTGCAGGTAACTGCATTTGGATGAGGAAAGAGAAAAAACTCAGCTATGCACTAGAGTTATGCAGTCCCTGAGGACACAAAGCCAGGTGAAAAGATGCTGTGGTTTCTGAAGCCTCTGTGATAGGCAATAGGAAGTAGTCTTGATGGGGGAGGGGCAAAGGCACCAGGTACCGATGGTCCAAAAGGTGAGTGGCAGATAGAGAAGGAAAACGCAGGGAAGGGATTCTCACTCTCAAGCAGGGCAGGTGGGCCAGTCATCAGGGGCCAGATGTCAGCCACAGAACGTTCAAGAACAGATTTTCAGGCAGGGAGCCACAGAACTGACCTTCTGAAGGGGACCCGAGTTTTAGGCAGGTTGCAGGTAGGGGGTCTGAATAAATAGGACAAAATCCCAATTATAATCCCAACTGGGACACAAGATGGAGATTCTACCTCAATGAAAAGGCAGCAGCTACTCATCCAACTTGGGGCCCTAAGTCAGGGTGAGAATATCTATAAGGGTGACAATGCTGAGCCCAAAGAATTTTAGGCTTTGTCCCCTCAATCTTAATTCCTGCCTAACATTAGGACAGGTGCCAAAGGAGTAGTGCTCAGTCTTTGTGGTGAGTGGGATCACCTGGAGTATTTATAACAATCAAGATTCTGAGGCTCCGTTTCCAAAGATTCCGACCCACTAGACTTATGGTTGGCCCCAGGAATATGCATTGTTACATGGCTACTGCCCCATGAAACAGGCTGCCCGTCTGAGGGTCAGTGCACCAAGCAGGGGTGTCCAACCTGCGGCCCGTGGACACAAAATTGCAAATTTACTTAAAACATCATGAGATTTTTTTTGTGATTACACGCAACATGTATTTAACGTGTGGCCCAAGACCACTCTTCTTCTCCCACTGTGATGCAGAGATGCCAAGAGGTTGGACATCTCTACAAGGATCCAGGGGTGTCAACTGCAGAGGCAGCAACTGAGGCAAGGCCTGGCTGCTCCTCACACTTGTCCGTCAGAACCTGAGGCCCGGAGCCAGGACCAAGGCCTGTGTCTCCTGCTTTTCACTCAGCTGCCCTTTGACTGTGTGTGGAATTCCGTGCCACACTGACACAATATCTTTTGTAGCTAGGTTTCCATAGTGTAGTGGTTATCACGTTCCCCTAACACAGTATCTTTTGTTTCCTACGTGTTGTCTTAAATGTCCACAAAGGTAATATGCCTCTTTGTGGGGGCACGTTGTCTCTATGAATCTCGGGATTTGATTTTGTTCCTAAACAGAAAGTGTTCTCATAACTCTGACTTTGGGACACCATAAATTAAACGGACATTATTTTTCAACAAATTTTTATTTATAACCAGCTGGCACTCTCCCAATCATTCTGACAGCCTGAAGTCAAGCCAGATCGCCTCTGGAAGTATGGGCTGGACTCTTCATAAGCTTGGTTCACCGACGGAGATCCAACTGAACCAAAGTGAGGACAACTTGGCAAACACAAGTAGTGCTTTTTTTTCCTTTTCATAATCCTGAATGTGGACTCTGAGTGCACAGGCCCTCTATTTGAAACACAGAGACCCAGGAATAAAGAAAGAAGGCAGCATTGTTTTAAGGAATGGCATTAAGAAACCAGGGTGTTATGCAGAATAAAGTTAAAAGCAGTTCCTGTTTCTGATAGCTAAGTCGGACACACATGTTCTTAATTTGTTCCTACAAATGCACAACAACTAGGAGCTTGGAAAGCTATGGAGAAATGCAGAGATACTGAGGACGATGTCAGATTCACTTCTTTGACAATTTAATTTTTAATAATAAAATGGCAACATGGTTACCTTGGGTGGGCAATTAGCTTGTATCTTGTGATGGGAACAGTTCCTGAGGCCTCCCAGCCTTTCTAGAATGCAAAGAATTTTGGAGCAATACAGAAAAGGTCCATAAACTATTTCCAGTGAGTAAATATCGTTCCAGATGGGCAGCTTTGAAAACACCTGCTGATTCTAAGATTATCATGTGGTTTCCACATAGGTTGAACGTAAGAGAAGCAATTCTATTATTAATAGCTTCTAACACCCATGTCTACAAATTCACCAAGCACACAATGGGAATAAAGTATATTAAACCATGACTGCACCGAGGATACTTTTCCTACTTTTCTGTTATTCTCTTTTTTTGTTCAGTAGGTAATTTTCAAAGATGATAATCATTGCTTTTGAAAGAGGCTGCTGTCAACTGAGACTGAGGCCTGGGAGAAACATAGTCTATAACTCAGCTCCCTTTAGTGACAAAGCTACAAAGGGCACCATCTCTTAAATACATAGTGAGACACACACACACACATATACAAACAATCTAGGAAACCCAAGGGTCCCTTACTGATCAAGAATGATCTCTAGTTCCTTTCTGGGAGGATACAATTATGTATATGAATAAATAACCAGTTATACTTTAATGGCTATTCAAGCTGATTAGAGGGGGTTATGAGTATTTGCTATAGAAGAGCCTCTTTCTGAGAGTGCAATCAGAAAAATCATGTATTTAAATTCTACTCCTTACCTTGCTCCATGCTATTCAACTAGAAAACACGTTTATTGAGCCTGTCCTGAGCAAAGCACAGAGCAGCTGCTAAGGATGCAAAGATACCAGAGGTTGTTCCTGTAATGGGCACAGACTCTGCCAGGGAAAATGGACACATGAGGAGCTCAAAGTAAGTTCTCTACTCGTGGCATTAATAAAATTCTGCATGCATGGGTACTAGGGACTCATTTTGCTGGAAATTTACCACAGAAGGAGTAAAACTTTCCTAGTTGGACTTACCGACGTAGCAGATAAAACATGGCGCCCAGGCAGATATAGATTGCTCCAGTACGGCACACAGGGTGGAGGCGGGAAACAACCACTTGGTTATCTTGCTGCGGGGGCAAGGGTTGCAGGTCAGGGGTCCTGAGTGTGCCGTTAGGACAGCTGCATCAATGAAAGGAAAGACAGCTGTTGGGCACCATAGACCCAGGGAGGGCGACAGCCCTGTGGGTCTTTACCATGCAACTCTACCAGTGCCCTTTCACAATGTTCGTTGAATTAAATTCAACAACGTTAATTAAGTGCCTACTCTATGCTGGACTTGGGACTCTGGATATGAATAAGTAAGTAAGTAAGGAGGCAAATAAGTAAGTACACATTTGCCTCCCACAAATAAGTAAGGAGGCAAATGTGTATAGAAATAAACATCATTTTTAAAAATATAAAGTTATCAAATGGAATAGATTAGAGTTCATGTTTTAGGATTGGGTAACTACAGCCAAAAATAACTCCATATTTCAGTGGCTTGATACAAAAAAAAATATTTATGGCTTGTGCAAAAGCCAATGTGAATGGCACTAAATGGACAGCTCTCCTGGCTGTACTTCCTCGAAGCAATGACTCAGAAGTGGGGGCTGCCTCTGCCTTTTCATACTTTTAAGGTCACCCTGAGGTCACCAGCTGGTAGGGTGGAGGGGAGAATTCATGAAGGATACCACCCCTATACTCAGACTTTTCTCCTGGAAATGACACAGGTCACTTAAGTCTACATTTCATTGGCTAGAACCAGTTACATGGCTCCACCTTGAGCAAGGTGGCTGGAAAATGGCCAGCTGCTTCTAAGAAAATCAGTGTAGTCACCCCAAGAAAGTGGAACACCTCTGATGGCCACTAGCTGTCTCTGTACCAGTGCTCTGGGGGGCCCAAAGGGAGATCTCTGCACAGAGACAGTGATGGGTATGCGTCTTGATGGAAAAATAGTTCAGCTGTCACATGAGGGAGTAGGGGGAGAGAAAAGCACTCAAAGCAGCTACGTGACTCTAAGGATGGAAATAGTAGACCTCATAGTAGAAGGGCAGGGAAGTGCCCTACTTTGTTAAGTCTGGCTGGGGCATGTAGGGAAAGGATAGAAGTCATGGGAGATGAAATAGGAGAGTTTTATAGTCATCATCTCAGGAGGAGACTTTGCCAAAGTCTTATTTGTAAAATAAGTCTTGTTTGTAGTCATAGTCTCATTCAGAGACTTTGCAATCTATGACTAGGAGCTTGGAGCTATTAGGAATCTTTAATTACATGTGTGGTTTTAAAATTTGGCTTCACATTAAAATGGAAGTTTCTTTCTTGGTGCTAAGTGTTTTGGCTTGAATAACTGTAGGATGGGATTGCCCTGAGCAGAGGTGAAGAAAGCTACAGATGGAGTGTGTTTGGGGCAAAAGATCGAGTTGCGTTCTTGCTGACTTTGATAGGTCTATTTGAAATCCGAGTTAAGACATGAAGTAGGCAGTTTTGTGTATGAGTCTGGAGTTGAAAAGAGAGATCCTTGCTGGAGATATGAGATTTAGGGCCTCCAACGTGTGTTTAAAACCATGAGATTGTATTAAATCACCAGAGTAAGTGTAAATAAAGGATAGATATTCTGTTGTGGATCAATGCACCACCATTAAGGAATCGAGGAAAGGAGAAGGAACCAGAAAGGAGACCGAGCAGGGAGATGCAGTGAGGCCGAAGGAAAAGTCAGAGAGTGTGTTGTCCTGGAGCCAAGGGAGAAGGGGGAGAGTTTCGTCACATGCTGCTGGCCAATCACTCAGGACGATGGGGACTGGGAATTTACCGCTGGACTTAGAACTCTGCAGTCCACAGGTGTCCCAGGGAAAGCCTTTTGGAGGGGTGGTAGGAGACAGTGCCTGCTAGATGGGTTTTGGAGGAGATTGTAAGGAGAGGAACTGGAAATGGCAGTGGAGATGATTTTTAAGGAGTTTTAAAGCAACAACATAAGGTAGTTACTAGTGAAAAGTGAAAAAAGGGACAGGAGAAAGCTGGGGTGTGTGTGTGTGTTTAAAGTTTTAAGATATAACGTTCCTGATAGTATACTGATGGGAACAATTCAGAAAGAGAGAGCAAAGGTTTGAGCATTTGGGAGAGAAGGAGAATTGCTGGAGTAATAGCTTTGGATGGGAGAGAGGTGATATAATCTGGGGTCTGGGGTACATTTAGAGGAATGGGATTCTTCACCTATGTCATCGATAGCATGGGTCCTCAACCCTGTCCTGCCCACCCCCACCCCCACCCCTACCCCCCGGAGGCCTGCAGTGGTCTGTGGCCTGTTAGGGACTGGGACACCAGTCTGAGCTCTGCCTCCTGTCGCTACCTCTCCTTATCCCCAGCAGGAGGTGAGAGAGCCAGTGAAGCTCAAAGGAAGCTCTTCCGAGCTCTCCTGCTCCGGTCCTCACCCCTTTGCCCATCCGTGCAAAAATTGTCTTCAATGAAACTGGTCTCTGGGGACCACTGGTCTATAGTGTAAGGCACCAAGGAGAATGTGAAGGAACCAAAACGCAAAGTCTCTGACCTCAAAGTACTTATCCTGTCACCAGGGAAACAAAAACGTTCTGGACCTTGATGGCCCCTTGGAACAGGGCTCACCAGATCTTGTTTTATGTATTATAAAGATTGTTTCAAGTTCGCCATAAGATAGACACACTATTGTCCTTAATGATCTTTATTAGAGAAGTCCACGTGAGGTATGTATTCCCCAATGAAATCCACCAGACAGAAGACTACTGTAATCAACTCATATTTTATGATTGGCTTATGACAGCTTCATCATGTTCCTTAGAATTTTAAGCAAACATTTTCTTTTTTGTGTGTGAAAGTATGGTTGACATACAACATTATATTAGTTTCAGGTGTACAACATGGTGATTCAACATTTATATATATATAGTATATATGCATTACACATATCATTTATATATGTATATACTGTTGACCCTTGAACAACATGGGCCTTAGGTGCACACACCGTCAGAAACCCAGGTAAAACTTCTGACTCTCCAAACTCTTAACACTAATAACCTGCGGTTCACCAGAAGCCTTACTGATAACATTAATAGTCGATTAGCCCATTTTTAATGTTATATACTGTGTTCTTACAATGAAGGAAGCTAGAGAAAAGAAAATGTTAAGAAAACCATAGGAAGAGAAAATACTTTTACTGGAAAATAATTGCATCTAAGTGGACCACGCAGTTCAAACCTGCGTTATTCAAAGGTCAACCGTATGTCCCGGAGTGTGTATAAGAAGTAGTGTACGTGATTGCTATAGGAATTGTATATTTTGTGCTCTGACTCCCTTGTGCATACGTTTTCTGTATGTCCCTATGCTTCTCTTAGGATAAGTGTCCGCAGGGGCGTTTCTGGGGGAACACTTCCAGCAGCGGGGAGCTCTGGCTCTGTGGAACAGGGGGTCAGTTTCCCCTCTCACCGGCAGTGCCCCGGGGCTCGGCGACATTCCCATAGGTTGTCTTTCGTGTTAATTTTCGAGGCCTGCATAATAAAGTCTACATTAAACAAATAAAGTGAACGTGTAATAACAACACAGACTGGGTGGCCTCCACAGCAGACACTTGTTGTCACACAATTCTGCGGGCGAGGAGCCTGCCAGCACGTTATCGGCATTCCCTCGCACCAGCTGGGACTGTCCGTGCTCCAGGAGAGGGGGGCAGAGATCGCTATTTCTAAGAACATCGGGGAAGCCAATGTGACTGGAACAGGCCAGAGGAGGAATGCATGAGGTCAGAGCACTTCTGCGAATAAGACTTTTCTCGCTGTATGTAACTTTCCATGCCTTTGTATGTGAATCATGCAAACCGGCTGATTATACAATCCTGAGACCCAAACTTTGCCCTAAAAATCTCAATGGAGCAGACGTTACTCCATTGTCACTTGGTTCTGAAGAAGCCTGAGATTAGCTCCCTGGGCTCTGGTTGTGTCCTCTCTTTATCCCTGGAGTTTAATTTTATTCCTCTGGAGTGTATACAAAAGTTCATCTTTCTTCAGTGGCATTACCTCATCTATGGTGAATCACGTTTTTTCGCACAGTAATACCTTTTTCAGTTCAGGAATATGTCCGATGACTACATCTTAATTCCTTCTTTTCTGCCTGTGTTCGATTCTTCTTTAAAAAATGATGGTTATTCTTATGTTGGATCTCCATTTTCTGTCCTTGGTAGAATTCATTTGTTTTAACATTTTGTTTTATTTATTGTCTTCTAACGAACATACTAATGTCTCCAACAGATTTTGTTTCCTCGGGGGAATATTTTATCTACTGACATTTAACAGTGCATTTCCCATTTTACTCTGCTGTTTCTTCTTCTCATGTTTTATTTCACATTCTGCATTTTGAAAACATAGGGTATTTTCTGACCAATATTTCCCTTTTTCTGGAATGCCTTTATCCATATTATTCTCTTTCTCTGCATCTTCCCCTTTTATGTAGGAGAATCCTTTTCTCTCTATCCCTGAATAAAGGACAGGCTAGCCAAGCCCATAAACTGTGTGGGAGCTCTGCCTGGCTCTCTCTCCTTATCTCCTTCCAAACGTCCGGTGTTGGGTGGATACACATTTACATCACTTGTTCAGTAGTTGACTGCACAAGAAGGGGTTTAGGCAGTGAGCTGCAGCTCTTGGGCAGCCCCAGTAGAGGAACTTTTTCTTTGTTTCAAAAGAGGAGTTTCCTGAACCGGTCTTTCTGGGGGGGGTCCTTGCACACCAGCTGTGTAGTGTGTCTGTTCCTAGTCTCCCTGTTTATGATGGGACCATCTGTATTCAGTATAAATGCCCACCCCCACATCTTGGAGACTGTACCTCACTCTTGACTTCCTTTGATGTACTCATTTCATAAGCCCTTGGGCTTTGCATCACCATTGCTTTGCATGCTGCTGATTCCAGAGGCGGAGGGACTTTCCTGGTGGTTCTCCTTTCCCAAGATCCTTCCGATTATCATACCTTTGTTCTCCAAATTAGGGGCTTTTGAAAGGCTCTCCTCTATCCATTTCTACACAACTTTCTTAAAGGGCCCCTGTATTAGTTTTCTATTGCTGCCCAAAACAAATGACCACAAACTTGGTGGATTAAACCACGTGGACGTGATAGCTTGCGTTTCCCTAGTGTGGGAAGTCTGACGTGCGTCTCCCAGGGCTGCAATCAGGCCCTGGCAGGACTGCATTCCTTTCTGTGGCTCAGGGTGGCAGCTGTTTCCTAGCCTTTTCCAGCTTTCCCAGCCTCCCGAGTTCCTTGGCTTGTGGGCCCTTCCTTCATCTTCAAGGCCTTCTCATCCTTCACCCCCCTCACCCCTGCTTCTGCCTCCCTCTGCCATGTGGATGGACCCTGGATAATCTCACCAATTAAAGATCAGCTGATTACTACCTTAATTCCATCTGCAAGTTCAATGTCCCTTGTCCACAGAGTGTGACATAGTCACAGGTTTCTGGGGGTAGGACATGGACATCACTGGGGGGACCATTACTCTTCTTCCCACGGCCTCCATATCTTCTGCAACCGTGTGCTGTTTACCCGACAGCTGCTAATACACTTCCTTAATATTTCCGGCGTGGTCTCGATACGCTTCTCTGCTTTCTATCACTGATGCGACTTTTATCTGTATTTTATGTTCAGTGGGAGAGGCACCTACACGTATTTAAGTCGCCATTTTTCCTGCAAGTACAGAAGTAATTCTAATACGACTTTTTAGAGTTCCCATGATCACGTTTACATACTGATGATTACATTTGTAGTTTTTCAAGTGATACTGTCTTTATTTGCATGGTTTCGTGGTTTTCTTTTGCTCTTTCAGGAACTTCTCCTAGAGTTTCATTTTCCAGGAATTCTCTTCCTCTTTGGCATTTCCAGCACATGACGAACAAGAATAAGTAAAGGAACTACATTTAGTCAGCTTTGATTCCCACATTAAAAAAAAAGTGGACTAGTGAATAAGTCCAAAGCTTCTCTTCTCATAATCAAATTACTCAAGGCAAATTTGTTACATTTCTCCTTGACTGAGCACCAAACTCCACTTGTCACATGCTTTTCACACATGTTTTCCCTTAGCCTAGAACTCTCACGAATATTTGGAAGACATCGTGGCTTTTGATGATCCATAAAGAATTCCATTTTCTCTAGTTTATTTTGCATCCATTTTATTGTGTGAAAACGATGTTTTATTTAACTTTACATTGTGTTTGATAAATGTCAAGCTTTTAAATTTCTATGGAAAACTTTGAACTTTGTCTCATGAATTAGGGTTCTTATGGGCATTGCATTTTCATGGTGCTGTGCTGTTTAGTTGTTCTCTAGGAATGAGCTCTCCAGAGAGATCAGAGAGGGGTGTTTTTGTTTTGTTTTGTTTTTATGTTTAAAAAAAAATCCTACTTGGCTCATGGTGATTCTCCAGATCTCTCCCAGTATTCTTTAGTGCAAATAGCCTGGAGTATAAGTTGTCCCAAATGGCACTAATTAATGTAGTATGTAAAACAATATACAAGTCACTATTTCTTTATTGCCAATGGACTGCAAGACTAATTTCTTTGGTTCCCTTAAAACATCATTTTATTTTTATTGGAGTTCTTGTAACTTTTTCTTTTATGTACTTAATGACTGAGATTTTTATTTGGTTCTACAATCCGAAGTCTGTTTAGATCTGCTAATAGCATAAGCCTCCCGTGCTGACAGAACAACCTATGTGCTAACTTTCCACTCGGGCCCCTCGATTACAAAGTCTGCTGATAACAGTTGCTAGCACTGTCTGGCTTATCAACGGACTTCAGTGAGGAGTGTGGCATTTCAGTGACACTGAGCCAGGGACCAAGCTGTTCAGACATACCATTCATCACCTCCCTTCCCAGGACCTGAAGAGGCATTCCTGCTTTTAATCAGTGTGAGCGTGGTCTCGGGAACAAATGGAAAGGGGCCTGCTGGGCCAAAGCAGGGCAGTCACTGAATCTGGTGCTTGTCGGATTGGTCATGTGCTAAAGGGGATACTGCTTTCATGGAGCTACTGCCCAGGAGACATTAATAATCCATAGTGACCAAGATGGTTGTGCATGGGTAAGGCCTTCATAAACCCTTAGGTTGGGGTTTCCAAGGAACCAAATGCAGTCCAGCAGTAAAGAATTTGAAAGCAGACTCTTAATATGCCAAGAGAAAAAAAAACCAAACCATGTAAACTATGGCCTTCTCTATAGAATATCAGACACTAAACAAGAGGGTTCGCCTCCATCAACATTTGGCTTGGGGTGATGAGACCTCACGGTGTACCCGAACCTGCTAGGGATGAGGCAGGATGCTGGGCTGTGACTCTGCCCTGATCAGCGCAGGTGTGCTGGTAGTATTATGTGGCAGTAGCCTTATTCGTACTAGTGGCTCTTATGATTCTGTGAAAAAGAAGGTTCCGGAAACACCCAACATTAGGAACTGATGACATAGAGTGGTTTGTAGCCACATAGATTATGAGGCAGCCACGGATCATCACATTTTCTGAGAATGTCTAACAACATAGTAAAATATCCATTAATACCAAAGGGGGGGAGGCAACATGTTACAAAAAAGCTTAAAATGTAGTGCCAAAAATGTTTTCAATATTTACCTCTAGAAGGCAGTATTAGAGTAAATTAAAAATATTCCCTACTTATGCTTTCTTCTATGTCTTAAATATTCTAAAACCACATACTCTTATTGTAACAGAGAAATAATTTTATTAACAAAGAAAAAGATGATTGAAGCAAATATTTCAGATCTGAATCTAATCAGTTCTAAATTCTATTGAATAAGATTTAGGGTTATATAGAGAATATTTTATCCTGAGATTTGGACTATATTGAACAGGTAAAATGTTGATTGAATATATTTTTAGTAGAATTTAATTTTCATTTTATCATCTCAAAGGGCCACATTACTGTAGACATTGAAAATATTGTAACATAATAATTTTTAGTATGTGAAACTGTACAATAAAGTTTTAAGTTTTATTTGTATTTTAGATAAAAAAAAAGTTAAGCTAGTACCATAATAACGTAGAATATCCAGTTTTTATTTGCATAAGGAGTCAAATTTGAGCTATACTTCTAGAGGTGTTGGGAATTGGTTAAATTTTATTTGGAATAAGTGATTATGGAAATTTGCTTATTTCACACGCATATCACCTTTCAAGTACTCAGTAGGTATTTTTTTGATGAATAATGTCTGTTTTCAGTCAATTGTCACACCACATTTGTGGGTGACTAAGTTTATTCATGTGCCCTTTGATGAAAAGTAACAGGTGGGTAGAAAGCGGAACTCACAAAACCCCAGTCTGGGGTTTTGAGCTGTGTGTGTGTGAAGTCATCCTATGCTCTGTGATAGCAATGATAAAGGCTTTTAGTGTTGTTTCTGGGACATGCAGAAACTCAGGAGCAAGCTTGCTGAAATTCTGCTCTTATTCTTTTGTGTGTGTGCTTGTTTTGTTCTGTGTTATGATACAGAAGAAGGGGATAGGAGAAGCTGGGGAGAATACCGGCAAGATGGGGGCAGGGACATTCAACTCTGGGTTAGGAATAAGATTGGATTCTCGCTCTGCTTTGCAATGTACTTGAGTCTGCGCCTTCCTCGGTGGGCCTCGGTTTTTCATGTATACACTCAAAGTTTGGTCTAAAATTAATGGTTGTCATGTGGCAGACTCGGGAGCTACAGAACCTGGCAAAGACGATGGAAGGTAGGGCGAGGGAGAAGCTAGGGCGCCTCAGAGCCATTCTCACCTTTCTGGTAAGATTATTCCTTTTTTATCTGATTTTGCAAGCTATCTATTTTTCCAGTAGTTTCCAAACCAAACAAACACTGACGTGGATTCATAGAGGTGAGAGATGCATGGGACGCCCAGTTGAACAGGGTAAGGATAATCCAAACTTTATTGTAGCATATATAATGATGTTTGAGAATTATTTTTAAGGGCTTACTTACTCTACAGGATTGTGATTAGTTTTTGCAACATGCTTTGTTCTGGAGGTGTGGTTTTATACTCACATGTTATTACTGCGTGTGATTCCTTCGGGGGTTGGGGTTAAATCAGTCATAGAGTCATGAGTATTGAGTATCTTTAGAATTGAATGGAATCTGGTGGCTGAAAAATGGTCCCTGATGCAGAACCAGAAAGTATGCATTCTGTTCTCACCACGCACTGGCTAGAGGAAGGGGACAGTATAATAGGATATTGTCTGTTTCGTGTTCCCCATCGGTGGAATGGAGTTAACACACGTCAGCTGTCGGTGTCCACTGGGGCTGCCCTGGGATTCATCTAATACAGCCTCTCAGACGCTCTGTGAGGGAGACGCCACAGCTCCGTGGGTACGTAAAGGACAGGCTTCCAACTTGGGGGACACCTTCACTTGGCCTTCTAGTTTTAGGGCCACTTTTCCTTACTCGTAACTGAAATACTAAGCTCTTAATTTTCTCCAAAGGATTCTTCCCTTTGTGAGCTTGGATGAGGGCGAACCAAAGGGAGTATGGCCGTGGTTACGTGAAAGGCTCTGCCTGAGTGTTTTAAATACAGTAAAACATGAGGGTCACTCGGAGGTCTGGAAAGCCTGTCAAGACCTATATCCATGACAGTGAAACTAGTTGGTCACATCTGTCCTCAGCCTCCGGAGTCACCTGAAGTTCCCTTGTGACCACAGGAAGATCCTTATTGCATTTTCTGCTGCTGAAATATTTGTGTTTTCTTGGATTTCGAGAGGTTCCAGCAGCATTTATAAAATGTAAGGGCGATATTTTACAAAGCCTCAACAGCTTTTTTTGGAGGGTTAAATTTGCAGTGCACAGGAATGTATCTGTTCTCACCAAATGATCAATGATTTTTCTGTAGGTTGTAAACAAGCCACATTTTTCAGAGGACCCAACTAGATGTAGAGTTACAGTACTAAATGACCAGACTGCAAAAACAAACCAACGAACCCACAAATAGCTCGATGTTACACCTCTGTTACTATTATCTTGTCATTGAGTGAGGTGTGCTGTGCTCTTATACATACTCATATTAATCCCCTTTCGTCATTTATGTGGGTATGACAAACGTGTGTCTTGAGTAATAAACTGGCTTGTAGATAAAAGGCAACGGGTGATGAAGGACGCCCTACAGACAGTCGATGGAAGCAGTTAAATCTCGTTCTGTGAGAGTAGAATTTTCCCTCTTCGAAAGGATCAGATCGCTTCTTGGCAGTGTTGACTGAAGTTATTTTGAGTGTGTTCATTTTGTTTTACATGGATTTTTCTCAGGCTGCTTATTTGTTTCTCTCTTGAAACCTCCTGCATCACTCCAGGTGTTGCTCAAACTCCACCCCTTCCAGGAGCGCTTTCCAGCTGGAATGGCCCTCAGGGCTGGTGTATGGTGCCAGGTAACGAGTAAGTGTTCGTTGAGAAATATTTCTAGGATGAATGAATAAAACCCACCTTAAACTAGCACAGAATTACTTTTACTCATTTAACCATGTTTTTCTGAACTCGAGGTGTTCTGGGAATAATCACAGGGAGTCTAAAACATGATTGTAATTTTATTAGCAAAAGTGTAATCTTTCCTACCATTTTGAGATAAACTGGGTGAGCAGGAGGGAGATACTGACTCAGAACACAGAATGTGAAGCTGTGGCGCTGGTGGCAGCCAGAATATGAGAATGGGACAGAAACTTTCCTGGCTTTGGGCACGGGCACTTGGGGCTCACGTTTTCTAATTTTCATACAGAAATTGTCTGTGGAGCTGCAACTTTGAAGTTCATTCTCTGTCTAGATACCAGGTCTGTCCAGAAGCTATCCAGCCATGTACTATGAAAAATAGAGACATTAACTGAAGAAGATATAAGATATAAGAAACATTGTACCTAGGACAGTGATGCCTCAGTCGCCTTCAGAGTAGGCACCTTGGGACCAGTTCTCCCAGTCACCATCAGCTGCCCCGTTGTTTTTTCCTGAATCTCATCAACAGCCTGAAATCTCTTCCCTTTCAAAGGTGATTTTAGTTTTGGGAAAAGCCAGAAGTTGCGGGGTGCTGAATCTGGGCTGTAGTGGGGCTGAGTCACCTGGGTGATTTGATGTTTCACCAAATATCTCTGCATGAGATGTGATGCATGAGCAGGCACGTTGTTGTGATGAAGCTGCCAATCACCAGTTGCCCATACCTGCGGCCTTCTGAATCACTCAAATAGTTTCCATGGAGGAATGTTCAAGCTTAACGCAAAATTTGATGTAGATTCATTGCTCTACTCACTTAGTCATTTTGATTGTGACAGCCACACAGTATACATGCTCACTCAATGGTGTCTACCACCCCCACTGACTAGTACAGTGAAGTCACCATTGTTCACGCATGTGCATTTCTCACTCTCCTCGGCTGCCTGGTTACATCAATATTGCATGAACCATTCTCATTATATTAACAATGGCTGGACTTTTTCCAGATAGACCTCAGATTTTTATTCTTTTCAGTTTCCCATGGACATTTTCTCAGGCTTTTGGATAAAGATATGACTTTGGAAAAGAGCATTGAAAGATATTTACTTTCTCCAGATTCTTTAGGAAGTTACATGATACAATAACAATAACCAATACTTTCAAATGCTTACTCTGTTCTTAGGGACTTTACGTATAGAGTGTCACATTTGTTCTTCTCACCGACTCCATGTGAAGCGCACTATTACTGCCTCTGCTTCAGGTGCTTAAAGCAGGTGGGCGAGTTGTCTGAGGATGCACAGTGTGCATGGTGGGCCCGTGAACCTGAAGACCGGTTTCCCTGTTCTCAAGCTCTCAACCACTACTTTCTGTTGCTTCTCAAATGAAGTTATCACACCTTCAGCAAAGGATTTGAAAACATTAGAACCTAACAATCACTCAGCAGTGCATTAGAGAAGGCTCCAAGAAGATGATTAGAAACTTTTCTTCATGTTGTCAATGAGCACCACCCTCGTCATTTGTTCATGGATGTAACAGCCCTGCAAACAGATGGTTCTGGAAGCCAGAGTGTGTGTTTCGGAATTAGGATTTGAGTCAACTTGTATCTCTTTTCCTTTGTTCTTATCTCAACGTCAAGGGTACCAGGGCACATGATGATGAAAAGTTGCTTTGCCCCCTTATGTCCCATTATATCAGCATCATCTGAAATGACGCCTCAAGGTGTGGACAGTATTAAGTGTTCATGGACCTCCTCCTTTTGAAATGTGAAATAACATCTTCACTCCAAAGTGCAGGTGACCCTCGTTTCTCACCCACTCCATACTTGCAAATTAGCCCACTCACTAAAATGTATCTGTAAGCCCCAAATCAATACTTGTGGTGCTCCTGTGGCCACCTGCAGATGTGGGGACAGTGGTAGAAATTTGAAGTCACTTGACGCACACACACCCTGCTGCATTTGAGCAAGGTGATGCTCTGCTGTTTCATTTTGGCTCTCCTACTGTAAACCAGCATTTCCTCTCCTCTACTGGGTTACATTATTTTTGCATCTTCATGGTTTTTTTTTTTTTGTGATTTTGCTCTTCAACACAGCAAAAAGCTTAGTACTGAAGTGATGCCTGATGCCCTTAAGCACAGCAGAGCTGTGCTGTGGCTCACAGAGGAAAAACGTGTGTTAGATCAACGCTTCATTTAGGCATAAGTTGCAATGCTGTTGGCTGTGAGTTCAACGTAAATGAATCAACAATATGGTGCACCCAGGAAAAGGACGAGGAAATTCACTTTTGCCTGTGGTTATTCAGTTTTCCCACCACCCCTTATTGATGAGACTGTCCTCTCCCCATTGAGTATTTTTAGCTCCCTGGTCAAATATTAGTTGACCATATATATATGCATTTATTATGGAGAGGGCCCTTGACCCTTTTCCATTGGCCCACGTGTCTGTTTTTGCCAGTACCATTCTGTCTCGCTTACTATAGCCTGCAGTATAGATTGAGATCAGGGCTTGTGAAGCCTCCAGCCTGGTTCTTTCTCAGAGCTGCTTTCGCCATTCAGGGTCTTTTGTGATTCTGTACAAATGTTATGATTGGTTTTCAATTTCTGTGAAAAATGCCACTGGAATTTGCGGTGGAATTTGAGATGGCACTGAATCTACAGATTGCTTTGTGTAGTGTGGACATTTTAACAATATTTATTCTTAGGATCCATGAACAAAAGATACCTTTACATCTCTTTGTGTCTTCTTCCATTTCTCTCATCAAAGTCTTAGAGTTTTCAGAGCACAGATCTTCGCCTCCTTGATTAAATTTATTCCCAAGCATTTTATTCTTTTTATGCTATTATAAATGGATTGTTTTCTTTATTTCTTTTTTAAATAGCTCACTGTTGGTATACAGAAACACACTTGATTTTTGTATGGTGATGTTGTACCCTACAGCTTCACTGCATTTATCAGTTCTAACAGCCTCTCGGACTTTCTGTATGTAAGATCATATGGCCTGCAAACAGAGACTATTTTACTTCTTCCTGACTTGGATTCCTTTCATTTATTTTTCTTGACTAAATTACTCTGGCTAGGACTTTCAGTGCTGTGTTGAATAAAAGCGGCAAAAGTGGGCACCTTGTTTTCTTGCTGATATAAAGGAAAAGCTTTCGACTTCTCACCACCGAGTTTGATTTTAGCTGAGGGCTTGTCATATATGGCCTTTATTGTGTTGAGGTAGGTTTCTTCTGCACCCACTTTGTTGAGAGCTTTTACTATAAAAAGATGTTGAATTTTGTCAAATGCTTTTTCTGTATCTGTTGAGTTGATCGTATGATTTTTATTTTCACATTATTAATGTGGTGTCCCCCACTGACTGATTTGCACGTGTTGAACATCCTAGCATCCTACAGATAAATCTCCCTTGATCGTGCCATATGATCCTTTTAAGGTGCTGTGGAATTCAGTTTGCTAGTATGTTGCTGAGAATTTTTGCACCTATAATCATCGGGGATATCAGCCTGCACTTCTTCCTAAGCTCAGAAGCCTTATCACTGATTTGCTAGAGTTATCTGCGTCCACAAATCTGCTCTGAACAAAACCAGCTGCCTGCTTTAGTGACCACATGGAATGTCTACGGCTGCGTTTTCAGCTGTCTCTGACTGTAGTGTTGTGGCTGCATTTCTGGATGTATTACTCTCTGCCATAATGTTGTAAAGAAAGAGGCATTTTAGACTTTCTTTAACTTGGACGTGGGAAATGTGGACAGTGTATGGGGAGGGGTGAAGAAGAGCAGCAGTGGGTTTGATCCATGGCTGGAGGTTCTGTGGATTAAGTAGGCGGATTTCCTAAGTGGTAGGGGATTCCTTAAAAAGAATGTTCATGTCCAAGAAGGACTTATCTAGAGATGGGCTAAAGGGTACAACTTCAAAGGTTGGGTACAGTTTTCTACCCCTTTGGCTTTGCTCCCTAAAAAGTATATCGTGTTGACTTTTAAAAGCTAGGCAGCCTTTTCGATAATGTGTTTTTTCAGACACTGCCCTTATTCAGTTGGTTTGGGTGCTGGTGGTGATAGAGAGGTTTAGAAACCACCAAGAACATTTGTTAGGGAGAGGGAAGAGGATAGCCATTACACCTGTGAAGCCCGCAGTCTTTTGTAAGAACATACCCAGGGCATGGTTTCCGTGTCTGCGGTGTTGTGTCTTCGTGACATTGGGGCGCAATGTGGTTTGTCGGAAAGCTGGGTGAGGCCGTGCCCTGCCTATGGTACGAGTTGCTTCTCTGTTCGCCAAAGTGAGGCCGGAACCATGTGAACTTCACTGCTCTCTTATGGGACGCCATTCTGCTGCGAGCACCACGGGATCCTCATCATCGGCAACATTTGTTCATCGGGAATTGGACTTGAAATAACCTAGGCAAAAACATTGTTAAAGACTGTAAAATTCTGTGCACATTTGGTGTATTACTGCGATATCTAGCAAAAAACAGTAGCGGTTACTGCTGCATCCCATGGGTGCTTTGAGAAATGCAGCCAGACAACCCGGACCTGGGAAGCAGATGGACCTGGCTGTTGGGGGAACCCTGGGGGAGCCCCAGCTCTGTGGAATACATTGAGTTTGCTCATGCTCTGAAGTCCCACGAGGAAAAAGTTCCACATGGTATTTTTTGGCAGTGTTTTTAAAATGTCTTCCAGGATTTTTACTTTTAAAATGTGTATATAATTCCTATAAAACTATGCCGTATCGAGGACATTGTTTTTCTATCAGGTTTCTTTATCCTTTTCTATACAGGCGCATGTTTTACATAGCTTTATTCACAGCACACACAATTTCCCTAAGTTCTTTTCTCTTTTCATCAGTTTTTTCCATGGCTTCTAATCTTCATCATTCTAATTGTATTGGCTACATAATATTTGCTATTTTATTTATTTATTCTGCTATTATTAGACACTTAGGTCGTTTCCAAATTCTGCTGTTATAAATAACCCTGGAATTAATAGGATATCTTCATGCCAAAAGTGGGAAGCTGCTGACTGACTTTTCCCGTTTGAATTCTTTGAGCGAACTTTCAAATGTGAGAGTGCAGTTGACAACTTAGAAGCATTTTCTCGGCTCCTGATGATTACTAGAAAGTCCTGGTGGTGGGTCCTCACCCCTAAAATGAGGCTCCAATAAAGTGCATGGTGCTTAGAAGTCTGCATTTAGTACACGCCAGCTCTTGCTGCTGCCTCTTCTTCCTCCTCCTCCTCCATTGTTGCCACCACTATCCTTACTGCTACTACTATTGTTATTTTGGTGAAATGTGGCTTTGTTTTCCAGAATGAGACCTGATATCTTAATAAAATCTCAAACCTCAGATTGCTCACGTGGAGTTTTTGCTTTCTCCTGGTCTTTTCCGAGTGATTTGTAGGCTGTTTGGTTTTGGCCCTTCCTCCTCAGTACCAGAGTTCTCTCCTTAAAAGCACTGTCTTCTTATTTTCTACCTTTTTCCTTCTCTTTTTCTCAGGAAGCTGTTTTCACCTGGGAAAGTAAGGTATGTGGTTCTTATATTTATACACAATCTTTTTATATTTGGTTGTGATAACGTGAAATTGAAGAAGAAAATGGGGTGCTGAAAAAGAGGCACCCTTGTCGGAGACTCAAGAGTAGCATCTGTTAGGGACAGGTGTGAAAGTCTGACCTCTGGTGGCTGTGAGCTGCACCTGTAGGTCAGATGCGCCAAGTCCGAAATGGGATCTCAGAAAAATGTGTCCAGAAGCTGGATGCCGGACTGATTGCCTCCTTAGTGTTCATGGTGAAGGCTGTTCTGATGTCAGTTAAGACTCTTCACTCTCTTCCTCACGGAGGAGTTCGTTTACAACTCAGTTCCTCAGAACACAGCACTTTCCGTGTTCCCAGGACTGTAGTCTACGAAAATATTTTCATAAGCCACCAACATCATCACCACTACCACCACCTGATGATATATACTATGTAGAAATTCCCGGGGGTGGGGTGACGGATTTGCTAGATGTAAGCCAGAGGGAATAAATTTCTATTTTTTTTGTCTTGAGAACATTTTTAAATGGAGATACCTCTTATTTCCTAACCAAATATTTTCAAACTTTTTATCTTCCAGAATTTAGTTTTTTAAAAAAGTAAAATGAAAGTCTAAAAATGATTTTCAGATATTACTATTTATTGATCATGTAATTAAAAGAGAATAATATGGATGAAGAAAATAAAATAGATCTAAGAAGGCACAAAGAATTGGTCAGAATACACTTGGGATGGGCTTCATGTTTTTAATTGTTTAAAACAATATCAGAATGGTGGCCTTTTGTTTATGCTTGAGAATAAATGTTTAAGTTATATTTCCATTATTTTGTTTTTGCAAAAATCTCAGCTTTTCAGGTGATTGACCTGGGCATATCTTATAGTTAATAATTTGGCATTGTGTGTTTGTATGTATTTGTGCACAGAAGCATTTTTTAAAATGAAGGATTTACTTAAATGTAAAATTTGAGGCAGTTTGACATTGAAAATGACAGGTATTTCTATAATTTCTGGGCACATTCTCCTTTGATCCCACCTTTAAGTAGGTGCCAGTGTCTATGTTACTGTCTGCAGTCAGGAAAGGGAGTATTCCTAATGACATGCTTTCAGCAAATTGGTTTATCAACCCTTCCCGGCATTTGTGCGCTTGACCTTGACTTCTTGTGAACAGGATGAACGCCTTCTTGCTAAAATAGGCTCCAAATCTGAATGTGCCTCGGTCTTTTCAATACCTAGTTTTTAAAGCTTAATTTATTTTTAAAAGCTTTTAATCATCTCTGTTATTTCAATGCATTTGTTCTAATTATAATTTATTGTTATAAATCATTTCTATATTTGTACACTCATTGTAAAAAGAAAGTTGAGAAAATACCAAAATTTATAAAAAGGACAATGCCATCCCATTGTAAAGGTATTTTGACATTACAGTTGATTTGAAATGGTCCTTGTTTTTTGCTTTTTACCATTTGAGCAGAATTAATTCACAAAATTCAATGGCTAATATTAGCTACATGTGATTCTGTGCCAGGCACCGTTTTGAGCCTTTGCATGTGATGCTCACCACATCCCGTGAGGTGGGTACTGTTATTATCCTCAACTTTACAGATGAAGAAACCACAGGAAGATTGCCGAAGATGGCACCGTTAAGTGGCTGAGCGAGACTTTGCATCCAGGCTTCGTGACTGCAACGCCTGCCCCTTACACGCAATACAAATTTAAAGTTGTAAGATCTGCATGCGGACTAGTAATCTTCCCATGGGCCATGCCCTAAAACACTCACCCCCCAGATCTGTGGAATGGCTTGGTTTAATTCAGCTGAGATAATCGGAAGATACTGTGTACTTTTAATGAGTTTTACTATGATATCATTTGTTTAAAACACATTTTGACAACATGTAGTCGACATCATTTCTTTCATACTGTAATCTATCCTAGGTATTTTGAGCAAACAGGAATTGACTTAGAGAAAGAATTTCTTGTTCATTTAAACTTATTCTAGCTCTGATCTTTTTAGTTCGCTGAGCATTAAAAAATTAGCATGAATGATTTTTTTTGCTAAAAATTAATTTCACTTCTGGAAAGTGTTTCATTGTCCTTTACTTCCTGCTTGCCTTGTTCCTAGTCCAGTCCACACTCCAACTCCCATCCCCAGCCAGCCAGCCCCTGTGAGAAAGCAAGAGGAAACAATAGCCACAGCAGGCACGCTGGACTTGCAGGAAAGGGGAGGATTGGAGATGGGAGGAGAGGCGGGGTGTGCTCCCTCTGATTGGTGTGTGTACATCCGTGACACCACACGCTTATCCCCTAGGGTCGGGAGGCTGTCATTGAGCCCCATCACTCTTCTTGAGTGACAGACCCAGGGAGCCTCTACTCCCTGCTGACCCTGCTGCAGACAGTCAGCCAGCCACTGCGCAGAGCTCTGGGGTCCAAGGATCTCAGCTCCAAGAGCCCCCAAGAAGGGAAGGGACATGGGGGAGATAATGGAGGGGACAAGGTTTGTTGGGTGCAGTTTGTAGAGCTTCATGGTGGAGGATGAGGCAGATATAATACTAGTAATACAGCCTTTCCTCTTTGATGGCACAGATCTCTCCCCTGAAGCCAACAGAGCAAAGCAGAGCCCTGTTCTGTTTGCTGACTAAAACCTGCCCCTCCTAGTCCCAAGCACGGCATAAAGCCACTCCACGTGAGCGTTAGGTGAGGCAGTAACTATGAGCATTTCACCGACTCAGCAAATACTTGATGCTTGTTCTGTTCCAGCTGCTGGGAGTATGTAGTGTTCAGGTACTCTTCTAGATGCCAGGGAGAGAAAGCTTTCCTAGAGCTGACAGTTTATAGAACTACGTCTTTTTCACCGAGTCCCCTCTCTTCCACACACAATTAGTCTGAGGCCTGGCTCACACCATAGGTACATTGGTCATGCTCACTGGACTAAATCAAAGGGTGCAAAGTGCCAGAGCAGCGAGGAGTCACAAAGGATAAGGGGGTACTGACCCGAGGTCAAGTGATCAGCCCGGAGAATCCTGTCACCTCACGGTTCCTGGGTTTACAGCAGTGCTGAAATGGTCCACACACCCACCCCCCTTCCCCAGAGCTGACTTTCAACCTCCCACTGGCTCCTCATCACTCAGGTGTTTCAGGTCAGTCTCTCCTTTCCTTCCCTGCTTTGTCCTGACTCCAGAGCTCCATGGAGGCTCCCGCTGCTGGTAGCAGGCTCTGTAAAGCTGGAGAGGCCTCTGAGGCAGCGGGAAGGACTGGTATTGAGAAGGCCTGGGAAAGGAGAGAGTTGGGGTGAAGAGAGGTGAGTACAGCAGTTGAAGAAAGTGGTGGGAGACACTGCTGGGTGAGGAGAGGCTTCTTTGCAGTACTCACGTGGCTGTGCTGTGTTCCGTCCCAGGGAAAGTGGGCAGAACAGGATTCCAGAACCTATCGGCAGAGGACTGTGGACGATTTGGGCTGGGCAGCTCTGATTTCCACGCAAACTGCTTCGCTCTGCTTTTTACCTATCATAACGTAGACCACTCTGTTCTTTAAACGGCATCCCACTTCCAGGTGTTTCTGGAGCTGAGCCAGTTTCAAAGGTAAACCACTGCGCGGATAGACGCCCGCAGCTATTGGCTCATCCGTCACAGGAGGGATGGTGACGACTTCCTGTACTTGCTCTTTCAAGGGGAGACCATTCGGGTAGACTGCAGTCGCTACTGCAATCTGCCGGCGCGATTGTGTGAGTTAGAGTCACTCACACAATTGATCAATTGTATCTCGTGGTGTGGAGAAGGTATAGGAAACCGCATTGGCTTAAACCACGAATATGAGCATTATGGATGGATTTTGTTGTTGTTGTTGTTTTACTGATAACAAGGAAAATGTAAGCAGACCAAGAGGCTGTCCCTGGTGGCTTGAAAGTGGAGCTGGGGAGAGTGCGCTGGAGCAGGAGCGCAGAGCTCCCGGTGTGCTGGGGCTTTCCCTTCCCGGCCGCTGCTGCGCGGCTGCTGCGTCTCTGCTCTTCCTGCCCCAGGGGCCAAGGTCTAGGATGGCTGGAGAATCTGGGGCCACCAAGACCACGCCCAAGACCTGAGTCTGGGGCATGGGCGGGGCTTTTATCAGAAACCCAAAGCAGTTCCCGCTTTGAATGAATGGACCACAGGAAACCATTCAGGCTACTGAGCTTCTTGACAGTTTTAGCGCTTTAATCTGAACTGTGATTTCAGACATGTTGGCTCTGTGAACGCACATAAAATGATACAACTTTCAGGCTGTTTTTCTCGAAGAGTAACAAAACTCTGTGAGGCTGCTTGAGCTTCGGTTGTTATTCTCTCCTCTGAATAATAGAAGGCAGCCCCTCAGCTGGGCCCTGCATGACCCAGCTGATGAGGCCTAATGAGGTCTAAAGAGCAGGAGCTGCTGCAGAGCCAGCCACACATGGCGAACAAATGACCGTTCCTAGCTGGTGACACACTGTGGCGCGTGAGCAGACTGAGTAAGCTGCACTCTCTGTTCAGCCTGAAGGTGGAACTTACCAAAGCATCAGGGGCTGGGAAGGGGGGTACTTTTAAAAATCGGAGTTCTATAGGCTGCGTCTGGACAAAATCGGGACAAAGGGAAAGTTTATCTTTCCCCCTTTCTTGCGTCTTTCACTTGCTTTGCCCAGGTTTAGGGTGTGTGTGTGTGAGTTTGTGTGTCTGCTCGTGGGCACAGCCCCCGCTCTCCCAAAAGTGGTAATTCAGCCTTTACCCTCAGTGCATCATGGGTTACGCGTGTTGCAGTCCTTAGCTCAGAATGCTCCTGTGTGTCCTGCGCAGTGGAGATTTGTACAGGAAACGTGTCGATGGTTTACCAGGCTGAGGTCGTGTCTTTCCGAGAAACCTCCACTCTGATGTGTCAGGGTTATTTTAGTTAGTCTTCATTCAGAGCTTCTTTCCTGAATGGCAGTCAACAGCACCTCTAACCCTTTCTGAAAAGAAAATATCCAAGTAATGCCTAAGGGAAAATATTGTCCAGGGTACATGGTCCCAGGGGAAGTAACTCTGTTTATGTTGAACTTTCAAGAGCTGACCAGACGTGACCATCATATAACGCACAACATGGAGAACCAGGAAATTCAGTCAAGAAACTACAATGTTTTTGTAAACTGTAAGAGAATTTTAAATCCAGACAAGTTATGATTAATTTAAAAATACTGCTAAAACTCAAAGGCGAATTTCAAAAATTCTACTATAACTGCCTGTCTGCCGACACCTACCTACTTACCGACCCACACGAGCCTGTCTGCGATGCCCGTGATGTAAGTGGACACTGCCCAGAGCATGCCCCACCTACGAGAACCCGCAGGGCAGGGTGGCTCCCTGGCAAGTAAGCCTGGCGGGTCCCCGCCTGCGGACTGAGAGCCTTCCTCACCGGGAGACCCCCAGGGCTGCCCTGGACAGAGAATTCCCAGAAAGTCTGGCCAAGCACACCCCACTGCTTCACTCGGCTCAGTCTCCCAAAGTTATTGGTTCCAGCTCTTCCTTTCCAGTAATACCTGCTTTTCATTCTTCTTTTTCAACAAATGCAAGAAAGAGACACATTTGTTTTAACGGGGAGCTAAATTTTTACCAAAATTGACCCACAGAAAGACATTTTAAACATACATTTTTGAAGGAAACCTTAACAGATGAATAATTGTGGAATAAAATTAACTTATCAAAACATTTCTGATACTTTCCTAGGTTATTCATTTTTGTGGTTAATTTGAAGGAGTCTTTAAGGAGCTCATATTTCTAATATTATACATTAAAACAATAAACCATTTGGAGTGTGTAACATGACAGATAATATCCTTGCTACTAATACCAGGAAGAGATCTCCCTGCGCTCACCCTCTCTCAGCTGAAGGAAACTTAAGAACAATTGCTTTTAGAAATGTGTATGAAAAAATCTTAAATAACAATAAATTATAGTCTTTTGTATGTTTAAGAACACTCCAAAATAATTAACCAGTCTCAAGCAGGAATGCAAGGGTAATTAATTTATTAGACTATTAACATAATTACTTCAAAAGACTAATAATGATAAACCATATAAATATTGAGAAAGATTTTGAAAACCCATTGATAGTTTCAGTATAAAACTATCTTTTATCTAGGACTTTAGGAATAATTCTTTAATGAAAGATATTCAGTTCCCACATCAAATCAGTGACCAACATTTTACTTAATGGTGAAAAACTATAGTTACTACTTTGAACATTTATAAGGCTCTTTGTATTGGGTGGTCCCTGCTAACCTCTAAATGTGTTTCTCTCAGTTTAAAATGACAACCTTCTCTATGTCTCTATTCAGAATAGAAATGCTGCTGTTATCGGAATACCCAACTTCCCCTTGACACCACCATTTGGTCACACTGGGAGAGACTGTATGGCAGCATTTACTAATTAGATCTTATTATTTTTATTATTAACTACTATAAAATGTGTGAATAGCAATGGAGTGTAATTGCCTAAGAGATATTCTTAACATCTGCCAAGCTGGGCCTCAGGAGGGTAATTCGTTCTAAATAGGCATGCATCGTGTGGGGGTCCTAAAACAGCAATAAGGCTGTGAGTTTTGGGGTCCTCTAGCTGTGGGCCCATGACTCTGAGACTCCTGGAGATTATGAAATTAATTATAAAAGTTTGGCCAGAACTGTTAGTTTACTTATTTGTTGTTTTTCAAGTGTAATGTAGTCTATAAAATAATATAAAAAATCAATGCAGTCAATTATCTAATTTGATTGGTGCTTACTGGACTATTCTTGGTGTGACTAAAAAGATCTTCCCTGACCCCCTTTCCCACCCACCCCCCTCTTTATCCCTATAAGTGTTTGTAGCTTTTTGACAACTGGCAAATGCATTTATCTCCTTATCTGTGTTAGTTGTCCAAATGTAATCCCTTCCTGCCCTGTTGTAACCCTTTCCTCCCCGTTTCTTCCTTTCATCTCCACTCTATGACCAGCTCTTCCTAGGCTGCTGGCTGCTCTCTCACACCCCCATCTCTTTGTCCCATAAGCGGGGTTCCTGCTGAGGGACACAGCGGCCCCCTTCCCTCAGTGCTCCCAGGCTGCCTCCATCACACACCTTAGTTTCACACGCTTCTGGGCTGCACGCAGCACGCAGTCGTCTGAGAAAATTTCTTGCATACCTTACGGATTTAAAAGCCATGCCATCCAGTGGCGTTTCCTGCCTACATGCAGTTTGATCATCATGGCCAATAAGTGTCAGCAGCTGGCTAAATGGTCCTCATTAGCATAACCTGGCCTTTCTGTGTGTGAGCAGAGCCTGGCTCGCTCTTTAAAGATGGAGTTAAGTCAGCACTTCCACTGACTGGACACGTGTGTTATGCGAATTTTAAAAATGAGTTCTAGCTCCTGGAGAGCACACATCTTCTGAAAACCTTAAACAACTTACAATAACATGGGAGGGGCAAATGTTTAATCCATCACAACAAACTCCCAATGTTGATCAGTCAAGAATTTGACTGTATCTGGGAGACAATTTTCCCCATGGGAAACATAGCCATTTGAGCTTAGGGAATCAAGTTTCAGAAGAAGTAGGAGGATATGTAATAGATATTATTTTGAACAATAATACATGTCATCTGCTTTATACCAAATATTACAAAACATTTTCTAGACCTAAAAATAGGGTAACATTTGTTTTAAATTATTCGTTTTCATACGCTGTCACAGGCTACATAGTCTTTTATTGCAAAAAACTATATGCATAATTTAATTCTATTCTGGGATGTGAAAATGTTTAGACATTTTTGCATTGCAAAGGAAAGGTAGAATTTCTGGGCAATTCATTAAAAACAAATAGAGATTCACTGAGTAAATTCATGCAAGTGTTACAACATTCCAAGTGAAAATATAAATTTAAGGTAGCCAAAGGAAAAGCTTTAGTGGAATGAAAAACGATATGGCCAAAATTTTGCATTTCTCTTGGCACCTGATGTGGTACTCAAGGGCAAATTGTTTCTTCCTGGTGCCCGCACGGCAGCAGGGTGCCTGAGCTTGGGGGCCTCAGGACATGCATGCGGAGGAAGAATACTGACACGGCCAGGAACTGTCGCATTATTAAATCATAAACTGCAATGAGGGAGGAGCACACATTCATTTTGATTTTGTAATGCAAGCAGAAAAGGGAAAATTACTCCGGGTTCCCACATATCTATTAATAAAAACTGTATGGTTTGAAGATAAGAAGAAAAGAAAGGCAAGAGGAAAAAGGAAGAAAAGAATTTCTAACAAGATTGGAAATTGATCGACACGCAATCTTTCACGCAATCAACTACATTGTTTAAAGGTGAACTCATTAGGGAAACTAATAAATTATATAACACCTACAGTATTATAGCCTTTATTGAAAACTGTATTGTACATATAATGCAAAAATTTAAGTGTGGCATATTGTCATATATTTTTTAAAATAATGGACTTATGAAAAATAAATCTAAGTAAAACATGCTGCCAAAATCACTGCAGTTTCAGCATTCTTAGACAAAGGAAAAGCCTATAAAATTTACATAGGTTAATATAAGAAAAAAAATAAAGAATTTTTTCCATTCACATTTGGGAAAGGAAATTACCTTGTACTTATTGCGGAAGGAAAATGGCGTTCTAGGTTGGCCACTGTTGATTTTCAGAGTAGTGTATTTAAAATCAGACTTCACGCAGCAATAGGGCTAGAAATGTGCTAGTTTTAAGAATGACTACCATGTATTTTTTTTTACCAAAAAAAGGTCTTCAGTAGAAAAAGTTAAATTCAGCATGCCTGACTCATTCTTTGTTGCATCACACAAAAATAAATAATCAAATTGACCATTTTACTTTTTAACTATTATTTTAAATATGTTCATGGTTTTATAAACAAAAGGTAAAATATAGAACTTGGCAGTGCATCTGTTTCTAAATATTGAATATTTTAGATGACAAGAATAAATGCATTTCTACAAATGTGAAACATTAATACAGGGTTTGATATAAAATTTACTAAAATGAAACTATGTAGAGAAAACTTGGTTGTAAAGCAATGATACACACACACATCAGATTTGCAAACAAAACCTGACAGTGAGCATAGCGAAAATAGTGAGTTGTCATTTACAGTTAACACTTCATAAATCAATATCCTGATGTTATTAAAAATAATAAAAATGCCTATATTTTTAGTTAAATCAACACCCAACAATGTACATGAAAAATTAAGAAAACTGAAGAAAAGGCATTAATATGGCATAATTAATTTTAAAGGCATAATTAATAGCAAGGCTATTTTTGAAATTTTTGAAATTGAAAAGGCTAGTTTTAAATTTTATGAGATACCAATGAACTCACTAAATTTTATTCATCTCATAAATTAGTAATTCCTAAGCATAATAAAAACTAAATGGTTATAAACATTAAGATGAAAAAATGACTAATCACAAGTCTCTAGACATCTTGAAGCTCTTTATTGTCTATGTTAAAAAAAGCATTTCAGAGCCTACATCTTCCTTCCCTGAAAAATTCTGTCCTAAACCCATTATGTGGGCGGAGCAAAGCAGGCGTCCTAGATACTACGTGCGTTGGGAAGAGTGTTTGGGCCCAGGGCCCAGGGCCCAGAGCCCAGAGCCCAGAGCCCAAGCAGGTGAAGACCATTCACACTGCGAGATCCCACATCAGCGCCCTAGCAGGGTGAGGAGGGCGTCCATGCAAAGGGAAGGGGTGGCATGGAAGTCAGAACTGGGACAGAGTAAGGAGAGGGAATGGGCAGTGGGCACAGTGTCAGAGCTCCTCAGGAAAAGGGGTGAGTCCAGGAGGAGGAGCCAGTGGGTAGCTGGGGCAGGAGGGGGATGTGAAGACCTTCTGCAAGCAGGGCTTGCCCGGTGCACGGTGGCAGAGCTCCAGCAGGGAGAGCAGAGTGTCCGTGCTGGGGTGGCCTGGTGTGGGTGTCAGAGGTGCAGCGTGGAGGAGAGGGTCTTGGTGAAGGGTTCCACGTGGAGGCAGCCACCTAGAGGAAGACTGGTGGCAGGCTACGCCCAGAGGGACGGCTTAATTTAGCAAATGTGCTAGAGACGGTTTTCTCAGTTTTGGAGAAGGGAGTTACAAATAAAACAGGGAACAAACTAAAATGATCCCTGTGTTTGTTCTGCTTTGCATTAGATTGGACTTGTAATTCTCCATGTGAACTCATGGGCTGGCATGGATGACAGATAGATAGGCAAGTAGGTAGATAGATGGATGGATAGATAGGGCAGTAATTGAAGGTGTAAATGTATGGGTATGGAAGTGATTGGGGCATTTATCTGATACACACACATGTTTCCTAGTTCTTTGCACACAGAGGTGCTTGGAGCAGTGACCCCCATACCATCTGGCACTCAGATGTTGGCTTTTTTAAAAAATTTTTATTTATTTATCGTTAGAGGCAAAAGGAAGGAGAGAGGGAGAAAAATATGAATGTGTGGTTGCTTCTCATGTGTCCCCTGCTGGGAACTGGCCTGCAACCCAGGCATGTGCCCTGACTCGGAATCAAACCTCAATCCTTTGGTTCGCAGGCCTGCGCTCAATCCACTGAGCTAGACCAGCCAGGGCAGATGTTGGTTTTTAAATACTGTCTTCCATGCAAAGGCACCAGGCTCCTTGAGGAAGTAGCAAATTCCCAGGGTAGGGCAAGGGAAACACAAGACAGGACATCTTGTGCCAGAAAGCAAGGAAATGCTAGAAAAATGTTGGGGACATGTCGAAAGGAAACAGAAGCAAGCTTAATTGTGCTCCTTCTGGCCAGTTTGGAACAATTGGAGCATACATATTATGACTTAGTGGGTTACACCCCATTGAATAAAATGAGAACTCTACCTTGATATAGGTACGTTCATGACTAAATTGAAAATTTGAAGATCAGGACAGTTACATAGTTTCAGACTATCTCCCTACAAAGTAATCATTCATTTCTAAGGCAAAAGGAAGAACATTCTGCAGTGAAGTCACACCACTTCACTCGGGAGCTCAAAGTAACCAGCGCCAGGAATGGGGCAAACAGAAATCACTCACCATCTGATAGAATTCACTGAGAAAAACATGTTGTCACTTCTGAAATAGTCTCGCCAGAAATGCATATTCTGAATCTAATTAAGAGAAAAATCAGACGAAGCCAAACTGAGGGATATGCTTCAAAGTAACTGGTTTGTCATTTTCTGAAGCGTCAGGACAGCCAGGAGAAGACTGAGAATCGGTTTTAGACGGAAGGAGATGAAGGGGCATGACTCTGGACTGAATCTTTCGGCATAAAGGATACTGTTGGGAAAATATGCAAAACTTAAGTGGGGTCTAAGAATTAGGTGGTAGCACACTGTTTAGTACCACTGTTAATTTCTAGGTTTGATGGATATATTGTGGTTTATAGGAGAATGTTCTTGTATGTAGGAAATATACCCTAGAGAATCTTCAGACTTTCTTGTCCTTTGTTCGTCCTCCGTACTTGCCTGGCAAAACCTGAAAGCTTAGTCATTCCAAATGTCTACTCATTAGACATGTATAGCTGGGACATTGTGCTCCGCTGAAGCATCCACCCAACTGGCCAGATTCATGCCACTGGAGGAGCATGCCTCTGACATCAGCCACACACTCAACATTACCCATGGCCACGGTGGTTATTTCAGGTTCCCCACTCTTTCCAAACTCCTTACCCTACCTCCTCCCTGGTCAATTGTAGCAACAAATCTTACCAGCAGATCTTTGAGAAAACAGAAGCAAGTAGAGAATTTCCTCAATCCCTGCCATCAAATTTAAAACTTGACCTTCATCCACATCCACCATTTTCTCTTTCCTTTCATTCCAGTGGAAGATGAGTCTCTTCCCCCAGTTTGCTTCTCGGTCTGAACTCTGGATCACATCCCTCAAGGACTACTTTCCAGATGGTCCCCTCTCTTCCATATATTTATTTTTCTATATAGGTTTATTAACATCAGTATTTAACATGCTCAATTTTCTCCTTTTCTTCCCAACATTCCTTCCCTTGGCTCATGACACCACCACTCTGACCACCTTCAATTTACACGTGGGCTACCACCATCCATGTTCCCCGACATCTATTCTTTTAGTCTGTGGTCAGGTTACTGTTATAAAACATAAACCTAGTTTCTACAGCTCCCCTGCTTAAAAACTTCTAAAGGCTCCCATGACTCTCTGGATCAAATTGAAAGCACTGAATATGTCTTTGAGATCCTTTACAACTTCTCTCCTGCTTCCCTCCTCAGACACCAGGGCGCTGTGCACCTCTCCTGACCCTGCCTCACACTCTGTTCCCTCTCTCCTCCATACACCACCCCCAACCAATGACAATAGTCCCATAGTCGTATTTTCTGGAATGTACGTCTCGTCTTGGGGATTTTGAAACTATGTCTGATGACAACATTCTTCCCTTCATTCTTTACTTGGAAATTCTTATCCTTTATGTTTCAGTTTTGATGTTGCTTTCCTTAAACAATTTTCCTGACAGTCTAAGACTTTGTCCGATAATGAGCCCTTACAGTTCCTAGTACGTGTCCTCTGTCATAGCCCTTAGCATGCCCCTGGGATTCTCTGTTTACTCGTGCTCACCAGGAGGGAGGCCCCTCAGGGCAGGGTCACTGCGACTTGCTTGTCTTTCTCTTCCTATTGCCTAGTTCAGTAGCTCACACAAAGTGGATGCACTGTGTTGAATGAATGAATGAATGAATGAATTCCTGTCCAAAAAAAAAGACTATATAATGCTAACAAAGAAATTTTGAAATTAAAATTTAGCACATGTTCAGGAAACCAAATGATTTCAAAAGCAGCTAACATGGATCAAAGTTGGTGAGCAGGAACTTCCTATTTAACATAGCAGAAGTGGTAATTAAAGGGAAAGATCTCATGTCAAGGGGGATGTTATAGAGACAGGATGGAAAACTGGGAGAAGACATTGCATATACACTAGTTTAAAGTCTGATCTAGAAGTTTCTTTCTCTGTCTTTAGGGATTAAAATACCTGTTCAGAAAAGGGATAAAATACGTTCTACTTTAGCCGCATTCGCTGAACTGTGATGGAATGATAACCAGAAAGAAAAAGAAGCGCTGAATCAATACTTTCAGAAAGGGCCTGGAGCCCTACCACGCTCGTATTTCTCCTGCCTTACCCAGCAGCCCCGGCCCTGACCTGGTACCACTGCTCGGATCACCGTCCGCTTGCACGTGGGTCACTACTCCCCGTACTTCCCTGAGATCTGTTTTCAAGATGTGTAACTTCTCTTTCTGTCCTCCGCACCAGATGCAGAACCTGGCACAAAGTATAGCCCAGTAAATGCTCCAACAAACCAAAGAGAGTAAGGGCTCTTGGACCCAGGTCTATAATGTTTCCTTTTATGTTGTTCTTCAAAAGAAATTGCAATCCTTTTCCTTTCCACATACTTTTTCTTGTGAGATTTTGGGAATACCTAGTTGCCTACCATCATCATCACCTTGTTTTCTATTGTATGGTCAATTGTAATGGGACATTTTTATGAGAAGCTCTCTGCTAGGTACTAATATTATCAGATTCAGCTTCTACTTGGTCTGCCTACCTGCCTCCTGTGAACTCTATTTATTTTTATTGAAATGTATTTGACATGTAACATTGTGTAAGTTCAAGGTGTAGAGCATGTTAATTTGATACATTTATGGATTGTAATAGGCCTGCCATTGTGGTGATGGCACCTCTATCATGTCAGATAATTATCATTTTTTTTTGGTGGCAGGAATAATTAAGATCTAGTCTCTTAGCAAGTTCAATGATTATAATACAACATTTTTGACTATGTTCACTGGTCTGTGTCCTTAAACAGCATCTCTCCGATTTGCCAATCCCCAGCTCCTAGTAACTTCCTTTCTACTCCTTCCTTTTATGAACTTGGCTTTTCTATATTCCACATATCCGTGACATTATACAGTATTTATCTTTTTGTGTCTATGTCATCTCACTTAGCATAATGCCTTCAAGGTCCTTCCATGTTGTCACAAATGACAGGATTTCCTCCTTTCTCATGGCTGCGTAATATTCCATTGTTACGTGGTACCACATCTTCTTTACCCATTCATCCCTCAGTGGGCACTTAGGTCATTTCCGTATCTTGGCTATTGTGAGCAGTGCCACAGAGAACACAGGTGTGCAGATAGCTCTTTGATATCCTGTTTCCATTTCCTTTGAGTGTAGACCCCGAATTAGAATTCATGAAGTTGAGGCCAGTCAACTTCCTTGCTTTTGTCCTTATCAATAAATTTGCCATTATCTGCGGTCTGCCAGGAGCGACCTCACCGTGATCCTTACCTTTCCTCTTACCTTCACAGTATATACCGCTGTGCTTCTTCACCCAGGCTCCTCTCCCGTTTCCTTCCCATCCCATTGACTGTCCCTGAGAGCAAAGCGGCCTAAGCCGAAACAAGCCCAACTCCCAGGGCTGCTGACCCAAAGCAGGTCACAGCCCCAGGGACATCTCCACAGTGCTCAACCTTCGCATTCCATTCTGGTCATGCTTCCCCTTGTTAATTCTGGCTCCGCATGAAACCCAGCTTTGAAGCCAAAGATTTGTTAAGTGCTTTTCCAGTGAGCATCTTCAGCTCTGATCTTTGATCACAGATACAACTCTCAACCTATGGATGCGATTCATCTAAGCTGGCTGTTTGCTGAGCAGTGAGGAGTACTGTTGCTTAACTGTATTTGTAAACTCCTTATGAAGTCGTGACTGTCTACCAGGAAACCTTCAGTGATTACCTTAATACAGCAAGTAAAACATATTATCTATTTAGGGAAATTTCTTATCAGGAGATTTCCTTGACAAACGGCAGCTTAAACTGCATTGAACATGTTGAAGACACAAACAGCCACCTGGAGAAGTTCATGTCCCCACAAGTGAAGACAAACAGCTCTCTCTCTTTGTGTCAGTATCTGTATTTTCTGTGGGTTAGTTCTCAGAGGCTCATGGCACACCCCAAGACATCCGACAGGATGCCCTGCCCAGCCCCCAACACGCTCTTACCCGAAAGTCCCGGCTGACTGGTGCTGTTACATCTTCCCACGGCTGGGCCACAGGAGCTGAAGGAAGCGCCCATTCTCAGTTCTTGTCCTGCCTGGGTATTCGTTCAGGACGGACTGAGTTTGATCTTCCTGTATTTCAAGCACTGCTGAGGGTGCTGGAGATTCAGCAGTGGAGGAGTAAATTCCTGCTCTTGACCAGTAGAGGAAATCCAAAGACAGAACAGAAAATATCAGATGGGGAAAGTGCCATGTAGTGTAGTTATTCTGCGAGGGAAAAACTAAGGGTCTGGGGAGCCGGGCTTTTAGACTGTGGCTGCAGAAGGCTGTCCTACACAGGTGACACTTAAGCTGAAAATTGATGACAGGGAGGAGCCAGCCATACAAAGAATGAGGTGGGGGGGGGGCGCGTTATAAACCTGGTGTGTTTGCAGGAAAGGAGGAAGGTCCCACGTGGCAGGAATGTGGTGGTAAAGGAGGAGGTGGTTTAAGGTGAGGAGAGGTTTAAGCAGGGCCTTATAAAGCAGGATAAGAAGCTTGTGTTTTTATTCTGAGGCTCTGCAGACCCAGTGGCCTGGCTGCTCCCTGGGGAGAATGGAGGTGGAGAGGAAGAAGGGAGGCCAATTAGTGGGCTACCCTGGGGGTCCAGGTGACAGAGTGGTCGCTGGGACCCGGGTGGTAATGGGGGTAAGAGAGAGGAGCAAACTGGGGAAACGTTTTTGCAGATATGCCAAAGCACTCACCCTCAGATGGGGAACTGGGTGAATTAAGGACAGATTCAAGATTTTTCATTTCCTTTCCCTTAGCTATCCCTGTTCACTGTGGGCTTGAGAACCTCAGCAGCATCGTGGCCACGAGGAAGCAGGTGCCCCGGGCTCTAGAAAATAACCACGAGGAGGCTCTCACAACGAAGGGCCTAGAAGCCAGTATTTCCTATTTCCCTCCAGACTGGGGAGGCTATGGTTTGTTTTTTATTCACTGATGTTCATTTTAGGAGAGCGTTTCTGTTAAAATAGAAGTTATTACGAGCTATGAATAAGAGCTTTATTTTAAACATTTTATTTTATGGAAAGTTTTTAGCATTTTTCTTAAAACAGTCTAAATTGACCATCTGGCGTCAGCTCTTCTGGTGAAGGAGAGAGCAGTGTGATGAACACTTGTTTGGGGTTTTCTTGCTCTACTGTGGTGACAGGGTGATGGTTGGAAATGTCCCATCCAGCACATTATTAGTTATTCCACTTCTTGATAAAGCCAACATTTAAGAGCCAGGCAGAATCTGGGAGTGCAGTGGGGGCAGGGGAACCTAAACTCTGTGAAATGCTTAACCTTTTAGCACAGTTCAACAGAGTTTAGATTTCTGGCAAAATGCCTAGACTCTGTAAGGCTGCTTGGGGTTGCAAATCCCGACAAGGCCCTAGTGCTTAAGTTATTCTGGCTCAAAAGTTGGGACAATGTGAAGAGAGAAAAGGGAAAAACACACACACCCTGATGGCTCCAGTTGGGTTCATGGCCCAGAGGAAGTAATTTGAAAATGGACACTGGGGGTGGTGAGCATGGCCTGCAGTTTGTTGGCGGCACACCAAATGCCTGTGCTGAGAACAGACCAGCCCCAAAGGGAAAGCGAGTTCGGCATGGAAGGTGAAAAAATATTTTAAGAACACATGGCAATCCACATGCACCACAGAGTAGCAAGGATTGCTCGTTTCATGGGCTCATGGCGATTGTCCCTACAGACGGCAGTAGCAAGGTGTCAGGTCTCAGGCATTGAGTCTGGAAGGCGATGTCTCCGTCCAGAAAGGCACGTGCAGGTTACCATAGCTGCCAGGATCCGGGGCTGCATCCTCCAATCGAAGGAAGTGGGGAATTTGTAGCCAGCCAGGGCAACCCCGGCTGCCTGCCTGCCTTTGGTATCGGTCAGAATGTGTGTTGATCTGATTTCTCTGGAATTTCTCTAACATTTTCCAGAACATATGGGTCATTTGCAAATAAAATATAAAACAATAATTATGAAAATAATTATGGATAAATGTAGTTTAGTACTTACTTCCCACATATGGCCCTCAGAACCCTAATTCTCAGAGGAGTACAGTAAATAAAGGGATTGCTTGAAAAATCAGTTTAGTCGTGAACAAGATTGGGAAGCATCTGAATGTTATTTCAGTTTTCTATTATATTTGCTCTTTTCAAAGTCTGCAATAGTTTTATGTATATTGTGACACCCCAGAAGGGGAACAGAGTATTCAATGTTTTCCAAATATATTTGATCATAAAATCTCTCTATTCTTTGCCCTCATCCTCTTTTAAGAGAGTAGAACAAAGTAGAACAAAGAAAAAAAGAAGGAACTCTCCATGATGCAGTTGGCTATAAATGGGCTACACTAGGTAAAACTGCCATTATTGTATTTTCAGGAACATCCAACCACATTGACATAAATAAAGTCAGTCTGAAGGTGGGCGGTTTCCAGGTTTATTTCAGCACCTTAACAACGTTCGTTCCAAGGTTTCCGCATTTTCTCTTGGCTATGCCCTCCTACTTACAATATGGCTGCTGTGATCCTGACCCTCACACCTGCATCTTGGGCAGGAAAACATAGGAGAAAGGGGAGGGTTTGGAAAAGGCTGTTGTTTTCAGCAAGAAGATAAAATCGTTTGCAGGAACACCACAGCACAGTTGTGACTATGTCTGTGTGGTACTATGTCACATAGCAGAGAGCTGTGGGAGACATTCAATTGTAATTTTATATTGACCAATTGGGCGTTTTTTGGTGACTGATGCAGTAAAAGAATTGAGGTAAGAAAAGGAGTTTGGAATGATATGTGAGTATTGTAAGCTGTAGCTGTATGGAGGTGGAATGAGTTATTTTAGGCACATTTCTTTAGGCAAATCTTTTGAGGTAGCCAGGTCCTTCTGGGAAAAAAAGATAGAGAATCCCACCCTCTCTTGCTGTCTTGGGAATAGTGTACTACCTTAACACACACACAGCTTTGAAGCCGGGTTGGGAGTGGATGCCCTGCCCCCCATCCCTGGAAACACTCTCTAGTGCCTTGCCGTCCAAGTCTAGGTCAGTCACTTGCCAGAGGAGAACCGTTGGGCTTTCCTCAGGTGATCAGTAGACTTGGTGGCTTTGACTAGATTGGATATTTCAGTGCCTAAACTGGCCCATGGCTTAAAACATGAAGGTATTTAGAGACCAGTAAGATAATTACCATGTTTTGTTTTGTTTTTTCACCTCCTGGGCTCTTAATTGAGATAAATATGTAGTAGGAAACAAATTCGTTCAGTTGGCTTATGAAATTTTCTTTGGGAGCAAGACACAGGCACGTGCTACAACACTGTTCTCCCTGGAATGGAACTTATTAAAAGGCTCATGATGAAGTCCACAGAAAAGGCTATCAACTTTTAGTCCAAAACAGAGCATTTGCTATAGAGTGGATTCCTCTAAAAAATGGCAATTATGTGAACCACAGATTCATGTTATAACAAAATTCCACTGGTATTCCTCATTTCTTTGAGCATAGAAACTCAAAGCATGGTTCTTATTATTTTTTTTTTCATTATAAAAGTAATATAAGCCTCATCGTCAACATTTTGAAAAGTAGAGAGTAATACTATTCTGAATTCAATAACCCTAAACATTATTGTAAAATCTTTTCTTCTCTTTCTGTATTTTTCTTTAAAGATATCATTGAACTTGTAGCATTATACAACATATCCTTTCTTCATTCACTGATGCAATGTAGGTATTGTTTTCTTTTTTTTTTGAGTTTTCTTTTTTTTTATTTTAGATTATTCAATACAGTTTCTATCTTTTAATCCCATTCCAGCCCACCCACCCATCCCTCCCCACCTCCCTTCCATTTCCAAGCCCCGTAGTTTTGTCCATGTGTCCTCTATATTTGTTCCTGTAAACCCTTCCCTTCTCCCCTGAAATTCCCTCCCCTCTCCCCTCTGGTCACTGACATCCCGTCCTCTATCTCAGTGTCCTTTGTTATATTTTACTTGTTTCTTTGTTTTGTTGTTTAGGTTCCTGTTAAAGGCGAGATCATATGGTATTTGTCTTTCACTGCCTGGCTTATTTCACTTAGCATAATGCTTTCCAGCTCCATCCCCATCCATGCTGTTGCAAAGGGTATGAGCTCCTTCTTTCTTTCAGCTGCATAGAATTCCATTGTGTAAATGTACCATAGTTTTTTGATCCATTCATTTACTGATGGGCACCTAGGTTGCTTCCAGCACTTAGCTATTGTAAATTGTGCTGCTACGAACATTGGGGTGCATAGGTTCTTTTGGATGGGCGTTTCTCAATACAGTCTAGTCACCTACAATCAGCTGGGCTGTTTCCATTTTTTTCTCAAAGTGCTTCTGAACTCATATTACATTCCTCATATAGTAGTAGTGTTCTTGCCCATAGATACGAAAGTTGTTAAATTCATATATGTAATGCTTCCATTGATGTCCTCACTACCTGCTTATGTGTTTGTGCAAGAAACCGTGGGATACAAAAGAGAAATGAGTTGGGAGAACACAGAGACTGGAAATGGAATCATGGTTCAGCCTGGGTATGATGTGGATTTAAAGAGATGTAGACGAACGGGCTCAAGGGTCATCCCAGACTCGGGCAGAAGAGGGGTGGAAGTCATTGGGCGTGTCTAAAGGGCAGTTAGATTTCTGCCTGGTCTGTACAGTGGCCTTTGTTTTAACCTCAGTTCCCGCATTTCCTGAAGATCACAGTCTGGAGCCTTTATAGTTTATACGCCCAAAACATCCTCAGACTCCTCTTCACTTGTACAGCAATCCCCCCTTACCCAGCTGTCAGTTACTGCAGTCAGCCATGGTTTGAAAATAGTAAATGGAAAATTCTGGAAATAAACAATTCATGCGTTTGAAATCGAGGCCAGTTCTGAGTCATCACAAAAAGTCTCAGGACGTCTGCTCCATCCTACTTGGGAGGCAACTCACTGCTTTGTCCAGCATCTCCACGCTGTGGAGGCTCCCTGAGCCACTTAGGAGCCATGTTGGTTAGTCACTTAGGAGCCATGTTGGTTATTAGGCCAGCTGTCACTGCATGGCGGTGCTTGTGTTCATGCGACCCTTCTTTTACTTACTAATGCCCCCAAAGGGTGACAGCGGTGAGGATGGCAACCTGGATATTCCAGAGAAGCCATAAAGAGCTTCCTTCAAGTGAAAATGTGAGTGCAGTACCATAAGATATTTTAAGACAGACCATATTCACATAACTTTTATTATAGTATATTATAAAAACTGTTCTATTATTCTTTTAAAAATATTTTATTTATTTTTAGAGAGAGAGGAGGGGAGGGAGAATGAGGGAGAGAAAAATCAATGTGTGGTTGCCTCTCACATGCCCCCTACTGGGGACCTGGCCCACAAACCAGGCACATGCCCTGACTGGGAATCGAACCGGCAACCCTTTGGTTCGCAGACTGGCACTCATTCCACTGAGCCACACTAGCCAGGTCTATTATTAGCTATTCCTGTTTATGTCTTACTGTGTTAAATTACTAAATTAAACTTTATTATGGGTATGTATATATAGGAAAAATTATAGTATCTATATGATTCAGTACCCTCTGAGGTTTCAGACACCCACTGGGGGTCTTGGCACATACCCCGTCACACAAAAGGAGGGCTCCTCTGTGTGCAGACCTGACCAGGGAGTACATATTTAACAGTGAACAGATGCAAGGTCTCCTTTTTCCTAGTGCAAGCTGCTTTTTCCAGGCTCATGCTCTTCTCTGGTATCTTTTGCAAAATCTGGGGGGAAAAAAGCTTCATTTCAAAGAGAAAAATCAAAGCCAGTTGTATTTTTGCATACTCAACCTTAGCAGAATTTTCTTATTGATTCATGTTGCATAAAAGCTGGAGTTGCTGTTGAATCTGAAAATGTCTTTGTATTTTACTTTGTAAGAACAATGTTGAAATGTGCACGTGAGTTGGGGACGTTTTACAATCTAATTGTTAGAGCCGGAAAAACTGCATTGCAGATCACTTGTATCACCAAGCCAGTGTGTTCCCAACACTGCACGTTTTTCAGGTATTATGGTTTCCTGTTAAATGGAAGCCTTTCCTTTAAGACTACAGGCTAATAGTATAAAACCAGACCCCCCTCCTTAAGCACAGTGTCTGAGTCCCTAAAGTTGCTCAGAACACAGATGGAAAAATACTTGTTTAAGCTACGTGCTCGTCTGACAAATGAGAAAATTGAGTCCCAGAAAATGAAGTACCCGTGGCCTTGAATTCCATTGTGAGAGCAGGTACATTTAGCATTCAACATCTTGGCTGACATCAAGCCTTTAAACCAGACAGAGATGAATGTATTGAGCTGAGCCATGGTTCGAGTCTCCACTCTTTATTCTCCCATCTCCTTTCTCTGACAAAAAACAGGAATAATAAAATACAGCAGAGCTGGGAGACTTGGAACAGCACTTCCGGCTCAGCAGGGCGGCCCTGCGGTTCGAGGAGCAGGAGCTCTGAGCGGGACCAGGACCCAGTGCGGTGATTCTCATTTTTAAAGAAATACTTGCGCTCAAAAAGCCAATCATTTTTTATTTTGTGAAAAACTGCCTGTTCCCAGCTTCAAGGCTTGAAATCTTTCTTATAATTACACATAGTAATTGTTAACAAATATTCAAAGTGAACTGAAAGACTTTCTGGTTCAGTTTTCTATGGGATTCTAATGTGTCCTGATGCTTTATGGGCAAAAATATTACCGTGATAGGGTTACCTTTCCACTCCTCTTGTTTTTGCTTTTTATGAAATCTACTCACAAATAAATGGCCATGTTTATACCTATGTTTGGTGTACCTCGCATATACCATGAACTAGTGAGCTATGAACCAAATGTGGCACAGGTTTGCTTTGTGTGGCATGAGTGATATTTTGAAATTCATGAATTAGTTGCCAAAATTTAAAAATGAAGAGATTTCACATAAAAAATTGAGAGTCTGAGCTTCTCTTTTAAAAATCACAAGATTGAGCAATACTTCTATGTCCAAAATCTTTTTTTTAAGTAGAAATTTTTAATAGACTTTATTGATTTAGTTTTACAGAGAGGAGAAGGGAGGGAGAAAGAGAAAGAAACATTGATGTGTGGTTGCCTTTCATGCACCCCCAGCTGGGGACCTGGCCTGCAACCCAGGCATGTGCCCTGACTGGGAATCGAACTGGCAACCCTTTGGTTCACAGGCAGGCAGGTACTCAATCCACTGAACCACACCAGCCAGGGCTCTGTCCAAAATCTTAAGTCTTTCTGACAAGGTAACATCTGCCCCCTTTAGATAGGACACGTGTTCTTAGTTTGCCACCATTCCTGGTCGTGTAGCCTGGTGCTTTCCTTACAGTGTCCAACATTTATTTGTATCCACATCTCTATTAACAGTGAGAGGAAATACTTGACATAGAGGGCACGTGTTTCTTGCACGGATAGAACTGCACTTAATGTACGTGATCTAATCAGCCCTGTGGACATTTGAGTTTGCCACCTACCCCTGAACAGTCTGTGATCAGAGAATGAGTGCATTCTGCGCATCCTAAGGCGCACGTTCTCCCCTCGCAGCCCGGCCTGTCGGAGACTGAGAAACACGGCAGGTGTGCTGTCGGCCAGGCGCGCCTACACGGGCCGTGGAGAAGTGGCCGCCGCCTCCATGCTGTGGTTACGTTGACTGAGTGTACGTGCTGTGTCGCAAAGGTGAATGTCGAGTGTGACCCCTGCTTCAGAACTCTTTGACCAGAAGCCCACGAGCACCTTGACATGAATAGCGGCTCTACGTGCAGAAGGACAGCAGCTGGCCACGAACGTGATAACTAGTGAAGCGAATGTTCTTCCTTCAAGGGAAAATGTTCTCCCTAAGAAGTGAAAATCCTACGGGTCCATGAGGCTTTGTTACAGTTTGTTACTGAGATAAAGGCAAAAGAATTCCTATTATAGGCCAAGCACTGCAACAGAAGAGAAAATGCCAAATAATTTGGAGTAGATAAAAGACATTTTCAGGCACTGAAGGCTGTGTGGCCCACCCAGGCTTCCCGCAGGACTACCGAGAAGGTGCTGGGTCACAGACTGGCTGGAAGCGTGTGTTCTTTTTCGTATTGGTACATGAAATGCAGAATCTCACAATCAGTGGCGTCTCAGATTCTATAGAATACGGTAAAACAAAGCCAGAATAAAGCAAGGACTTAGCACCTCAACTACCCCTGGACAAGCTTCCTTCAGCTACCAGCTGTCTTGCCTATTTCCAAATCGCTTTTCTCTCTTTCTGACTGTTGAATGAAAGACATATGGAGGGAAAATATGTAAATGGCATAACTCTCGAGAAATAATAATGCCAAAGCAGAAAATAGCTGCAATTCGTGTGGTCATGTTAAAGTAACACAACCACCCAAAACCTAACGGAAGACTCCCTGAGACCGGAACACCAGGGAACTGTCTTCCCAACTATTTCTTCCTGTAGGAAGGGCGTTTTCACCCTTATCAGTTTCATAGGCGGCCACAACTGGAGGGCTGGGTGAACTTGACCCATTGCTTTACAGGCACCAAAAACTGCCGTTCAGGACGGTAACACATCTGTCTCGTCATGTGTTATTACTTACAGTACGTGTCATGTGACAAATGTTGTTATTAGTAGAAGTTTCATAGACAAGTTTTATCATCCATTTTCTGGTCCACTCCAATTTAACAATTTTATATTTTGCCTGCAGGCTACAAAGCTGAGTTTATGCCAAAGACATTTCTATTTTGGCTGTCATGGCCTCAAATGAACATTTTGTTTTTGAAGGGAACTGGAAAAATACATGCAAGAAGGGAAATGTATTTATTTATTTTTTTTTGACGTTTTCTAAATTAATTTAAAGTACCGTAATTCCAGCCAACAAAAAGCTGTTTGGTTCAGTTCTTTTTCCAGAAACTGAGAATCTGGCTTTGGTTTAATTAGAAGTGACTCATCTTTACTCTGCAAAGGTCCCTCTTATTAATGCACATATTTGGGTGTGGGGAAAGGGAGAGGCTGTTTAGCTTTATCTCTGTGCTCAATGATACTATGAAATGGTCTTGGAAGGTATGCATTCACTGGGGGATATTCTTCTCACATTTTTAAGCTGTGATATCAACCAAATAAATTGCTAATTGGGATTGGCCTCATCTTATCCATTTTGGTAAAATTTTTGACTTTCAGGCTCAATTAGCCCAGCTTTTATCTGTAAAACTAAATGGAAATGGCCTTTCAGAAAAATTAACTGTACGTACTCTTCTCTTTAGAAGGAAAACAAGACCTGAAGGTAAAAGATTACGTTCCCCAGCAAATTTCTTTTGCTTCTAAATTAATGAATGATTTTGTCTTGGGGCTGACATTTTTTTCATACCTTTTACAATTTCCTAAGGGTGATATTTTGGTGATTGAGCTTTGAAAGTACCATTGCACCATGTTGAAAGCCAATTGAAAACAGTTGCTCTTTATTGCCAGAAATTTTTCCATTTGAATAAAATTAGAGCTGGAAGGTGTCAGAAGCTTACTTGGGGTGGAACACATAATTTTAACATATAATTTCATAAGTTGGGCTGGCATCAACATAATTTTAACATTTTAAATTTGGAGAGTTTCCAGGGTTTCCAGAGCAATGAGACAAACTTTACAGATAAGTGATAGTTTATGCAGAGTAGATACTTAATGTGTTGAATTAACTATATCAGTGTGTGCACAAATGCCTATAGATTAGCTGTCCTTCCATAAAACTCAAAATCAGGATGTGCCCCACAAGTGAAATATTTATGGCACCCGCAGACCCACCCGGACGGACTCATCCAGGTCCTGACCACGAAAGGAAGCCTGGAGCGATGAGTTAATGCTCCCATTGACTACAACCTTGCCAGCAGGGCTCACATCTGCTTTGCTCGCATGCCTTCATTGAATAATTAATTGTTCATTGAGCACCCACCCCATGCCAGATGCTTGGGACACATCAGGAAAGAGACAAAAACAAAACAAAACACTGTTGTCGAGCAGCAAAGAGAATAACAAGACAAAATAAATTTGGTTAGATTGGAATAAGTGCCATGGGAAAAAAGATAGAACAGGTTAAGAGAAATTGGGAGTCCCAGCAGGGAGTGTGGGAATTTGTGTGTTTGGGGTGGGTTGTGTTTGCAGGTGAAATCTGAGACAAGATTTGAAAAAGTTATGGAAATTAGCCATGTGAGTATTTGGGGGAGGGGGGAGGAGTTTTTCAGGCAGAGGGAAGAACCAGCACTTAGAGTTAAGTTGGAAGCATGCCCAGCTATTGGAGGAAGCGTGCAGAGGCCAGTGTGACTGTGGGAAAGGACGTGGGATGACGCCCGACAGGTAACCAGGAGCACGTGGTCATGGGAACCTTGGAGGCCACAGTAAGAACTTTGTCTTTTCCTGAGTAAAATGCAGTCACTGGGGTTTTGAGCAGAAGCGTGGCATGATTTGAACTTAAATTTTATCAGAACCATTTGGGTTCTTGTGCTGAGAACAGACTATAGGGGAGCAAGATGACATCTGAGGAACTGGTGTGGAGGGCGTTGCAATATTGCAGTTGTGACAACGGTGGATTCTACCAGGGTGATTGGTGGTGGAGGTGGTGTGATGGGGCCAGTCTCTGGATACATTTTAAAGGTGGAGCCCACAGCATTTCCTCATGGATTGAATATGGAGAGTGAGAAAAAAAGAATGAATCAGGGCTTTTGGTTTGAGCACGTGGAAATATAAAGTTGTCATCAGCTGACATGGGGAGCAGTGAGTGGAGCAATGTTAGGGCATCAGAAGGTGAGGCTTTTAGTTGTGGGCACATTGAACGGAGGGTGCCTTTTAGATATCTAAATGGAAACGCTGAGCGGATGTTGGGTATGTGACCTTGGCGTAGTTCAGAACAGGCTAGTCCAAACTGTTCCTCTCTAGAGTGTTGACCACTTTTCGTTAAAGACACTTGAAACACAGCGCAAACACACACACACACACACACACACACACACACACACAACCCTGACTTTCTTTTTTTCCTTCAGAGTAGGACGTGAAATTCCTATACACAAGAGATGTCTTCCCTGAACTAGAAGGAAAATAACATTCTTATCATCAAGGATGAGAAGTTGAAGTTGAGACTTGAGAGAATTTAAGACTTGAGACTTAAAATAATTCTTATCTTTCTTTAGTTTCCCCACATAGGTTAGCGACTTTCCACAATTGCCTCTCTTTGTTCAACCTGATATGAAAAAGTAAATAGGTTTTGCCATTTCTTCGGGCCTTCATTCCTTATGAAGGCTCCTGTGTCCCATAAAAGTTGTGTTAAATAATATTGTATCCTCTTCCCCTGTTCATCTGTCTTAAATCAATTTACTTCTCAGGCCCAGCCAGAAAAACCCTGCTAGGGTAAAGGAAAGAGTCTGCCACTCCTAAAGTCTCTCATTTGGGCAGTGGTTCAGGCTACAGAACACTGCCGGGTGTGTAGTAAGCACCCAATAAATAGTCATTGAATAAAAAAATGATTAACTAAAGGTTTGTTTCCCAAGGTCCAGTTTTTGGTAAAAAATATCCCTCTTCCCCAGATAATTATCACAGAAATATTTACTCTGTTTATTGGAGATATCAATCACATGACATCAAAAAACAACACTTAAAATATAGCAGCTTAACATGTACAAACGTACAAATTTGTCTTTGTATCAGGTTGGCCAAAAAGTCTGTATGATTTTTTTTTGCATAAAATAAATGATACAATTTCAATTTTCACCAATAACATTACTAATTTGGGTATTTTGAGTATGTTGGCTATCTCCTGCATGGTATAATGTTGATTGTTCTCAGTTAATGTCTCAATTTGATCTCAATCAGATTCATCTGGTTTACCTGACCATGGAGCATTTTCCAGTGAAAAATCTCTGGCACAAAATTTCGCAAAGCACTTTTGACTCATTCGACCAGTCACAGCACCTTCTCCATACACTGCATATATCTTTTTTTTTTGCATTTCAGTTGCATTTATACCTTTCTTGAAATAATAAAGCATAATATGCCAAAGATGGTGCTTATTTTCTTCCATCTTCAGTATTAAAATGGCTACACAAAAATTCACCGATTTCGATGTTTTTTAAAGGCACGCTGATATGACAGCTGTCACAATACAACCTAACAAAATTGTCTCAAGTGACGTTAAAGATAACTGAGTGCTACTAGAGCCACCATATGGACAAAACCAAAAGAACTTTTTAGCCAGTCCTTACATAAATTGGTTGGATATGGGTGGATAAGTTTGTTGGAAGGGTAGCTGTTATAATTTTTACAAGGTCATTGAACAAGTGGAGATTAGAGTGGAGCCAAGCAAAGTGACACGCGTAGTCTCAGACACACAGGGCATGCTTCTGAATTTTACTTGGAATTGCCGTGGAGAAGACTGGGAGGCTTAGAAGCCAGTCTTCTGAAATCAAAGACCTGAGAATGTCCCCAGGCATTCAGAAAGGGCAGAGGTGAAGCTATGGCTCTCAGATCCTGTGATCTAAACTTCCTTCTTTCTCTATTTGCTCCATTCATTTTTCTAGAAAATCCGTCCCTGTAGGAGGTAGCTTAGCTCTTGGGAGAACTGGTCTCAATAAATTGTAGTAAGACTGTAATACATCTTTATTTTCTAAAAATGAAATTTCCTTACCCAGTGAGAAATCATGTAGGTCTCTCATACACAAGTTCTATGAAAGTAATCAAAACAACGTGAAAGAACCACCAGTTTAGTGGAGAGTCTTTTTAAGCAGCCCAACCAGTTTGTTTATAAATGTGGTTTTCTAGAGACATGCTTAGAATTTTTTGCAAATAAATATTTGCATGATATTTTTGAGCAAAGATTAATTTCTCCTGGGATAAAATAAGTTTTAAGAAATACTCCTGTGCTTAGCTTCATACTTCAGTGACACTATAACTTTATGGAAATATTTCTATTAAAAGGAAGTTGGTACATTGAGCATGTTATTTTTGGTAAACTTTACTGAAAATATGGGCCATATTCAAATTGGAGTATGCTGTTTTAAATAATTCACAATAGAGATAGAGGAAGACAAAAATACATCTGGATAACAGGAGTTTATCTAGCCATTAAAAAATCAGTTTCACTAGTGGTTTTATCAATTCATAATGTCTAAAACACAGTCAAATATTGAGTTCTTTTTAAAAAAGATTTTATTTATTTAGTTTTAGAGAGAGGGGAAAGGAAGCAGAAAGAGAGGGAGAGAAACACCAGTGTGTATTTGCCTCTCATGCACCTCCCACTGAGGGCCTGGCCCTCAACCCAGGCGTGTGCCCTGACTGGGAATTGAACCAGCAACCCTTTGGTTTACAGGCCAGCACTCAATCCACTGAGCCACACCAGCCAGGATGAGTTCTATTACATGCATCTGGGAGTAACTCTACCTCTGTGAAACATTTTTTAAAAGATAAAACCAATCTCAAAAGGTCACTTGCTATATGATTCCAATTGTATAACATTGTAGAAATGGCAAAGTTATAGACATGGGGAACATATTAGTGATTTTCAGGGATTAGGGATGGTGAAGTGGGGAGGAAGAATGTGAAACCATGAAGATCTTTGTGTTAATGACATAGTTCTGTATCTCACTTGCAATGGTGTTTACACAAATCTGCACATGTGACAGAGCACAGAATGATACACACTCATTCAGCCCCATCATCCTCCTCGTTTTGATATTGTGTTATAGTTAACACTTAGATGTCTTATCTTTGCAATTTCCTGGGAATCTATGAATATTTCAAAATGAAAAGTTTTTTTTTAATGAAAGATAATTTATTTATTTTCTCTAAAAAGAAACACAATGCTATTTGTGCACAAAATATTTTATTATTTTGCATCAGAACCTCATTATTTTTTCATGAGGGAAATAAACAAAACTAGAATACCTAGTAGGTATCACTATCAAAGTAAAACAGTCGGAATAATGAATTCGAGTAGGAGGTGACTAGATTTGAAATTTAACATAGTTTTAAATGTTTATGATTATGGACTTAGCCTGTTAAAATTTTGATTCCTAAGATGTGTGAATTTGTAAACAAGATCTGGAATATAAAAGAGGAAGATGGCATCACCATTCACAAACAGATTCTATGTTAGGTCCGTATTTTGGCAGAATTTTGTTGAACCTGAGTAATATTAATATTATAAAGCTCAGCTACTTTTAAGGATGAATTCTGCAGAGTGTTCTAAAAAAAGAAAACCAGGTCTAAAGAATAATTTGTCATCATGAATCAAGTTTAATTAAGCTTGGCTTTATTCCTAGAATTTGATGAGAGGGTTCCTGAGTTTTGGGGGGTTGGCCAGATGTCTTTAGACCTGTCCTTCACTTGCTTCAGGTCCATCTGTCATCCAGCATCCTCGCAGGCGCTCCTAGCCCTGGGGTCGTGGTCACAGAGGGCGAGTTCTAGCTGAGCAGTTAGCGATTTCTCTACTGTGACGCCTCTTCCCAGATTGTTCTTCTCCCGACTAGAATAAGGACACAGCTGCCCCAAGGAAGAAGGTTGTACCTCCCTCCCTCCACCTTCTTTTTACCTTTTATTTGTGTGCATGTGTGTGTTGTTGTTCTAATTCAGGTGGGAAACAAAGGTACCTACGCTAGGATACTAGAGAAGGGGAGAAAAAAGCCTAAAGCAAAATAGGGAGACACTGTCCCTTAGACAACGGGCTGCCTGCAAGCTCGCACTCCTTGAAGTGAGTTCCTCCAGGGGCGGGTCTCAGTCCCTGGGGCCCTGTCTCTCTCCTGTGTCACGATGTTTTGAGTAGTGTGCTTAAACAGACAATCAAATGTTTGAAGGCATTTTACAAAGGAAAGTTTCTTGTTTGTTTGAGGACAGTTTAAATAAAATCACCTATTTTACATGTTTCTTTGGTGTTCTGGGCACAGTTACCCAAGCATATTTTAGCAGCCAATTGAACTAGCAGTATTGTATCCTCTTGCCGTTCATTATGTTTATGAGATTTACTAGTTGACAATGCCTCTATACTATTCTAGTTAGTGAAGTTAGAATCAATTTCTTGAAGCTTCATGCTTTATGGAGAGGAAATGACTTTGTTCTGTCAACAGGGGTTGTGGCGTTTCTGGCTAGCTGGGCAAGTTTGAGTGAGGAAGAACGGAGGCAAGCTAGCTGGAGATGCTGTACATGGCTTTGTTCTTGTTAGGTTATGATATTTTAAGGTTCTACAGCCCTCAGCAAAGATTAACAACCTCTGCGATTTCTCTGCTGGCCGAGCAGAAGCGATGCTGGTGGGGAGGTCTGGCGGGATGGACATGGACGAGCTGAGTTGGTTAAACTCTTGAGCAGTGGTAAGAATGCCAGGAGAAGGGACCCAGGTGGTGGGACCTCCTGGTGGCACTCTTTACCTGTCTGAGTTGCTCTGGCCTCATGTGCGACACCTGGGTGAGACAGTGAGGCATCTGTGCTGGTCAAGCTGAGGAAGCTGAGCAGGGTTACGTTCTGATACGAACCTCCCGTGGACTGAATGTCTTGATTTCACCATCGAATTTACAGTGTCGTGAGGACACGGGTCCCTCTCTGAGAGCAGAGTGTGCTGGTTAGCAGGAAATGTTTCCCTACAAATGATCGGAAAGTGAGATGGTGGCGATAACGTTTAATGGGGGACAGAGAATGCTTCTCACCTCTGCCAAGTTTTTCTGTGTTCTTTAAAGTATATACACTGATCTTCATTAATTTCTGTTTTGTAGGCAGAGTTCGGAATCCTTCCTTTGCAGACAATGCCTTCTTGTGTCTGCAGCTTTGGAAAACTTTCACCTTTGAAACTGTTAGTGTGGACTGTGAAAGTGAGAGAATTTTAATGGCAGCCCTTGCAAGAATGAGTATTCAGTTATTTCCCCTACTGCCCTAATCCTCACCTGATCCTGGTGGCGGGGGCGGGGCGGGGGGTCGGGAACAGCCAGGGGTGTTGCCTGCTTTCAGGAGGTGTGTTCTCCAAATGAACACCCTTTTCTAAAATGGGTTTTCCTGGGTAAGACAATTGCTCTGATCTTTGTAATGACCAATGGCTAAAATACATTGGTAAAGGAATACAAATATAACTACAAAGATGACTACATGTCCCATTTTATAACCATTTTATCTGCATTAATGACTTCTCTTTTAGAATATCCACTAGCTTAAGATAATTTATCCTATTTTATTTTTTATTTACTTGTCTTTGGGGAAACTTATTAGATGCAGTGATGAAAGAGCACCATGGGGGAGGAAAAACCTTCCTATCATAAATGCGATAAACCTCAGAGCTGGTGTCTGGGGCTGGTTCAAAGCTTCCGTTTTGCTTTGAATCCTTTCTCTGCCTATTCTTGGTTATGTGACTTTGGACCAGTTCCTGAAGTGGTTGTGCTATAAGAAGCAGTGACGGAGGCATCACACAGAAGTAAAAATGTGAGATCAGTGCCTGCGGCAGAGTGGCCTTTCAGTGCACGTGTGCTGGGTGAAGAAGAGACCAATGGTATAGAGCATCTACGCCTGTAGTCGGGACATGGCTTCGCAAAGGTTGACTGAGCAGGGGTTAGGTGACATTGACGGTGGGGCTGGCGGGGGCTTAGGCAAGGCCAGTGACCTGAAAGCAGAATGAGCTGAGAGATGCTCCTATGAAAACTTTGGGGCAAAAGGAGGCTGGATGCTTCTCTGCATTTACACAGAAGTCGTAGTGCGTGATGTCGCGAGTACGTAGAAATCCTTTCCCACGCTTCCTAATCACCCACACCTGGACGCCACCCGACAGCAGGGTTTGCGTGGGCAGCAGAGAAGACCATACTTAAAAATACATATTATTTGTGGGATTTTTATTATAAATAATCCAGTTTTTAAGATAAAATTTTGGAATATCATTTTCAATAAAGAAAAGAGGATCAACTTTCAACTGTTGCATCTATTGTACATTTATTTCATCTCTATTTTGGAAATGGTCATCAAGAGGGAAGCTTGAGTTTTCTGTGAGTTTTCCAAGTGTATTTTGATGATATTATCCAGAAAATTATGTTGAAAGGGGCAGGAGAAGAAGCTATAAATAGGGGAGAAGAAAGGAACAAGAGACTCCTTCCCTCTCCCAGATATAGATTTGCTGAGCATGGTAAGAAAAGTCTTACACTGTCTTTAAAATGAAGAATGAAAGGGAAGCAAGAGTTGTACTTTAGAACCTAGTTCTGTTTTACAATGTAAAGTAATGGCATTATTTGCCAGACTATATGGGGTCAGTGGAAAAATTACCACCACAACCAGGTCTGAGAGGAATCCAAAGGATTGGAAGTGAAAGTAGAAAGCAAAGAAGTCGTGGTTTGACTTAGGATCAAAGGACGGAAAAATCCACAATCAAGGTGTGATTTGGGGAGGCAAGGAGTCAGAAGGCCCCAGCTAGCAAGTTGCCTTCTTTGTAGAGCAGCAGCTTGGCAGGAGCTAAGGTTGACGCACTATCTTATCTCCCCGGAGAAAGCCTCTGGCTCTGAGCTTGCTGGCAAGAAAGAATCAGGAGATTTACAGTTTATAGCTTTGCTGGGTGGTTGCTGCACCTATTTGAAGATAAATAAATAACCCCAAAGCTCTCTACCACTTTTCAGCCTAAATAAGGATTGCATTTGTCCAGATGGATGGAGAGCAGGAACACATCCACTGTAGAAAGAGATTATTGGAGTCCGTCTGCTTAGACAGCGGGAGATCTGGAGAAACTAAATTCCAAGCCAGAACACCACCCAAAGGGCCTTGGGGGGGTCATTTCCTAATCTTTGTGGGGCAAGACTGTGATTAATTCCCTTGGCTAATTATTTCCTAATTACAGGAAATAATTCTAAAACACTGAAGACACTATTGTCTTGGATTTAGTATGTTTGCCACTTACTACTTAGTTAACTAAAAGTTTCACCCAACATTAAATTGTCCAAAATAAAGATAGTGTTTCTTTAGAGACACAGCCTGGTATAACAGAATGGGCATAGCTTGGGGACCAGAAATTCAGGTTTAAATTTTCATCTTCATCTTGTTTCCTTTAGGATCCTCCACAAGTTTCTTACCTTCCCCGAAACCCCAGCACGTTTCATCTGGGCTAACAATAACCTACACACAATTTTGTGGTGAGATTAGGATACTGACATGAATGTTCTGGACTCATCATAGACATATCACTTAGCTAAGTGATATGCTAAGTGATAGCTCCTAACATCATGTTTTAGGGGTTTGGGTCATAATCTGAACCCTGAAATTCTCAGATGTTCTGAAATGACCCCCCCTTACATATAGAATTAGGAGGTGGGTACAAGGAAAAGGTAATGGGTCCTGCATCCCTGGCTTTGGAGAACTATCTTAAAGGAAGACAAAACACTCACGTCCTGATTTACAAAATAAAGTTCAGCAATAGTTCTCTGCCCTCCTCGATGTCAGCTCGCTCTACTTCAGCATGCCCATCTCTAAAATGGGAATATTAGAGTTATGAGTAATGCATGACAGATCACAGAAGAAGAATTATTATTGCTCTTCTCAAGGTCACAAGAGTCACATTTTAAACTCTCCTGTATTTGTCTTTAGCACTTGAGAACACAAGGGGTTTCGAAATATCCCACTAAAAAGCTAGGGTTTCTCCTGCTGTAGAAATGCGGGAAGAGGGATGTTCAAGTGGTAAATCAGTGACACCCAGTGGCTGCTGGTTTTACATTTACCTTTTTTTAAATCTTCAATTTAATTTTGTGAGGTTCTGTCCTAGAACAAATCAGGAAGGTGATGGGAACATGGAGTCATGGATGCTTCTGAAGCAAGTTTCTCGGCAGTGGTACGACTTTGCTGGGACGAGGGAGCAACCTAACAGCAACACCAGAAATAGAGAGGGTGCCGGAAGGTGTGGGGAACGGTGCTGGGGATTTCCCGCCGTGCCATTTTGCATTTAATTATAGTGTGTCCACAGGCTTTCCTGTCACTGCTGGATTTCCTGAGAAACATTCCCATCACGTCCACTGCCCAGATTCCGGCTGCACCCTAATCTGTTAGAGTCGGCTGAGAACATTCCCTAGAAATTAAACTTCCTGGATTCAGCCAAATTTAACTGGGGGTTTAATCCAAAGCCCCCCAAAGACCCTTTATGACAGAATAATAACAACGGTGGGGTGAAAGGTCTGTGAGCTCCTGCAAGGGACTCGGACCCGCACATGTGTGAAGGTGCATGGAAGCCAGGGTGATGGAACACGGCTGAGTTCACGACTCCCACTTCCTCAACGCAGTTCGTGCACTGGTTGCGGGGTGCCCTGGCCACTGTAGCCCCAGGGCGCACGTACCGTTTCCTCTGCACAGTGAGGGTAATGACACCTAGCTCACAGGTCGTCCTGAGGTTTTAATGAAGTAACGTACCTAAAGTGATAGGCACACAGCCGGTCCCTAGCCACTCTGTACATGGCCGTCCCTCTTGTCCTTGTTTCTATCCACCGGGGTTCTCTGTTGAGCTGGGTGCAAGACGACTTCTGAGAAAAACCGTTCTCGGGAACTGCGTGAGTGCTTCTCAGGTGTTCTGCAACATCCGCCCTCCTCGGGTGTCAGTGTGGATGGAAACGTACTCGCTGTACTTTTTAATAATTAGGGAGTAGGACTAATTTTCTTCTAGGACTAATGTGGTTAAAGTATTTTGAGTTTCTTGGATGACTCTAGAGAAATATCACATTATAAAATTGTTAGCTACTAACTTACATTGTAAGAATTAGTGTTTTTTCCACATAAAACATTGAGGCAGTTATTACAGCAGAGAGATGTGCTAAGCTGGGCAATTAGGTGACACAGTCTTTAAAGGAGCCCACTGAGGGCTCGTTGAAACGGAAGACTCTAGTTCTCGGTTGCAGCTCCTATTAATCACCTAGTAAGTATTTTCCATGAGTGGGTTATAGATGCAAATAGAAATATAGTGGTAAGTAAAATGTACACAAGAGGACCTTTTTCCATTGTATTTTTATATTAGTTTAATATGCAGAATGACTAAGATGCCAGGCCTTGCAGCCAGTGGACTTGAATTTGAATATGGGCTTTCCCACTTACTGGTTTGCTCAGATCCCTAAGCTTCAGTTCCATCATCTATAGCACAGGTGGCAAACACAAGGCCGAATCCGGCCCTCCACCTTGTTTTATCTGCCCAGCACCTTGTTTCCACCCAGCGGCAGCACTGAGCTCTCACTTAACTGTTAAGAAGTAGTTACATTTATACAGTCCTAAAGTTACATTTGGCCCTTTGAAGGCAACCGTGAGGCTGATGTGGCCCCCAGTGAAAATGAGTTTGACACCCCTGCTCTAGAGAAGAGGGATGAGAATGCCGCCCTCTCAGTCTGGTTGAGGACAATAGAGGAGAGCAAGGCTGGAGAACTTTCCGCTCCTGGCACGTCCTACCAGCTCTGGGAAGGAAGAAGTGGGGGCTGCCCAGAGCAGTGGCTCTTAAACTTGTCTGTCCCCAACCCTGTTTATATAACAAATATTTTTATTCCCTCTCTACTATTTTAAAATGAAATTTTAGAGCTAATACAAGCTACTTACTACATCCTTTAATTAGCAATGCGAGGTAGTGCTGTAGTTGAAATATGAAGGGGAAGTAGAGGATGCTGACTTAGGGTGAAACGATACGCGTTTCAACCTGACGCTTGGGCCTCCATCCTCGGCCTGAGCGGCCCGCTCAGCCAGGTGGCTCCGGTACAAAAAGCAGCCCTGCTCTCGGTGCCTTTTTGAAACGGTGAAGAATCTCAGCATTTCAAACAAGACAAAGAGTGATAGTCCCTCACTTACATGGTCGTTGCATTACTGAAAATTTTACATTGGTTTAAATAAACGAAATATATGGTTTAGATTTAAACCACACAGAAATGCTCTGCTAGAAGTTAGGATTTTAAGCTCAGAAAATTGTAAACAACTTTTGCATCAACACAAACTTTGGGTGGAACGATTCTTCATTTGGGTCATTGGTCGTCCATGGCCCCAGCTACTGAATACCAATATTCTCCAGCTCCCCAATTTTTATAACAACCAAGAAGAACCCCACAACTTTCCAAACTGCTGCCTAAGGGTTGGTGCTATCTTCGTTTAGAACCATTTGCCTAGAGAGGCTTGAATCTTAAAGCTGATTTTCTTAATTTCTTTGGCAAGCCAGGCTATGGGGAGCAAGCCTGAGAAATTTTTAATAACCAAGCTTCTTTAAGCTTCCAGAAGCAGGGCTGGCTGGTCCGTTTGTGCAGTTTTCAAACGGGATCCTGGCCCAACCCTCCCCATGGGGAGATTGTAAGAATGAGGGGAAATGGGAGAGGCTGTGTATCTCCGTCTTTCCCCTTAGAGATTAGGTGCCGAGGGGAGAGGATTTGGTTCAAGCCCAGGGACCCTATGCCTGCTTTGGGGTGCTGCACTGAGCCTCCGAGGGGAGGGCAGGTGGAGCAGGAGGGCCAGCTTAGCTTCTCCAGGTCCCTGCCTTAGCCTATCCAGGCTGCTGTAACAAAAATGCTGTGAGCTGAGTGGCTTACAAACAACAAATATTTGTTTCTCTCAGTTCTGGAGGCTGGGAGGTCAAAGATGCTGGCCCTGGCAGGTTCTGTGTTGGGTGAGAACTCACTTTCATACAACAACCCCACGGTCAGGTGGGGGTTCTGTAATGCATTAGGGCACTAACTCACTCATGAGGGATCCACCTTCATGATCCCCCAAAGGCCCCACCTCCTAACACCATCACCTTGGGAGTTAGGATTTCAACAAATGGAGGTTGGGGCATACATTCGACTTAGCAGTCCCCTTAGCTCTTCTGTGGTATGAAAGGAACTCAGCCCCAGGGCCTCTAAGGGGAGCCAGTGAATGGGCCAGGGTGCCGCAGTGGGACACGGGGGTGGAGGTGACCCACAGCAGAGGGGACGGCCTGGCCACGGGCAGAGGGAAGAGGGGGCAGACTCCAGTGGGCCCGCAGCACTGGTGCAAGGCAAACCGAAGCCCAGAACGGGAATGAGGGAGCCCCACAGAATCCCAAACATGAAGCCTGGAAAAACTGCAGCCTTGAAATAGCAGATGCTGCAGGAAGCCCGGAGGTGCACTGGTCACAGCCCGGTGTTTGAATCCGCAGGGAACGAGTCACTGTGCCTAAGGAGTCCGTGGGGGCCGGAGGACACCGCTGGTTCTGTGGACCACCTCTTCCCTCTGCCACCACAGGGTCCTGGAAACCACACTCCCTGCTAATAAAACCAGAGATGACCCAACCAGGGTGACATAGGAGAGACTGAACTGGGCCTAAAGAGATGGAGCATTTACTGACGGGGTGTTTTCGGATATTGTGCCAGCCAAGTTGCTTACGGTATTTTTCTCCTATTATCGAGTAGGTGAGTGTGTAAGAGAAGCATAAACTCAATTACAGGGGAGGTGGAAATCTGTATTTTCTCCACACATGAATGTGATTACAGTGTGAATAAATTTGTGACCCGTTGATGCTGTCACCAACCAGGAGTCTGGCTTCTGGCTCCAGGATCCACACGTTTTATACCTGTAGTGCTGCTTCGGGGGCAGGTGGAGTCGACTCATGCCACAGTTGCTGGGTTTACAGTATCAAGTCTAGTTGACCTGGGGACTCGGAATCCACCTTGTTCACCACCAAAAAGAGCTCAGTGATTTCCCGTGGAAAATTAAGAGACCATGAACTTTTTGTAGGAAAACCTAATATTGATTCTTAAATAACACTTTTAGGCAAGTCAATTTTGAATATTGTGAAAAACTTTCCCTCCTTTTTATATGAGCAAATAATATTTGGTCATTCAGTATTATTTATAAGGGACAATTTTTTAAAAGTCACTCCCAAGCCAGTTTAATAATTTCATCTCTTTAAGCTTTGTAAGAAACATTGTGACTTATCTACCTCTAACGTCAGTGGGTCAGGGGTCAGGCTGCAGTGAAAATCAAGGGGGGTAGAAAATTACAGAAAGTAAGAAATATTCCCATTATTATTTCACTGTAGCCCAAAACAAAAACAAAACAAAAACAAACGAATGCCTTTCTGTGTTCTGCAGTTTTCATGCTGTTCTCCATTTCTGGGTGAGTCACCACTTCTCATGACACAGTCACAGCTCGAAGCTCCCTCACCAGTTCCCCCTCCGGAGACACCTCGAAAGTCTATCTGCACGTCACAGTAGCCCCAGCTGAGCTCCCACAGTTATAAATAAGTTCTTAATGGCTCTGGGAAGGGTTTGAGACACCAGAAAATATAGCACTTCTGGGGGGGAAGGGGGGAGCCTGAGGTCAGAGGTGGGAGAAGACTAAGATACGAGTTAAATTGATGCCAGAACCTCGAGTTCTGTTATTAATAGTGTTTTCTTTCTCAGAAGGGACTGGCTGGGCAATTCTTGGACTCTGGGGAATTAATTGTTTCTGCCTGATGCTAAATCATTTGATTTCTGCTGGCTCATGCCCTCTTTGCCTCTGCCCAGCAAGCAAGCGCCAGGGCTGATTCCCCATCACTCCCCTCCCGGGCACCCTCTTCCCAGGCTGCGTGAGCTCGCAGAGTTGACTTCTCCCTATATATTTTAAACTATGTAACAGTGACTCTACAAGGTTCTTTAAAAGTCACTAAAATGCAGATTTCTCAAAATATACATATGGGAAAAAACTATAAACTTGAGATAAAACAAAGTTTTTTTAAAAAGGCAAACATGCCCCTGAACACTGAATAGACTACACGGTCCAAATGATGTAATAATACAGGGATAGACTGAAGTTCCTCTTACTATACAAATGCAGAGACAAAAACAACAACTGAAAACCTGGAAGTAAACGTAACAAAATGTTGATAGGAATCTACCTCTCTGTGGTGAGAGTACGAGTGCTTTTAATTGTTCTCATTATAATTTTCTTCACTTTCAAAATTTCCTGCAATGCACATACCTATAAGTTTTCTGATAAGAAAAACCTACGTGAAAAGCCACCAGCTATTTTTGTTCCCTTTTTTATGTCAGCCAGTCGATAACATTTTCTAAATGGCAATAGCTGTGCACTGATCTGGCTGACAGAGGGTGTGATGTGGGAAGGGGCGCGTTGCGAAGAGCAAAACTTCGTAAGGACTGAATTTATGCCCTTGTTGTAGACATAAAGCATTTTTCTTGAATGGCTCCCAACCTCTCATGCACAAAGATGGGTTTTGAGATGTAATGAGCGGAAGAATGCGTTTTGCTGATCTGATAAGTCAATTTTCTTTTCAGAAATTACCTCTTACTCATTCTAGTTCAGTGGTTGTTAGGGTCTCACACTTCCCTAGATGGGGGGTGAGCACACGACTCAAGCTTGGCCCCTGCCCCATCCATCTGATTTTGGAACAGGGGAGCAAAGGGCCTGGAAACTTGGTTGGGCCTCCCTCGGTGGCCCGCTTCCTTGTCCATAGCTGCCTTGTTAATTGTCCGTTCTCCAGTGCAACTCCCTCCCCTTCCTTGGGCGAGCCCCCCAGTCAAGTCCCCTTTGCCTAAGGTGGCCACAGTCAGGTTCTTCTGTTTGCAGTCGGAGCTCCTGTGTTGTAGGGTTGTTTTACAGCTGAACTGAGCAGCTCTCTGCTTATTTATTTCCACAGACAGCTGGGTGTCGGGCTTTGAGTCTTGGCCAGTTCAGGTCACTGGGCTAACTAACCAACAAACTAATGATTTATGAATGCACATTTACAGTCTGAAACTCCCCTGGAGAAATGCAGGGCCACTGTGTTTGTTGACAGCTTTTACCGGATGTAACCAGTCAGCTTGGCTTGGTTAATGGGACAGGGGCATTAAAGTCTCTACCAGGAACTCCTGCTCGGAGGTCTTGGGAAGTCAAGATTCAAAACACAAATCTTAGCGGTTTAGTCTGGAGACCGAGCAACGCATTTTGCAAATCAGAAGGACTCTGCAGCCTTTTGCCTGGAAGTCTCTCAGAGTCCTGGCACTGGCGGGCACTGTTTTCCTTGGGGCACCACAGAGTTTGCCTTTATTTTTAGCCTTACGAGAATGTGCTCTGTGAAGTCTGCAGAGTCCTTTAACCTAACCTAACCCGAGTAATTTGTATGGGACTCTCACTGGCATAGAAGCAAAGAGCAGTGACAACCTGACAGAAGACCCTCAGTGGTGGGAAGGGCCTGGGACAGGGACCAGATGGAGGCACAGTCAGGACGGAGACAGGCTGGGTAGCTAGCAGTCATGACTGCCAGCTCCAGAGAGGAGGAGTCGTGTCTTCACGAGTGGGTGGAGAATGAAGAGCCACTCTGGACCATTTTGATAAGATCCTGTCGGCGCGAGTGGAGTTAGGAGGAGTGCCGGCTGCCTCCTGAAGATGCTGTGGAGGCCTCACCGGAGTGCTGTCAGAGCCGTGGCCCGAAGGGAGAGCTGACAGGCGCATTTTAGCTGCTCTTCTTGGGTGCCTCATCTTGGCCTCAGCTTCTGCACAGAATTCCATTCTCTGGCTGCTTCCTTTCGACCTCTCCACCATTCTGTTGTTGCTGCGTGAATTTCAAACGAAGATCTAGTGTGTGGCTCTCGTAATGACCAGGGAAAGAGAATGGTGCTTTCCTGAGATGTGTTTAAAATTAGGCTACAGCTATTTTTTAAACATCATAGATGTGTTCCAACAGTGCTGTCCTTGCGGTGGTCAGCAGGAGACTTCTTCTGGGCCTCAGAGAATTGCAGGTTTCACAGGCCTCATGGCTTCGCGTGCCTCTCCTTTAGAAAGTCACTTCTGTCATTGTACGATCGCAGTCATTTTACACCTTTTTAAAAATCTCCCCTGCTGGCTGTGAGTGGCTTGCAGTGACTTGTCATGTAGCTTTCCATCCGCAGCAGCATCAAGCAAACACCTTGCACACAGTAGGTGCTCAATAAGCATTTCTAGAATAAACTTACACATATCTATATATTTAATGGCTAAACTATCAAAAGCCCAAAGAAGCCTGTTTTTCCTTCTGCTTCAATGTCATGATTTCAAGAGTGACAAACAAGAAGTACAATGAATGGGTAGAAGAAAGACATTTCAAAATATAGCTTCTGAGATTTGGAATAGAATGATTTTTGATCATCCACAGGGTCTGGCACAAATAACGCCCCCGGCTTTTATTACAAACTTTTATTACAAAACCATGAGCATGTAATTCTGTAACATAACAATGTCACACTCAAGCACATCATATAAGATGTTAGATGAAAGGCTCAAATTACAACTATAAATTATGACACCCATATTACTACCCTCCCAACCACACTCACACAGGCCTTACTTCTGCCGGACCCTGTGCATCATTTTCTGGCCATGACTCCAGGTGTGGAGGTGGTCTAATGTCTTGTCCCATCTACCTCTGCAGTACTCTGTGATGAGGACTAGCATTCTGAGGGACCCCAGGTCCCCCAAAGCCTTTAAATTAATGCAGGGAAACTTCCTGTGTTCCCTGGAACTTTACTTGTGTTTTATTGAATTTACTTCTGTGGAAGGGGCTGAAGTTCCACAGAGTAAGGCAGTTTTGAGCAACAGTTAGAAGCGTGGATTCTGGAGACACTGCCTGGAGCCAAGTTACATGCCTATGATTGTTAGCCCTGCAGCCTTGGGCAAGCCAGCTAACCCTGCTGTGCCTTAACTTCCTCATCTGTAAAGTAAGGATAATAAGAGAACCTGCCTCCTAGGTTGTTTTGAGATTTAAATGAGTTAGTTTATTTAAAAGGCAAAGACTGATTTTCTAAAAGGCAAAGACAGTAAATTTCTATTAATTTTTTTTACATAATTAATAAACTCAGTCGATAAGGCCCCAGCACCAAGAGTCTGCAATGCCACCCAGAGGCAGCGGCGATGAACCTGGTTGGTGTTCTCGCCACTTTGCTCTGGGCTCTCCTCCTGGGTCTCCCCCCACACACACCCCCGGGGGCAGGCCCTCTGTGTGGGCCCTTACCCGACCCCTGCTGGTCAGGCACCTTTTCATTTTCAAGGGACTGAGTAACAAATGCAGATGCCTACACCAATCAAAAAGAAGAACGTCTTGAGTATGCGTGCCTTTTATTCTGGTAGACACGGAAGTGTGCCCCATTAAATGAAAAGAACAGGTGATACCCAGTGGGCCCCGACCTCCCGCTAAAGCTAATACACTCCACACTGAGGTCCACCCCTTCCCGGCCGTGGGAGTGAGACAGAGGGTCTCCCAGCTCTTGGAGAGATGGTGTTACACCCTTCACCTTTTAAACACATACTTGTATATCTGGTTGCCCCCAAAGTTGGTCTTGTAACCTCAGAAATAAAATTAAGTTACAGTAGCATTAAACATTAAACATAAGAAATGCCATGATGACCTAATTGAGATCACTTAGACCAAACCAAATGTTTAAAATTAAAACAACTGAAATTGCCTAATAACATGCCTCTCCTTTGCCCGATGCCTTTTCCTTCCCTTCTGATTATATGTGAGCTAACTTCTGTGGATAAGTGTTCACACATGTTGCACATGGAAGTCTCCCTTGTCCAAATATTCTGGGAGGCCAGCTCCTTCACCCAACTCAAGGCTTCAAACATGGAAGGGCTTAGTCTGAGATGGTTTCTAGAGGAAGTACTTCTAGGAGCCGTGTGACGCCCTTCTCTCCCAAGAAGTCAGAGGTGAGGAAGAGCTGTAGAATCTTCCTCTTAAAGGGCTTTTGGGTCCAGGCAGCCTGAGCAATGAATAGGAAGAGCCCAGTGGACCTAGCCTGGTCATGAAGGGTGGTGTCATTAACGACTGAAGAGAATCTGGTAGTAAAATTCACTTGTGAGCCTACGCAAATACAAAACAGTGAATTTACATTGTTACTTTTTAAAAGCCAAGTGAAACACATCTCTGCTCTCAGCTGATCACTACTTGTGATTCTAGGACTAGAAGCTGGCACTTGGCTGGGTTCGGAGGGTCTGTTCGTAGTAATCCATAGTTGAGAGAAATTCTTTCAATAATATGTCTCCTTTATTGAAATTAGTTTACCCTCCTTCTTTAGGGTTCCTTTTCTTGAATATGGCATTTCACTGACAGCCTGATTCTTAAATGTCTCCTATTGACCACTAGATGGCAACATTGTTCTTTTATGTTACAGCTTTGACTACAATGAACAGGATGGGTTTATTTGTCCAACAACCAAATCAGAAATAAAGCAAAGACTACTAACTGAAATGTATCACTCTGTAAAACAGGAATAAGGTGGAAGCATATGAAATCATGAGTTTGCAGTTTCCTTACGTAGAGAGCATCCTGCACAATGCTGTTCTACGCATCTTTAGAAAACAGGCATTTGTGCAGACGCTGATAGACCATAGTGTGGCCTCAGTTCCTGGGCCTTCGTAGCCGCAGGGAGCTGCCGGACGCTGGGTGATCTTTTATTCAGATCACGCACATCTCTCTTGATTTTGCAACATCCTGGAGCAGTGGCTTCCAAACAAATAAATGACAGATTCCAGGGACCTTTCCTGCAGGATTCAGATTCAGTAGATCTGAAGTGGAGCATGGGTTGTCTGGATTTTTAAAATCACCTCCACATACTTCTGGTGGTCAATTACGTTTGGAAGCAGATCTGGTGGACTTAATTTCTCCAGCAACGGAATCCTCAAAGGAAAAGGAATTTTAGCCAAATTTAATATAAAATTGCCACACACATTTTTTAAGGGAAAAAGTCTTAACTAAAAGTACTTAGGCATCTCAATTACAGTGAATTTGAAATCACTGTAAAAATCATAGTTTTAATAATTGAAATATTTATTCACCCTGTGTGTCTAGAACAAAGGTCATCAGAGCTGGAGACAGGGTGAAGTTGACAATTAGAAAGCTAACAGTGTCCCCATTCTGTCCATTTCTTATCACGAGAGATTTTCAAACTGGGGAGTGGGGACTTCTACAGAAATGATTTCAGATATGCCAGAATGATGTTTCTCTATTTATTCTATTACATATTAGGATGTTCATCTTTAAAAGTCATTACTTACCACTTTTGAAAAATTTGAGGGCCCCATCAGCTATACGAAATACTAGTTTTCAAAGTCATTTCTCTTCCCCTCTCCTCCCCTCTCCTCTATTTCTCTTTATCTCCGTGTCTCTGTCTCTACTTCTGTCATTATTTGCTCTGGATCACTATTTGCTCTTTGGTGTAATGTGGTAGCTTTAGACCAGCTAATCACTGTTCAAATATAATTTGCCTTGATGCATTTGAATCAACCGGCCTTATGAGTTTTTTCTTTATCTAATAGTATCTTCTCTTTTTTGTGGGTAAAAATATCATGGCTACTAGCATTAGAAAATACCGCCATCCTTTTCTGGTGTCAGCGAGTGGGTCTCCAGAAAGGGTCTCATAGTGACAAGGGAAAGAGAATGGTGCTTTCCTGAGATGTGTTTAAAGTTAAGCTACAGCTATTTTTTAAACCAAATGGTTTATAGAACCATTTGGTTTTCATAGGGAAAAAAAAAGCACTAGAATGCCATAACACTATTCTCCAGTTTAAAAGAATCAAATCAACTGCTCATAAAGCTACACTTCTATGACTTTTTGTTGCTAGAAGGCAAGATTCTGGGAAACTTATGGCTTTGTTAAATTCCTGTCTTCATTTGTTCCTCTGGTTCTTTAAGAAATGCTTGAATTTGAAGACAAGAAGACTCCTATAGTTTTTCTCGTTCATAAAAGCCACTTCTAATTTTTTTGAAGACAATTACAGAAAAATGGAGCATGGCGCACTGAAATATGCGTTTGCTTCAGAGTCGGAAGTGCAACTGAGAGCAGACCTCGTTTGGGGCGGCTGCTTGTTTTCCTCGCCACGACTGGTGTCCATACACACCACTCCCTGCATTCCGGTGATGAGCTTTGGCGGTAGCAATGGAGCCAGAGAACGTTCTGTTTTGGAGGTTTCAATCCCGAGGCCACTCACCGTCTCTGTGCTGTGGTTGTGGGAGAAGCTCCCGCGCAGCTGGGCCAGCAGAGGGACCTGGCGCGCCACTTGTTTGTCTGGCCCGGGCTCAGGAATCTGTGTGTCCAAATAAACATTTATTTTCTGAGCATCTCATTCCCCGTGTCTCTCCTTTAAAAATGCACAAGAATCATCTGCAGGAAAACATTCAGATTTAGATCAAAACAGAAAAATGAAGCGGTGCTCTCTAGTGAGAGAGGCAAACCGCACCTCTTCCCTCCTGAAAAATTGTCAGTGATTTTGATCAGCAGGAATCACTGACACTACAAATCAGCCCTGTTTTAATTTTTAAAAGACACTTGAGGTGGGTTTCACAGCACCCTGTGCCTGTGCAAACTAAAAAATTAAAATAGATATTTTGAAATATTTTAAAACAAATTAAAAAAAAGAGGGTGGGGGGCTCTAAATTTAGAAGACGTCAGGTCTTAAACACCAGAGAAGCTGTCCTGGCCTCCACGTTTCCCCTTCTGCGAGGCTGTCCCACAGACTACCTTCAGGCTTCAAAAGGGAATCCTGGCACCTAGAGGAGCGGACTGACAGTGAGTATTAAAATGACTTGTTTAATGAGCAGCGTGATTGAGCCACGCAGGGAATGCCAAGGAGTTTTCTCGAAAGGACTATGTTTGCTGTTTGCATTTTGTTATGTTGTATGCTTCCACTGTCCCTTATTTTGACAAGCTATCGAAAAGTTTGGGATGAGCGTGGGCAATTTTTTTTTAAACCTGATTGCTTCTCCTTACCTGCCTGTAATGGAACGCAGGCCGTGCTACTTAAGTGAGAGCACTTGGCATTAATATTGCACTAAAGGTTCCTCCGGGTCTCTATACGCAGATGAGCAGGAATCAGGAGAGAGATGCTCGCTCTTTTCAAGCACTAGGCCACCCTGTGCTAAGTAAGGGCTATTCAGTAAGTGGCAGGCGAGTTGCAGATCCCTGGGGTTGGAAGGAAGTGATCACCAGGACTCAGGGACTGCGTTCGGTAGGTCTTTGAGGTGCGCCTTCATTTCAGGTGCCTTCTCCCTTCCACCTCGCTGATGAGGATCTGCTGTCATCTTTACCTCTTCCTCGGACTGGACATATTCTGCCCTCTCACAAAATGTACGGCGGTTTTCTTTAGAAGTCTCACCTACATTTCCCTTCTCAGAGTTGAGGTGGTTGCTTTCCTTTCTTACTAGAAAAATATAGAACACCCCTTTTCTTTGCCAAGACACATATACCAAATTCCTTATGTTTTACGTTTGTCATCTTGCTTCTGAAATTTGGATGTACTTCTCAACCAGTTCAATTTTCCCTTCTGAATCATTTTCAACTTTTCACCAATTCTCTTATCGATGGAGCCATTCACTGAAAATAAGATGGTATTAAATAACTGGTAAATGTTGCATTAAAAGACATTGAGTACCACAGAGGATAAGACACCGAAAAGCACTCATAGAAATGTAGTACGCACCAACTCTTGTCAAAGTCTGAATTTCGCAGCTCGCCAGTAGAAAGAACACGGTCGCACGTCCTGTCGGTAAGCAGCTTCATTCTCTCCCGTCCGCAGAGTCGGACTCATTTACTTACAAAGTCCCTTTAAACACGCCAGTGGGTTGTGAATAGTCTAAAGATTCCCGCCTCTCGTCTCTTATCCTAGAATTTTCAGATTTTTTTGCATGTACATTTTTTCTTCATGTCTTTGAGGGAACAGGGAGTCTGTTTTGCTCAAAGACTTTGTATTGTTTACCTACCTGGAAGTCATTTGTGCGAGCAGTTGGTAGGTGGGGAGAGAACTGCAAACATCTGTAAGATAAGAGGCATGTGCTTTCAGAAACATGCCGAGGCCCATGGCTTCACGCGGAAAAGAATAACATATATAACGGATTTGTGTTGAGATGTTACAGCATTGTGGTTAAAGACAAATTTGCTCTTCTTCGGACGAAGCTCTGAGTTCACAAGGGCTAAGGTTCCCATTCACAGGGCTGTAAACGCGGTGGAGAAAATGAACCCTCGTGGAGTTCACTGAGGGGAAATGTTTCCAAGGCCAGAAGCACCCGCTGATACCAGCAACAATTGGCAAAGGCGTAGCTGTTTCAGAGAGAGCTCTTCAGGCAGACTCAGACAGCAGATGAGCAGACAGCACTGGGTCCCAAGCTGAACACTGCCCCCAACACCAAAGGTGTGTGTACCTGTGTGTGTGTGTGATTTTCTGTGGCCAAGGGCTTTCAGCCTATGTGGCAGGGACAGTAAGGAGCAGGTAGCCAGGTTTTAACTCCTAAACAAAACCACAGAAAGTGGCGCCCCCTTGAGGAGACAAGCAACAACCGACAGCCTAGGGGTCGCTGGAGCAGATGGGACCCTGGGACAAGCACAGCATCCCCAGGTTTACGGAGGAGGAATTGGGTCCAGGTCACCATGCCCACTGAGAGATCGCTCAGTGAGACCGTGCTGGCAAAGGCAGGTCCCTGCGCACCTGCCATTGCCTTTCTAGGTCCTTGCCCTTTGTACCCACCAACTTTCCTCCTCCTCACTCTTCTCAAGGGGAAAGTGACTTTGAATGACAACAGAAACATTTGCTGTCTTTGATTTTGGTAAATTAAATAACCCTTTGGTTCAAGAACCGTGTTTTCCCTGGTGGGGAACGGACTTTGCTGGGTTATGTTTCTGTGTGGTGCCACTGGCTTGGACGAGGGACCTTCCAGGGAGAGGCTCTGTGAAATCTGCTGCTTTGCTCACATCAGGCATTGATTCTCAGGCTGCCACTCACAAGCAGGGTGCTGGGGAATGCTTTGATGTAGAGGAAGAACTTTTTAAACTTCAGAATCCAGGAAAAGCCATGCTTCTCCCCAATTGTTGATGAATTTTTTTCCCAGTTGCTATGAATCTGATAACTGAACACTGTCCCCTTTTTTTTCTCAGACTGTTAGGAAGCATTATTTGTCATTAGAAAGGCAGTGTAGAGTAGTGGTTAGAGCTCAAACTTGAGAATCAGTGAGGTCTGGGTTAGTAGCTTACAGCTCACACTCGGTCACTGAAAGCCTCAGTTTCCTTGTCTGTAAAATGAAGATGATAATAACTTACCTCATGGCTTTGGTGTGAGAAATAGATCTTCTCCCACAAAGATAATGAAGGTAAAATTCCGGGCCTCTTTTGTGGCCCACGGTAAATGTTTACTAGATGTCAGCTGGTATTATTGTTGTTTATTCATGCAACAAACAATAACATATGGCTAAGCAATAACATGTCAGGCACTCTGCTAGATGCTGGGAATAAAATACGGAGAGAGCTAGACCCAGTTGCTGCTCTCGGAGAGTGTTACCAGACAGCGCAAGCAAGCTGTTCAGTAAACAGAAGGTGTGACAGACACCACGAGGAGGGCGGGCGAGTATGTTTCAGGAGCATCGGAACTGCAGGTGAACCCGAACTGGAGGGAGTTTGAGTTCACCATGGAGAAGCAGGAGAGCCTCTCTGACAAGGCTGTGCAGGGAATGGCGTGTCCCAATTGTGGACTGAGGCTTGGTGTGGCCAGAGGGTAGGGGGAGAGGAGTGCTGGGGTGGCGGCGAAGGGCCAGGTGGTGAAGGCGCTCCGTGCTACGAGGGAGAATTCTGACTTTGGTCCAGACTTTGCAGGTAGCCACTGACATGCTGGGAGCAGGAACGAGGCCCGATCTGAGTCACTTTTCAGAGCAGTCACTCAGGCACCGAGGATGCGCCCGGAGGAGGGCGAGGCCAGGGCACAGGCTGAACAGGGTGGCGGTGATGGGCACTGGCCAGGGTCACAGCACCCACAGAGCCAAAGTGTCACCTTCCGGCAAGCCGTGCAGCGTGAATGGTGGGTAATTCTGCATTTTGGAGTACTTTCTTCGGCATTTGTTATTTCACCTATGTTCCCTTCTCTCCAGTTTCAACTATTGTATCCTTCCGCACTGTGTGTCTTTCAGGAAGTCTCCAATCCGTCTGCTAGAATGAAGTAGGAAAGGAAGAACGGGAAGAAAGAGAGGGGAGGGGACTCTTACAAACTCATATTTCTTTGTTGAAGTACATTTAGTTCAAAATATGTGGCTGTCAGGGTGGCGCCCTGGGTTTGAGCTGATTTAGGGGGAAGGCTGGGTAGCAGGCTCTGTGCATGTTCCCCCCAGCAACGGCGCTGCATCCTTGTGAGGATGTGACGCAGACGGCCTTCCCACGTCAGGACGGCCTGCAGCTTTCCTTCCTTTTTAAAACCCCTGACCATAATTCAGACGCTTAAATTTGCATTTAAGCTGCAGTCGTCAGAACGGCTTATTCAGCTCCGCACTTCACCCAGCTCCGCACTTCACCCAGCGAGGTGTGTGAGAGGGGGAATTGTGTAGCCACCAAGTTCCCTTACAGGTTAACCTGAGCCCTTTGAATTCAAACAAAAGAAGTCCTCCACCTGATTGGAATTAACCTGCCTTGACTTGGGCCTCATCTCTCCTAGAGGGAAGAGGATTCGGGTCTGCAGGCGGGGAAACCTGATGGGTGTTAATGGGGGGGGGTTTCAAGTTTGTCATGCTTTTCTTAAACTATTAAGAAAGAACAAAAACATTACTTAGAATGGAATCAGTTTCCAGGAAGGCAGGAAGGGAAAAAAGAAAACTGAGAATTTATTATTAAAGAAAGAAACAGAGCCAAGGTGGGGGGGGGAAAAAAAAAGGCCTTCTTACATCTCCTGGCCAGGTGCTCCGTGCATATAAATGTTTCAAGTTCAGCTTTAAGATCAAGGGAGAGTCTGCAGGGAGCCGTGTTTCCTGGAGCCCTGCTTGCCAGAATTGCTCCGAATACAGGCTGCCCATTTTTATTGGGTTATTAAGGATTAAAGGGGACGACGATTCTGGAATGGTAGTTCCTTGGTTTCCATTAACTTTGTGCAAGATAGCGAAAAGCCAACTTCCAAGGGAGGGTGCGCATATGTATTTTGGGCTATCAGCTCGCCTCCTCCCTGTGCTCTTGTGTGTGTGTGCATGAACCTGGCCTTCCTCCCATGAGCTCAGGTACAAGAGCACTGCCTTGTTGCAGCAGCTGAGAATCTCCGTGCCTCTCAGAAATGCTCCTGGTTTTCACAGGAGTGTGGAGGGAAGATGAAAAGAATTTCACATGAGGTTGCTGGCTGCTCCAGACTCCGCACGGGGCTTAGCGAGTTGCTGTGGAAGCCGCTCGCCCTGGCCCAAGTTCCCTGGGCTTCCAGCACCTGACCGCGTGAGCAGGGAGGCGGCCCAGCGCTGCGTGCCCATGTTTCAGAGCTGTGCTTTTTTTTATCACGAGTGCCACAGCCTGTCATCCAAACGAAAGCACGCCTGAAGTTACTCTCGTAAAGTGCCCGTGAAAGTTTGGTGATCACATAGACCTGAAAAGAATGCCCGAGTCGTTGTGGTGAGGAACTTTATCACGGTGGTGTCTGCTTCAATACTAATCATCCAAATAAAAGTATTGATGAAGAGCACAGCCTTCAAAAAGAATAAACTAACCAAAATAACAAACCAGTTTCCTGATCTAATCCATTCCCACAAGTGATGTTTTACAAACAGAATGGGAACCCGAGAGTTTACAAAACTTACACCCTCTGTCATGTAACAGTCTTCAACCTGCCACAATTGAGAAGGGTCAACGTTTAGACCAGCAGGCTGCTCCTCAGAGAGCCTGTGTCTTATCCTGTGTCATACGTGCCAGACAAATTGTGAAAGCTGGAATGGAACCTATGTATTTTGACTTTGATTCTTACGATTTTCATACTACACATTTTTCTTAAATTATTGCTAGGTTTTGTCACATGCAAGCAGGCTGTGTGATCTGAATGGTGAGGGAGCAATTGAAGAGATACTGTTCTGGAACAGCATTTCTTACTACGTGTTTTTAACTGAATTCATGTGTAAGCGCATAACCTAGTTTCTTTTATGTGATAACCTCATTGTTTCACATTGATGGCTACTCAATATCACGGTTATTTTAAAAGTTGTGATCAATATTTATATGTCCATAGTCATTGTTACCTAATAATGAACATAAAGATTATAGATTTGCAGTTTCACTTAGTGGTTGTAACAACCTTCGGTTAAAACGTGAACTTCTGTTGGAGATGGAATAACGGCCTAGAAACAGCTTTAAAAATGTCTCAGCGCTCTGTACATCGATCCTTAGGCCTCTGTGGGGTACTTGCTCCCTCTCTGCTTTTACAGTGTTTCTGAAAGCAGCTGTTCTGTAGCCCGTGATGCAGAGGCCATTAGGGAACGCTGTTCTCAAGGGGAGAACAGCGTTGTTCAGGGCAGGAGGCACTCCACTTGCTCTTGGGTTGTGTCCTAGGAAAAAGTCGTACACAGGGGTTTGTGTGGGTCGGGGTCCGTGGGTATCTGGACGTGGGGTTGGACTCCTTCTGTGCCTGCAGCAGCCACGGGCCTTTCAGAGGCGGGGTGGGCCAGCCTCGCTCTCTCCGACAGCAACTTCCACCCTCCCTGTTTGGGAAACCCAGCTGGTCACTGGCACACAGAGTCCCCCGGAGAGAAGACGTCACTGACCTCAAAGAGCTGCGGTCCTCGGCTCCAGCAGTAAGGAGGCGGCTGCGGGACGGTGGCATCATCACTAGGCCTGCCCGGAATCACCTAGAGCTTCTCCGAAACACTGGGGGGAAACCTCAGGTGAAGAGTCAGCGTTGACCCAGCGGAGCCGGCGCTGTCACTCAAGCTAATGTGATGGTGACGCCCAATCATTTTCTACTGAAGTTCTTGTTGCTGTTGTGCCGTGCGAAAAGTTACAATGCCTAGTATTGTTTTACATCATTTTTCCCCTAATCCTTATACATTAGAGATAAACAATTCATGGTGAAGACTGGAACCTAACTCTAAATCCCATTGTTTGTCTACTACTTTCTACCTTCACACTATGACTTCTGAATCAGGTCTTCAAAAATTTTAGTATAATCAGCAGCTGTACCCAGAATTTAAAACCCCCACCATGTCTGGATAAGTAGCTATTTTGGGAGAAAGGTGATGTGTAAATCACCCACTCTTCCAAGGAACCCTGTCTCGGAACTGAGAGTAGATTCAGGAGTTTTTCCCAGCTTCAGAGTAAAGGGCCCTTTGGGAAAATAATTTTAAAGGTTGTGGTTCACCAGTCAATTTTGACTGCTTTTTTTTTTTTTTAAACAAACCATCTGGCAGTTGCGTGTTATTTCTTCCCACTGCCAGTGGCCGGACCCACACCCACTCAGGCCTCACACAGAAAACGCCAATGTCTGCACATTTTCACTACGAACAGGCATTTTCAGTCAAAGCAGAAAGAAATGAGGCCCTGCCTGTCTGTTGCAATAACATTAGTATTATCTCTGTACAGACGCTTTCAGAAGTGCGAAGTTAAATGCAGAGCCCTGGAGATGCCTAGAAGCACACAGGAGATAAGCACCGCCATTCATGGAAGACCTAAGAAACTGAAAATTTGCAGGATAAACTTTTCACCATGACAAAGTACAGCAACGTTGCCTATTCCGATACGAGATTGACAGCAGGAAATAATGACAATAAGGTTAGCGTAGGGTGCATTTATGATGCAGAGACGTGAAAGAAATATGTATGCGTACTTGGTCAGAATGAGCCACGAGTATTATTAACTACCAATGTTATTTGGGGCTTGGGGAATGAAAAGGCTGAAATCTGAGTGTGGCAAAGTCATCCGGGCTACATTATAAGCTAAGGAAGGGTAAATGTTAAATAAACGGTTACTCTAGGCGTTTTTGAGTAGGAAGACTGTTAGGTTAGTGGCTAGCATTTCAGAATTTACAGAAGCAAGAGTGTCAGCGTAGCAACCAAAGCTGCAACTGGCACTGGACTGTGCTGAGTCTGACTGGCCCTGGATCCCTCACAAAGGCAGCAGGGCAGCTGGGCTGGCCCTCCAGACGCTGGAGAAAATGCTGGCATCCAGTGGCCTCCTGACACCTTTCACTGTCACTCTCTCAACCGCTGTTAAGTGAGAAAAGCGTGATGCACACACACCACACACACCACAAACACATGCACATGAACCCCACATGCACCTAGAAACATGTTTATGACTTTACTTTTTCAGTGCACTTTTAATTCACAGCAAAATTGAAAAGCAAGTACAGTTTTCCCTTTTATCCTCTACCCCTACTCATGCATTGTTCCCCCTGTTGTAAACATCCCCCACCAGAGCGTCACATTCATTATAGTTGATGAACCTGCATTGGCTCATCATAGTCACCCAAAGGCCAGAGTTTGCATTATATTGGTGCCGTACATACTACAAGTGTGGACAAATATATAATGACATACGTGCATCATTATAGTATCATACAGAGTATTGCCATTGATAGTGTCACGCAGAGTGTTTTCACTGCCCTAGAAATCCTCTGTGCACTGTCTGCTCCTCCTCCCCACTCCCCACTCCACCCCCGGATCCTTTTACTTTCTCCAACAGTTTTGCCTGTTCCAGAATGTTGGGATCCTAGAGTACGTAGCCTTTTCAGATTGGCTTCTTTCACTTAGAAATGTGCATTTGTCCCATGTCTTTCTCCAGCTTGATAATTTCTGTTTTTTTTTTAAACACACGCATTCTGGTTTTAATGGTCTAGATAACCAAAATTGGATAGTTAATTTCTTTTTAGCACTGAATAATATTCCATAATATCTCATTATCCAGATGCACCCCAGTTTATTTATTCATTCACTTAGTGAAGGACATCTTGGTTGCTTTCCAGTTTTGGAATTATGAATAAACCTGCTATAAACACCTGAGTACAGGTTTTTGTGTGGCGTAAGTTTTCCATACCAAGGAACACAATTGCTGGATGGTATGGTAGGAGTATGCCTCGTTTTGTAAGAAACAGCGAAACTATCTTTTGTCGTGTTTGTACCCAGCAGCAAGAATGAGAGTTCCTGCTGTTTCTCGTCCACACCAGCGTTTGGTGCTGTCAGTGTTCAGGATTTGGGCTCTTCTCGAGGGTGTGCAGTTCACCTGTCGACAGTGCCTTGTCGTCTTAATTTGCATTCTCTGATGACACGTGATATGGAGCATCTTTTCATGTGCTTATTTCTCATCAAGAAGACTTTCCACATCTTCTTTCATGAGGTGTCTGTTAAGGTGTCTTTCATGAGGTGTCTGGTAGGTTTTGGACTAGCCACCCTGATGGATTTCTAGTGAGAGCACAGAGCAGAGAGGGAATGGTTATAACAAACATGTTTATTTTCACAGCAACTTGACAAGAGCATAGGCACAGCCATTTTCATTATAAATACTTGGGGCAGCAAACAACAAAACAGGTGTCTGCTAGATTTAGAGAAACGGGTTTGTGTTTCTCACACACCAGAATGGTAGAGCTGCCCACTGAGAGAAGAGATGCTTCACAGTCTCCGGATGGTGACTGCATCGCCAGGGACAAGTCACATTCAAAACAGGAAGGAGATGGAGGGAGCAGCACAAGATACAGCGTGTTTTATATCAGGAGAGCGAACACTTTCCCAGAATCCCCCACCAAAATGCTTCAGATGTCCTGCTGGGCACGAACAGGGGGCCTGCCCAGGCAGGCTTCAGGGGATGCTGGAAAAGCGCACGTTTTTTTTTTTTTGCCAGCTCCTAAGTTAGAGGCAGGACAAAGGAGAAGGGAGCTGGGAATTGAAATTGGGATATCCAGCCTACAGGGCCTGCCATAATAGTTTTAAACATAAGAGCCCCAAATTAACTTTATATTTTCACAAAGCCCAAAGCAGAGAAAGCAAAAGGCCAACACAGTTGGGTGAAAATAGCACTGCTCTGCCACAGTGGTCCATCAGAGGCAGCAAACAATTCTCTTCCCTTCTAAGTTGTGCGGTTGTTTTAATGGGGGTGGGGCGGAATCTCCATTTGGTTTTACCAGCTAAGCTCTCCAGTGTCTCTTTGCTTTTCCATAATTTACTATGCAAACAGAAGAATGCAAAGCCTGCCACTTGGCAGGTGTGAGAAAAACCATAAAATGCCTTTTTAAATATGAAATATCCTCTTTGAGTCCTACCCTCTGGTGCTGGGAAGTCGGAGCCCTTCCCACATGCCACAGCCCCGGCTCGCTCTGCGTTCCTAGAAGTGGCCCATTTCCCACCTCACAATATTTATGAGTGTGTCCTAAGGAAGAACATGGGCCGCACTAGGAAGTCATAGTAAGATAGAAGGGAGCTTTCAGCCGCCTCAGTAGTAAAAGATAAAGACACAACTTAAATTCACTTGGTTGAAAAGATAAATGCAGATGAAAGCCCAGGAAACAGGAGCCAAAAGCTCTGGCAGAGGAAGCAGACAATGCACTCGGTGGTCAGCTGCTGGAATCCTGCACCTTTGCTAAGGGCTTGATTCTGAGCAGTTGCGAGCACCCACGGAGGGGTTCCGCCCTCATTCTGGGTGTGCAAGCAGCCTGCGGAGTGAGGAGCCAGGAAGTGGGGCCGGGCAGCGAGGGCTTCACCGGGGCAGAGAGCAGCCGGGCAGAGAGGGAGCCTGCAAGGCTGCCCGCGCTGCCCCAGTCGAAAACAGCCTTGGGTCACAGTACTCAGAAACATCTTTCAAATATGCTGTTTGCTCTTAGAAAGAAAACCCAGAATTCCTTTGTTCTTCTCAGTACTGAAACATCATTTGTAACTAAAAAATATCTTTATTTAGAAATAACCGGAAGGGTACTAGTGAAACGGCCTGGACTGTCTGTGGTGTTTTGCTGGAGCAGCATCATACATTCTGTGGTTTGGATCCATTCTCTGAACATTGGCCAGATACTCTGCTAGTTTCCGAATTTAGTAAGGAGGGAAAGACAAGGTGTGACCCCAAGGAGGTTTACACTGTACCTGTGACCAATTTCATCCTCCTGGGGACATCTGACAATGTCTGGAGATGTTTTTGGTTGTCACAATTTGAAGAGATGCTATTCAAATGTAATGTAGTAGGCAGAGGCCAGGGACGCCACTGACTGTTCTACAGTATGTAGGACAACCACCCCTAACAAAAAACTGACTGGCCCCAGCCCTGCTGTGGCTCAGTGGATTGAGCTCCTGCCTGTGAACCAAAGGGTCTCTGGTTCAATCCCCAGTTCAGGGCACACGTCAGGATTGTGGGCCAGGTTCCCAATGTGGGGTGTGTGAGAGGCAACTACACATTGATGTTTCTCTCCCTCTCTTTCTTCCTCCCTTCCCTTCTGTCTAAAAATAAATAAATAAAATCTTAAAAAAAATAACTGGCCCCAAATAAATGAGAAATAGGGAAGGAAAAAGTGTTCTTGGATAATATATTCCAAAATTATGTTAAATTTTTCTAGAAGATTAGAATTATTCATCAGGACACTTTTAGTTGTGAGTAAGCAACAAATCCATATTAAGGTGACTTAACTCATCGTTGCACGTGACAAGTAGGAGGCAGGGCTATGCTTGATTGATGAATTCTACAGCTTGGGACTTCACAGTGGGTCTGGGCTCTTCCTGCTCCGCCTTCCACCCAATGTCCAGAAAGTCCTTTGGGGGTCATAGGACAGCTTTAGCAACTCTGGGCATAGCACTCATTCATTTACTCAGTTATTTATCTACTGAGTGTTATGTGCCACAGTTGTAGGTACTGGGGATATAATGGTGTTGTATGAACCCAGTGCAATAAGTTGGCCATAGGTTTCTAAATAGATCTGCTGCTGTATTATTCGATGAGACAAATTCTCTGTCTTTATCAAGTTTACATTCGAATGGGAACAGAGGCCAAAGAGAAGTATTGGGGGCGGGGATAAATATTTCAAGTAGTTGAAAAAGTGAAGAACAAGAAAGCTGGGCTTGGTGGCCATGGTGAAGGGCCTGCTCCCTTATAACTGGTTGCCGAGAAGTCCTCTTTGGCTGCCAGGAAAGGCCTCAGTGAGGGAGGGGTGTGCTGTGGGCACCTCTGGGGAAGGGCTTACAAGGAGGCCCGGAGCCCAAGGGGCGGGGGCAGGGCCGATGTGCCTGAGGAAGGAGGCCGGTGTGATGGGAAGGGCGGAGGAAGGCCAGGGTTTGTAGGAAAAGAGGTCACTGAGGAAGGCAATGGCAGATCTTAGGGGTCTTATTGGCCATGACCAGAATCTTGAATTCTATAGAGGGTGGGAGTTTTGAGAGAGTATCACGCAGGTAGATGATGTGATTTATGTTCGTCAAAGATGTCTTCCACCTCCTTCATTGAGAATGGACTGCGGGGGAGTTGGAACTACTGAGTGTGCTTCCAGGCGGCCGAACCAGCCCGGGAGAGGTGACTGGGGTACAGAAGAGCAGGGAGGAAGTGGTCAGATTCAGGATCTCTCTGATGGCCTCCCTCTGGAGCTCAAGGAACGTTCCTCCAGCGTCTGTTTTTAAGTTTGAGGAAAGGTTTTCCAGGACCTTCTCGAGTTTTTTCTTTTTGGTTCTCACTTGTTTCCATGACGCCTTATATCTAGTTCTACACTAATTTCCTGGCAGGTGGAATGCGAGTCGGCGTGTAGCCCAGATGGCTGAACATGGGCTCCAGGCAGCAGAGGGCCCGGGCTGTCCAGGACGACACCGCCCCCTAGAGGAGGGAGAATAAGTGTGGAGATCTGCTGAGCTCAGTGCGGAATAAAAATGCGGGGCCCTTTGTTCGAAAATTATGAGCAATTTTGAGATGAATCAACAGAGCCTGAAGCCAGGGCAGGGTCCTTCTAGGCACGGGGCCCTGTGAGACTGCCCGGGAAGCCAGCCCTGCCTGTTAGCAAAGAAGTGGCTTTGGGTGCCAACAGAAGTGTTCGTCTCCCATAAATTATTTTCTGGGAGTAATTTACATAATTTTGGAGGCAATATCAGGGTTTTCAGGTCATTGAGTTCTTGGTTAATGTCCCACTAGCTAGCAGGAGAAATGAATGCCTATTTGACTAATAGGAAGTCAAATTAATGCCTATTTGACTAATAGGAAGTCCTTATAATTTTTATTCTCGTTTTCCTGTTCTATTGAGGTGAATCTCTCATTTATAATCTCATAAATAGTGCACTCATCTTCTAGTCCATTTCCTGGCTAAAATCTGATCTCTTTAACTCCTGACCACTGGACTCATCTGAGGTCTTGCTTCTCTCCTTAGACCTGATATGGCTGCACTTCCTCTTTCCCTCCTCTGGGATTTTTAGTTGTGATCTGACTGTGCTTTTTGGGGGTATTACAGGATATGCGCCTCTGAGGCGGTACCCTGGCCCCTGACATTGCGATCAGTGTTCCTGCAGGCTGTGCCTCACAGCACACACGCTTTCTCTTCCGTCAGCGTTGGTTTGGGTTGTTCTCGGCCACCCCATTAGTAAGGCGCCATTGAAGTACACACTACCACCTCCTCAGAGGAATTCTTGACAGTTGTCACTGAATGTGTTGCTCGCCAAGGTACCTTCACGGCTTCCCAGGATTTTAACTATATTGTCACTGCTTGTAGGATGTCACCATCGATGAGGACGAGGAGAGGAGGGGAACAAAATCTCAGGAGTCAATGTTGTTACTTTAGAATGAGCAGTTGTATTTCAGAGGAAAGAATATATAACTGTTGACCACTACGAGGAAAAAAAGAAAGTGCCCTTGAGGCAAAATTTAGGGCTTTAGTGGAAGGCTCTCTTGCCTTTTAGAGCATGGTATTTTTGTATGTTCAAGCAGAGAACAATGAACCATCCTGATAATTTAGATATTCACCAGTCAGAATAATTAAATGTCACTCTCTCCAATCAACAGTCTTCACTTTTTCTTCTGCCTTGGGTTAGAGTTACAAGTGGAGGCATAGGTTCCCGGGACATTTTTCTTTTACAGAGAGCATGAGCTCGGCAGCTGCCAAGTCAGGGAAACCGAATTCCATGAGGCTTATGTTTGCCAGTGGATTTCAGTGTTCCATGTGACTGTTCTTGTCAGCACTGATAAGTGGAGATTGTCTAAATGCATACTATTAAAAGGCATTTGGCAAATTATTTTCTTCTACTGAATAATTATTATACTGGTTAATCATACAAAATATTTATAAATGCCTACATCTTATTATTTTAAATTTTTTAATGAAGATGCTAAATTTTTCTCACAAAACAGGTTATGCCAATCCAACCACTTTTGCTTGAGTTTTTTCCTTGGTGCTGAGTAGAGAGCCCTCTAATCCCAGCTGTCACTTGTGACAAATTAGGACTTCCAGGAACATGAATGCAGATCCTGTGGGTCACATGTCCCAGTGATGGTGAAGGTGATTTCTCCCAAGGGCCGGATATGCAGACCATCATATCATCTCACACTCTGAGAGAGTCCCCCTTTCCGGGAGCACGAGCATCCTTTGATGGTACAGCATCTTTGTCTCTGACCTCTAGGCAGGGTCACTGTTGTAACAGCCACGAGGAAGCTTTCCGGAATGAAGGAGTGCTCAGAGCAATCAGGTAGCGTGCCCGCCCAGCACAGCGATCATCTCTGACAGTGCTGATAGAGGGTCTTCTTCTGCAGTCCATTGATTTCAGTGTCAAGCAGATAAAAAGTAGCATATTGATGAGCCTTTGTCATTGCTTTGCCAAAGGTGTCTTGTCAGATAAAAGACCAATAGAGGAAACCAACGTAAGACAGACCATCACATCAATTACCTTGGTGCTGAAGGAAAGAGAATGAATTGTGATATTTAAACTAATCAATGCATATAAAGATACTCTTAAACTCTTATGATAAATTGTTTTGATTTGCAAAAAGAAGGAGGAGGCGGAGAAGGTGAAGAAGAAGGAGAGTGATCTACAAAAAGGTTAAAGGAAAAAGGGCCACAGAAGTTGAAGTAAAAGATTTCTGTTCACAGTGACAGTGACGTTACACTGGGACTCTTTTTTAGTATGTCCCACAGGAAAGGCTTGTCTGTATAGCATGATAGAATAAAACGCCCTGTGCAGTCTGTTTTTAACTTCCCGGTGTTGGGTCCTGGACCTCACAGCTGAGGACATAGGCCACCACATTCTCCACATTTTGAATTCAGAGAGAACTTCAGGCTGGGTTGCCAGTAACCTTACCCAAAGGGATTACTGAAAGGTGCTATTTGGGCTAAATAAGAGATGAGCACCTTTCTCCATCCCCTTACCCACTGTCCACTCATTCAGTCTTTGTTAAAGGAAGACTGGGAAGGGGGAAGGAGGTCACTTTTAGAGACTCGAACCAAATGGTCCTGACCTCCTCTTATTCTCCTAAAGAAAAGAGAAGCAGACACTTGTCGGTTTCTTCTCTGAAGCCAGAGGGAGTGGGAGAAAAAGAACCCCCTCACAAAGTTAGTGGGTGTCAGCACGAAGTGATCACTCTTCCACACCTGATGTCTTCTGACCAGGTCATAGGGCTTGCACACTTGCCCCGGGGTCCCAGGGACAGGAGCCCTGGGGAAGGATGGTGGGGTAATAAAGCCGGATGGAGGAAGCATGAGCCAGCCATCTTGAGAGTTTCATGGTTCCCAAGAATGGGCTAGGAAAGGAGGTGGAAAATAAACAACGCAGGGAGGGGCGGCCGAAAGCTTGCTGAGGACTGCTACAGACTGGAAGGTGATACGGTTGCTTGATGAAGCTCCGCTTTAGAGGATGCATTCAGATTTCTGAGGGAAATACCTTGGAGTTGAGTTCAATGCCTCCAGGTTCTTGGGACCTCTTACTACCCATTTCTACTTCATAGATCATGGCTTGATTAGTGGAGCTGACCACAGAAAAGCAATAGCAATTTTTGTACTACTGAAGTGTAATTGCTCATGTGAAGGAAAAGTAGTTGGGCCGACAAAGAAGAGGACTATTTGCCACGCATGGACAGCTCAGGATATGGATCTCCTCCTTCCCTTTCTCCCAGGCTTAACATCAGAGAAAATGTACAAGGAGGAAGGAGCATAGCAAGGCTCTTGAACCAAAAGGCTGGTGACCTGCCCAGGTGCTCTATTTCAAGGTCAACCTGCCACTCCTCATCTGACCGCTGACTGTGGACACAAGACGAAGCCAAGTCAAATTGGTCAACGTGGCCCGAACTGCCATCTGCAGAACTGTGAATGAAATAGTTTGTTTTTGTAGGCACCAGTGAGTTTTCAGAGGGCTTGTCGGGCAGCAAAAGCTACCTGATACAACATTATATGATGTTTGAAAATCATAAAGAACCTTTAAAATAAAATCATCCCATAGTCCCATCACCCTAAAGCAGCTCAGCATTTTAGAATTAGTTCATTACTTACCTTGAAATTCCATTCTGGCCCTGGCTGGTGTAGCTTAGTGGATTAAGCGCGGGCCTGTGAACCAAGAGATCACAGTTCGATTCCCAGTCAGGGCACATGCCTGGGTTGCAGGCCAGTTCCCAGCAGGGAATGCACAGGAAGCAACCATACATTGATATTTCTCTCCCTCTCTCCTTCCCTTCCCCTCTGAAGATAAATAAATAAAATCTTTTAAAAAAAACAGCTATAAAAAAAAAAGAAATTCCATTCGGATAGGTTATTTTTACAGTTTCTGATCAAGCACTGGTCTCTCTCTAGCCTGTGTGTGCAGGCACGCAGAATTCCCCTTTAAGACACGGGGGCGTTATGGAGTAATTGTGTGTGTTGGGTCACCTTCCACACCAATGCTTCGGCTTCGTGCGGAGTCAGTCGAATTTTCACAGCTTAGCCATGTCCTTGGTCAGATCAGAGGCGGGGTCAGAGGAGGTGGCGCCCTAGGCAGTGGCTGCACTGGCTGAAGCAGTGAAGAAAACCTTGGCTGACCTTGACCGCCCCCGGCATTAGCATTCACCCTGGAAGACGTTGCCTTCTACCAGGAGACTTTTGGTCCAATCTCATTTTATGGGGGAAAATATACATTTTATTTTCCCTGTATTAGTCTTTGACATTAAATTCTTAGAGGAAAAAAAAAATCTGGAAGGATAGTCTATTTCTCCCCCTGCCGATGATATGCTTTTACTTTTTAAAAACTCTTTTTCCCTAAATGGTCAGTAGTTGCATGGCATTTAATCAAATCGGACCAAGGTAAGAGATCTGCTTGGCATGATCCAGAACATAGCTGTGGACCCAGGAGTCTGGGGGTATAAATTTTGTGCTTGGCACTGTCACTGATTAGTGGTAGAGCAAATTGCTTTATCCCATTGTGCTTCAGTGTTTCAGATTTTTAAAGTGAGCTCAGTGTGCCTCTGCTGTTTCAGAGTGAGAGGGAGGTAAAGAGGACCGGTAATGTGGACAGAAATCACCTGCCTCCAGGCAGAGCTGAGAGTGTGGGTACAGAACTGGGGGGGAGGCTGCGCCCCAGGTGTCTTCTGGCATCCAAGAGGAAAGGGGTGTGAACTCACACCCAGAAAATCAGCTGTTGTCACATGACATCGTCTTCCTCCCTGCCGTTCAAAACAAGATGGTTGTAGGTTTCTCTAAACAGAAATATATTCATGGATAGGCCGCCAAGAGAGCTTCATTAAAAAGGGGCCACTTCAACAGGCGAACAAAAACACTGAACAGCTGAGGAGATCAAACTAACAGGACAAACAGAACTATACTATGTAAGTATTAGTAATATCCTTATCAGAACAAGACAATAGTCTCAAGGCATTTACAAAACAAAAATTCTGTTAAGTAATTAGTGATCTATGAAATAAAAATATAATTCTAAATATTAATAAATCTTTAAGTATGAATATTTATATTGACAGTCCCACTTAGATTCAAACAAAATGAATAAAAAACAAATTAAATTAGAAAAAGTCGTTATTTCTGAATGATGGATAGAGAGTAACTCACTGTCTTTTTTTTTAAAGATTTTATTTATTTTTAGAAGGGAAAGGAAGGAAAAAGAGAGAGAGAGAAACATCAGTGTGTGGTTGCCTTTCATGAGGCCCCCACTAAGGACCTGGCCCATAACCCAGGCATGTGCCCTGACTGGGAATTGAACCAGCGACCCTTTCGTTCACAGGCAGGAGCTCAATCCACTGAGCCACACCAGCCAGGGCTCATTGTCTTTATTCTTTACTGAATATTCCAAGTTTTCTGCAATTAGTATCAACTAACTTTTAATCATAAATAAATACATAAATGGCTGGCAACTCCCTGCTCCACAACCTAGGGCACATCCAAGTTCAGAAAGAAAATTACTTTGAACTCCAAATCCTAAACATGACCAAACTATTATTAGTAGTTTGAAGAGAAAGATGTATTTCAACAACATGTATCAAAAATGATGGTATATATGTTACAATAAACAGCAATAGGCAAAGAAATAAACAAAATGTGTAGTTGTCTAAGATTTAGTTGTAAAAATAGTACAGAATGAAAAATCTCCATTTGGGTATTGGTGTGGATAGGCTGGGTTGGGCAGAAAGAACTCTAATTTTGCCAAACTATTTATAGAAAAACATTTTAAGTGTGTAAAAACTTCAAACTAACAAGTAGACAATTTTAAATAAAATATACAACTTACAAACCAAGAGAAGAAAACAATTAAAAATTCCTTATCAATCATCACATACATGAAGTGAAAATAAGTAAAAATGAAGGCTAGTAAATAGAAAACATAAAATGAGAAACAGGAAGAAATTCAAAGATATTAGTAATTCAATAAATGTCATGATTGCATAAAAAGCCAAAGTTTCTCAGATTGTACTTAAAAAAAATATATCCAGCTGTAGCTGGCATGGCTCAGTGAATTGAGTGCCAGCCTGTGAATCAAAAAGTTGCTGGTTCGATTCCCTGTTAGGGCACATGCCTGGGTTTTGAGCCAGGTCCTGAGTTGGGGGTGTGTGAGAGGCAACCAATTGATGTATCTCTCACATGTTTCTCTCCTGTCTTTCTCACTCCCTTCCCTTCTCTCTAAAAGTAAATAAATAAAATCTTAAAAAAAATACTTGTTAAAAAGTATCCATCTATGTGCTATCTGTGTGAGACATGATACCAGAGATGATAAAGAATTAAAAAGTTATACCAGACAAATAGTAATAAAATAGGAATAAATATCGTGTAGTTGGTATCAAGCAAGTGAAATTCAAGGTAAAAGGAAGCACTAAGATAAACAATAAACAATAATAAACTAAAAATAAAGGTATATACCACCCAGTAAAAGACAGTTTTACTAAGACAGTAAAACAGTTATAGATTTATTTTTAACCACATTGTTTATAATATAGAAAGCAATTATGGAAATATAACAAATCCATAGTCATAATAGAAGACTAATATAACTTTCCCAGAATTCTACAAATAGGCCTAATATATTAAAGCTAACATTGTGCTTGACTACCACAATGAATTAAGTTTGGCCCAATAGATAGATATTGAATTTTGTACTCCAGAGTATATTATACATGATATTTTCACATGCACAGAAAAGAGTCATAAAAGTTGAACAAGCCCTGGCTGGTGTGGTTCAGTGGATTGAGTGCCAGCCTGTGAACCAGAGGGTCACTGGTTTGATTCCCAGTCAGGGAACATGCCTGGGTAGTGGGTCAGGTCCCCGGTAGGGCATGCATGAGAGGCAATTACACATTGATGTTTCTCTCCCTCTCCTTCTTCCTCCCTTCCTCTTTCTCTAAAAATAAATAAATAAAATCTTTAAAAAAAAGTTGAACAAATACCAGCCTCCAAAAATTTTTCAAAAAATCCCTCAGAGCCCACTACCTCTCCCCTCCCACTTTAATTAGTTTCGGGTGCTCAGCATTTGTATATATTGTGACATGACCACCACAGTAAGCCTAGTTAACATCTGTCATCGTATGTAGTTACAAAAATTACTTCTGTTGTGATGACAACTTTTACGATCTGTTTTCTTAGTAATTTTCGAATATACAATGCAGTACTATTAACTTTAGTCACTGTGCCGTACATTGTATGCCTTGACTCATTTGTTTTTATAACCAGCAGCTTGTACCTTTTAACCTTTTTAACCCATTTTGCCCACACCCTACTCCCTGCCGCTGGCAACCACCAATCTGTTCTCTGTACCTACAAGCTTGCTTTTTGTTTGCTTCTTGTTTCAGATTCCACGTATAAGTAAGATCTTATGGTATTTTGCTTTCTCTGTCTGACTTATTTTTCTTAGCACTCTCTCTCTCTCACACACACACACACCCCATTGGATAAACCTTTAGTGATTCCAGTTTCAGGAAAGGAAAACAGGTGCTAAGTACAGACGTATATACATATGTATACATATGTACATGTAATTAGAAATGTCTATGCAAATACACATATGAGACTTACAGCTAGTGACAGTGGCCTAATAGCATCTGTCTGTCAATGTTCCCTCCCTGCTTCCCCAATATAGTGATAGAAAAGAAATAAAAAAGCTAGAGGAACATAGAAATTATGTCATTAGGGGACTACAGACTTTAATACAGATTTGAAAGATTAACTCTGTATTAAATCAGAGCAGAAAAGTCAGAGCCTAGAGCACAGAGAGATCTGTCCTCCATGGAAGCCAGTTTGTGCCAAATGCGAACTGTGGTTACCAGATGCAAGCGTGCTTGCTGAAACCTGGGTTGCTGGATGCCGTCCCTGCAGTGTCTGATCCAGCAGGTCTTGGGTAGAGCCTGAGAGTTCGCATTCCTGATAAGTTCTCAGGTGATGCTGATGTTGCTGGCTTGGGACCACATTAGAGAGCCGCCATTCTAGATAGTCTTGGGTAGGCTCAGGACCTCGAATATCAGGTATAGTGACAGCAAGAGAGAGGCTTGGGCCAGAAAACAGGTCGCTAACCAAAAGTCTGTGCACAGAACAACTTATTGTCCAATCTGCTCTTAAAACATGTGCGGAATGCTCTGCAACCAGGAATTTTTACTCAATCAAGAAATCAGATTTTTTTTTTGGTGGGAGCCCCAATGAAAAGGTCTGCTAGCAACTAATCTGTATTGTGTGAATTTTATACAATGGTAATGTATTTACATAGTGCTTGTGGAATTAAAAACCAGGCACAGATTCTGTACAGTGGTGGGATTTGACTCCTGCCTCAGTCTTTACCCTGAAAGATCAGGAAATATTTTGAAAGGGTCTTGGGTCTCCAGAAAGAGGCTTTCAAAAATGTGCTTTTTTTGTCTTTAGAAAAATTGAAAGGAAAGAAAATGTCTTCACTCACATATATGAGTTGATTTCTATGTTCTGTCAAGAATCATATTAGAGCATGTACATATACAAATGATGAACCTCTTAATATTGATATTTATAGTGAAAACTTCTGGTAAGGACTAGAATAATGTATCTGCTACAGTTGTTACTGTTTACGATGTGTCTCAGAGCCTTGATTTTCTCACTGAGGTTGCATTATTTAGGGCCAGACCAGAGAGCAAATTCAAGAGACAACAATCATTTTCTCACTAAAAAATGAATGAGCACTAGTATATATGCCTGCTATCTTGTTATTTTAAAATAGTTCAAGTTAAATCTTTATACCTTCAAATGCTATTTTTGTTTCTGAAAATCCTATAACTTCACAAATACTACTTTAAAAATTTAAGAGTCCACAATCAGACCCCTCTAAACTACCTGCCTCTTCTTTATTTGTGTGAACCTCAGTCTTTATCTATTATAGATTCCAACCGAACCAAATGCACATTTCAAAGTAAGTCCCGGGAAAGAATGTTGCGTCGGTCCTCAGTGAACTGGAGTCTTCGCTGACCGCATTCATTGCTATCCAGGTGGATACCCAGCACTTATTTGCCTTGTGTTGCCTTCTGTTGGAGGCGCCTTGCAAAGCAACTATTTTCATCCCAAGAATTCAAGACTAAATCTGCTGTCACTCCAGGTGACATAGAGCTCCCTTATGTCAGCCCATCACCAGAAATGTAATAAAAAAGGGGTGCCTCGGTATCTTGTCACCGAAATATCATAAGGAACAGAGCAACTGTCTAGTCCATGCTGCCTCACTTGGCCAGCTGACCCCTGGAAGGGTGCAAAGACTCTTGAGGAGCTGGCGTGGTGTATGCTCTGAGGAGGGGAAAGGACCCTCGGCAGGTTAGTGCTTTGACAGAAGATAAAAGGGAGGGAATGATGGAACCTGTTCACACCAAGAGGGTGGAGAGGAAAAGGCAGGGCAATCTTCCTCCAAAACACTCAGGGAGAATATAATTCTAATTATCACAATTATTTTTGTCTTCAATTTTTTTCAACTTGTATGAAATCTGTGCATCAGAATCAGATTACTAATACTCAGAATATAAATATATAGAGAATCTCTGTTACTCTCTATATGTTGTGAAAGAAGAAAGTGCCAAGTAGGATGCTATTAAACATGACCACAGAGATTATTATAGACTAATGAATATGTCGAAATTGTTAAAGATTTTACTTATCTTGGTTGAGTCATCAATTCAAATGGATACTGCAGCCAAGAAATCAAGAGAAAGCTGAGACTCAGTCGGGCAGCAGTGGAAGAATTAGGAAAGATCACTGGGAACAAAGATGTGTCCTTAGAGACCGAGGCTAAGATCATTCACACCCTCGTATTCCCAGTTCCTACGTACAGATGCAAAAGTTGGACAGTGAAGAAGGCTGATAGGAAAAAAACTAATTCATTTGAGATATGGTGTTGGAGGATCGCTTCTATGGACATCCTTAACCACCATAAAGATGAACAAGAGGTTCACTCCCACAACAAATTAAACCTGAAACATTGCTAGAGGGAAAAAGGACAAAACCAAAGATGTCCTACTTCAAGCACATCACAAGAAAGCAAGGCTCTTTGGAAAAGCCAATAATTCTGGGGAAAAAAACCCAGAAGGCAGCAAGAAAAGAGGAAGGCCAAGTATGAGATGGTTGACTCCACACAAGAAGCCACAGACACGAGTCTGCAGGAGCTGAGTTGGGCTGCTGAGGACAGGACAGTGTGGACACCCCTCATTCGTAGAGTTGCTAGGAGTCAGAGCTGGTGCAAGAGCACATAACACACACTTGTTATTCTTCAGACTCCAGTCAAAGCTTTTTATGCCTTTTCACAACTGTTGAACTGGATATTATTGTAAATCTCTATTTTACAGATGCTGCTGCTGAGGATCAGAGAGGTGAACTAACTTTCCCAAGGTTATGTAGCTACGAATGGTGGGACCGCAGCTCAGTCCCAGTTCGGATTGACTCTGTACCTCCTGGTCTTAATGCAGCCCTGTATGGGAATCAGATATTAGGATGTCAAAGTTATAAAAAGTGACAAATGCTTTTATCAGTCATGTTGATATTTAGTGTGATGCCGACTAACCTCTTGTTGTTAAGTCCGTTTTACCGGAAGCTGTATGATTGATCATTCCTTAGGGGAACACCATGCCCCCGTCTCGTCTCTTCTCAGAGCCTGGCATCTGGCTTGACACGCGGTGATTTGTGGAGAACGCGATGTCCAGTGTTATCTCAGGTCATCAGGAACCCCAGCTCATAGCACTGCACTGCCTGCTGGATTATCTAAAGCAAATGCAAACATTTCACCTGCCAGAACCAGATTCATTCAAAGGTCACTAAAGGATTTTGCTTCATTGAGCTTCTGTCTTTTCTCTTAAGAAAAATGCTTCATAGCTCAATGGGCATTTTACATAGGGGCACTGCCTTAGGAAAAGTGATGTCAGTAATTGTACATAAAAAATACCTAAATAAGTAATAAATGGATGAATGAATGATTGAGACACCAAAAATTGGTATAGGCTTATGATTAACATTGCAAAGTCCTGTTTAAATTATTTGGTCCACAGCACAATTCCCAACTTTAAGGAAAGACTTATGACAGTTTCACAGGGAAAATATCTTTAAGGGTAAGAATTTAAAAATAGGATAAATTTAAATGGGTTAACCACCAATTCCCACTTTGCTGCCTTTCTATTTTTAAAAGTTTATTTCTCTTTACATGAAAAATCTCTGATACTTATCGACTCTTTAGAAAATTCTTCTGCACCAGTTCTGTAGCTCAGATGCCCACTCTCCCCACTAGTCCTTCCCAGGCTCTGCCGGGTTTTTGGCCCCGCGACCCTGCATCCCTCCTCCGGGTCCTGGTGGCCTCGGGGAGTCAGTGTTTCCTGAGGCCTCCACATGCTTGGCTGGCAGTGGGGAGAGCTGACCTTATTCACTGTGAAGTGCTTCAAGTGAAAGGATACTGACCACTTTAGAAAAGATTTTAAATAAGAGATTAAAAGAACAGTTTCTCAGTGGTCATTTAAATTCATTTTTCATTGGAAACCTATTTCGTATGACATCATATGACACCAAACACCACCACTCCACTACATTCGGTCTGACCTGTCTGTGACTAAATTTCCAGTTGCCTAACACATATCCCCACTCATTTGTCTTGTAAGACATTTCAGACTTGACATATCCAGAATTCAAATGGTCATTAGTCCTCATTACATCAAGCTTGCTCTTTTGAAAGAAAACCCAGCCCTGGCTAGTGTAACTCAGTGGACTGAGTGCTGGACTGTGAACCAAAGAGTCACCAGTTCAATTCCCAGTCAGGGCACATGCCTGGGTTGCGGGCCAGGTCCCCAGTAGGGGGTGCTCGAAAGGCAACCACAGATTGATGTTTCTCTCCTCTTTCTCCTTCCCTTCCCCTCTCTCTAAAAATAAATAAATAAATTCTTTTTTTTAAAAAAAAAGAAAAATCCAAATGCTGCATCACAGTCACATGTTTTGAGCACTTATGACACAATTTTGCCCATAGTAGGTGCACATATTTGTTGCATTAAAGGGAATGCTAAAGTAAAAAAGATTTTCTACCTAAAACTTATAAATAATGGCATTGCCCATGGCTATATGGAGGAGGGGAGGGTGGGGGAGAACTGGCAGAGATGTAAATAACATACTTTCAAGCTAAGGGACATGCAAGCTCTGTCTTTCCATTTTTTTCCTTCAACTTGTTCAAACTTATTTTATTTGTCACCCATAACTCAAAAACAGTTTAATGGAAAAACTTCAAGTGTTATATATATATTAGTCCTTGATGAGAACTACAATGTAAGAATAATTTTGCCAACATGGAATTTAAAGTTTTTTTATTTATTGGAGGTTAATTTTTCTTTCCATGAGAGAGTACCATGAAGTCCCTGTAGATAAAGTCATTTCCACCAGGCAACTGGCAATAGTTTCACTAATCTAAGATTTCATTTTGAAAAATAAAATGCCAAGCCCTTTCTTTGAAAGGACGAAATCTTTGCTGTAAAACGGTTTCCTGTGGGTCCAAGTTTGTCATATTTACTTCTATAAAGTGGCACCCTCTCCCATGGGTTCTACTTTCATTTGCTCCGAACAGTTCTGCTTCACCTTTGCCTGTAGACCTTTCCGGTAGAAGTCAACACAGTGTCTCTGCCTGTGGAACTGCATTTACAGCGGGAAGGACTGGGCTGGTGAGAATGAGGTAGTTGTGGCCGACATCAGCTCCCTAGACAGCCCCAGAGGAAGGTCAGGGAGCGGGGAGCACTTTGCCAAACTCTCCCATTCGGGTTAGATCTCTCCACCTCAGCACTTTAGTGAACGGGAATGTCCAGGCTTTCCCTCCAGAATGCTCGAGTTGCCTGTTCTGTGAATGAGTGTGGTCTACAGATAACTTCTAAAAAAGCTTTCTCCAAAGAGGCGTTGGGTCTAATAGAGGCTGCCAAATTCTGGGCAGCCAGAAGGAAGGAAAATTGAATTTGTAGCTCTGGGGACAAGTGCTTTCTCTTCCCACGCAGGCCACAGATTGCTTAATGCTTACTCAAAGCCCATGGCCATAAATTTCCTTCCAGAAGGTTCTTGGAGGAAACCAAAGAAACCACACCCTGCCCATTATGGAAGGCATGCAGCCTGCATTACCCTGTGGGGACGAAGGACCTTTGGCTCCAAAAAGCTTCCAGTTTTTTTTTTCAGCTGATTTGTAGACCTGCTAAACCATCATCCTCTTTAGGAAGCAAGAGATAATAATAAACAGGTTAAGGGCATCATTAAGGCAAACCTTGCTCATTGATGACGTTTTCCTCCACATTCCTTTTATTAAACGCTTTCAAAGCTTGCCCCAAATAGGTTCACAATGCATTAGAACTCCTGCTGAAGTGGTCAGCCTAATATAGTTTGGAAGAAGATGAAGGGCCATGAAAAACTGCATTGAGCGTATTGCGTTAGACACGTAGAACTAATGTCATCTTTGCGGTTCACATTGCCATTAGAAACTCTGCTTGTGGTACGTAGTGCTTCCCACAGTCAATACAGCCAGCAGACAAGATGTGAACGATTAAGCTACATCACCAATGAAAGGGGGTTCTCCTTCCCAGGGAAACGTCTCTTCCCTGTAATCACATGCAGACCTCCCTCGGCTAGGATGCTCTGTTTTGTCCGGACCTCCACTGCGAACATTTCTATCAGTATCAGTTAATCCTTGACCCTCTTCCTGTGTTGCTTTCAGATTTTTTTCCAGAAGGGGAATTGATGCTACCCAGTTTAGCCACATTAGCCGGTACATCTTAGAAAAGGATTCCAAATAGGTTTTGTCATATGTGCTGCCAGTGGGGGGTTGCGGGTCGGATGATTGTTCACTCCTAGCATTTTTGCACCCTGAATGTGATCAGGGAGCAGCAAAAAAAGTTGGCGAAAGAGAAAAAAGGTTGTTGACAGAACAGCAGTAATAGAGTCTTGAAGGCCCAACTGAGGAATTAGACTGGGTTATAGGAACAGCAAGGCCGAATAGGTCAAGAAGCAATGAACCTTAAAACAGCTTTAAAAGGAAACAGCTGAAGAGAATGAAATCCTCACCAGGACACACACGCCTAAAAGCACACACAGAGGAATCCCAGCAACACTAACAGAAAGTATGAACTACTGGCAGGAGAGGAAGTCCAGCTGGATGCAGACATCTGGGGAGGGATACACTTTTGCAGACAGCGGGAGAAGATGCAACATTCTCCCACCCATACAGGTGCTCCTCAACTTACTGTGGGTGGTGTCTCGTCCCAGCTTACGTGGGGTGACGACACAAACCCAGTGTCAGTGGAAAATGCATTTAGTAACCTGACCTACCGAACAGTGTAGCTTAGCCTGCCTTAAATGTGCTCAGAACATTTATATTAGCCTACAGTTGGACTACTAGGTAAGTTCCATCTCAGGAGTAATTGCCTTCTTCTTCTCACCAGAAGCAGGAGCCACAGAGGGGCATCTTGTAGACGTGATGGGATATCAAAGCACAACACACAATATCCAAAAACGCTGGCAACACTGTACACAACAGAGCATTGGTTGTTTGCTCTTCTGATCACATGGCTGACTGGTCGCCCCGCGTCACTGCCTCTGCCCAGCGTCATGAGAGCGGATCCCACCACATATCACTAGCCCAGGAAAGACCAAAACTCAGAATTTGAAGTATGGTTAGTATGATGTCTATCGCTTTCATGCCATTGTAAAATTGAAAATGGTTATAGTCAAACCATCCTAAGCTGGAGGCCATCGGTGTTTCAGCTAATGAGGCATGAGATTGGATAAATAGACTAATAAGAACTTAACATTATTCTGCTTTGTCAAAAAACACTACAAGTTAAAACTCTCTGAAAGAAACAGCTCAGGTTTCTGAACCATTTCCCATCACATGTCCCTCTTTGTTGCTCCCAGTGCTCCTTCCTGAATACAGAGTGTTTGTCCCTTCTACCTTCTTGCACAGGGAAAGATGCTCTTTTAGTTGGGATTCTTTTGGTTATAAATAGTCAAAATCGGACCCTAAGTGTTTATGGAAGATGGAGATTTATCAGTACCCAAGACTAGTGTTCAGATATGACTGGATCCAGGTACTCAAACAATGTCATCAATTATTAAACCTAGTTTTTTATATCTCTTGATATTGTTTTTCTATATAGGCTTTTTCCTACTAACTTTCCCTTAATAGAAAGAAATGCCCACCCCCAAGCTCCAGGTTTACATTTTATACACTTATCTGCCCCAGGGGAAAAAAAGACATACTAATTTTTCACAACCATTTTAGCAAAATCCCTCCCATGTGAATAACCACTCTATTGCCGACAAAGTCATCTGTCCATTCATGGGCCAAGATGTGCGACCCCCTGGGGGTCTGTCCCAGGAGAATGGTGGGCTGCTCTCAGAGGAAGGAGGGCTGGGTCCTGATCAGGCTAGGGTAACCGAGGTCTACTCTGCATGCGCCGCGGCTGCCGACTTTTCTCCCAGCATGGAACTGCGTTCTGTTAGTGCTTGACTAAAGTGATGTTTTAAAAGCTGCAAGGCCTCCTGGGAACCACTTGTTTCCTGTAGGTGCTAGACTTGATTCCCCTGAATTAATTTATTAAACAGGCAAACACCGAGTTTGTGCAATGGACATTGTGTGGGTGGAATGGAAGTTAAAATAGCTGCTTTGGGAAGTGGGGGGTGCTTAATGGAAGACACGCGAATAATTTACAAGTCATATTAGGAGTTGTAATAAGATTGGAAACCATACATTTGGTGTCATTTCCACTTAAGGTGGCTTGTGATTTTTCTCCAGTCCTGAGTGAAGTAGAATGATGTTTGAATTGGGTCACATTGGAAATCTCGTTATGGCTACCGTGGAATGGGGAAGGGATGGGGTAACAGAGGGAGAAAGCCAGAAAGTGGTGGACCATTGCAGTGAAGAGAGCAGGGAGGTACTCACCGAAGGGGCAGAGTGGTCTCTCTTCCACATCACACACATTGAACACTACCATCCCCAGTACACCCCAGATACACCCGAAAGGGGTGACATATTCCTTGAACATCATCTGTCTTCATACAGTGAGTAACAGATCATCACTCAGCTACCAGGGTTTTAAAGGAACATGAAAGCATCTTCTGAGATGAGGCTCAGTGTACAATGTTGGATAAAAGAGTCCTAATTTATTTACCACAGTACATCATTTCAGGGACCCTTACAAGGGTAGCTGTTGAAAGGGTGGGAGGAGGTGGCAGTTTTTTCTGAGCTCCTTGTTGGACCTCTGCAGTGAGGACCCCCCAGAGGAAAGCGAGTGGCTGGAGAAGGGGTGACTGAGAGAGAAGGGAGGGGGTCCCAGCTGGGATTTCGCTGCAGTCTGAGTGTCACACAGGGCGGCGCTGACGACTCTGGGGCCTGGAGCCTGTGCTCAGAGTGAGCAACACGATTTACGATGGTGGAGGTGGCTCAGTGCTGGCTGGGCAGAGTGATGTGTCACAAGAGGGGCTGCCCAAGGGCCACTAAGATGACAGGAGGGGACAGGATGACCATCTTCTGGCTGCATGTATCAAAGACAACTTCATAGAGAAGGTGCAATTCGAAAGAACAGAGAAGAAAATGGAAAATTATGGAAGGCACATACAAGTGGCTTCGGAAGTAAAACCTGCCCTAAAGGAGTATTTAATTTCTTCTGAAGGATCATAAAGACAAAGGTTCCAGTGTTTCTATGATCTCAAGATCCCGCGACACTATTTCTGTTAAGCCTAAGTTTATTCTTGCCTGTTCTTTTCTGATTGTATTGTTTAGAAATTTCTGTCTGTGCAAGATGCTCACCTGCATGAACCTAGTGGGTCAGGCCCTGGGTGAGCCCTGTGCCGCCGTTGGAGGCCACCGTGCATACAAACCGCAACACCATCGAAGACTCAGGGAAGCGTAAGAAAAGGAGTGCTTAGCACTCAGAGAGGCATTTATGAGAGTGGTAATAATGGAGACTTAAAGAAAATAAACCAATAATAATCATAACAACATATATTTATGTGGCACTTACTGTGTGCCAGCCACTGTTATAAGTACTTTATAGATATAAACTCCCATTTAATCTTTGGGGCGACCCTGTGAGCTGTATTCTATTGTTATCCTCAATTTATAGATGAGGAAGCAAGATCATAGAAAGTGTGAGTAACTTGACCAAGTCCACGTAGCCAGTAAGCACGGTGCCTGGGTTCAAGGCCGTCTGGTTTCAGACTGTGTGCTTATAACTGCTCCTTCACACAGGGTACATAATTGTTCCCTAGGAAATAAACATGGGGAGGCATGAGAGAGTATGGAAGGTTCTGGAAACCACTGGCACTTCAGTATTATTAGTTATAAATGTACATTATTGAAGATGAAGAGGTAATTAGGGCCAAGGTTGTTACCCAAGAGAGTTTAGATATTAGTCTATTGGCCATGAAGAAAGTAAAGCCAGAGAGAGCATTGTATCAGGTTTTTCTGCTAAAAAACAAGATAAATGTTTTATAAAACAACAACAAAAAAAACTTCTGGTCTGAGTATGGAGGAATTGAGAGGAAGCAAAACTGAGGACACAGAGAACTCAGCAGGGTTTCTGACAGAAGTCAGGTAGAAAGTGAGGAAGGCACCTGGGCGCTCGCTGGGGGCCGGTTGGTTCCCCGCTGGCTTGGCCACACTCTCGCCATCTGTGCTCTCACACCCGTTCCCAGCCTGTCTGTCATTCTCTGCTGCCATCTTCGAGAATTACATTTCTCAGACTGCCTTGCCTCCTTCTGGCTGCGGGTTTCAGAGGACAATGAGAGACAATAGTTGGAAAAGGGGAACTTCCAGGGTATTTCCTCTCTCCTAACAGGCAGCATCTCCTCTGTGGCTGCTGTTGACAGCCCCTCCCTGCCTTAGTAACCTCGCTCCCGGTTGGCACCCTCACTGGGCTCTTGTTCTGCTCCGTGGCCTCAGCTTCTCAGCTCTTGCAGCTCCGTCTTTTCTCCCTTTGTCCCTTAATCCCCAAGGGCGGCAACAGTTTGCTGCTGCTGCTGCTAATCTCTGAGTCACTTCAGCAGCCCTGTCTGGCTTCTTTCCATCACCTCTAACCCATATCTTGGTTAAATTCTCCGCTGGAAATGCCTAAAGTGAGTTCTGCCTTCCTGGCTGTCCCTACTTGATGCAGCACCAAAAAGGCCAACCATATCACACCGAGGCCTCCCTAGGTTCGATATACACAATGAAGGAAACGTATTTGTTTGGAAGGCACAGGATGCCAAGGACAATGTCCGAAAGAGGGCAACTCTTGCACAGCTCATAAGTGGAGGAACACGTTTATAATAGAATTGGTTTTTTCCAGTTTTAATGAGATATAATTGACATAACATTGCGCAAGTTTTAGGTACATGACATAATGATCTGATATATGTACATATTATAAAATGATTATCACAATAAGTGTAGTAACCATCTATCTCCCGTATTTATAATTTTTTTCTTATGATAAGGATTATTTTTAAAAGAGTCCTCCTAAGATAAGTTTTGCTCTTTATTTGGGTAATATAGGTAATTTGAAACCAGACCTTATATGTCTTTGAAATAAGCATAGAAATGTTGAAATTACCTAAAGAACTGAAATATAAGTTGCAACCAAGACCACAGACTCTGTTTAAACTTATCCTTGCTTAGCTCTTTTATAGATATCTGAAGTTTTACTTAGATGTTTACCTGCCGTTTGTGTTTTAGTCTGCATATCCCCAGAGATGATGCTTATGTGCATTTCAAGAGAACGGTGAAAAGGCCCCTAGCAGTATTGTTGTAGTGGACAATTGTAATGGAGACCTCAGGAACACACTATTCGATATTGTATGATGGGTAATCCTCTGAATGTAAACTCTTCAAAGAGTTCATGCTTTCTGGTTTTCAATACTTATTATCATAATGTCTAATGTAGTATAACATGAGATATAATTATTATACTATCATAATGCTTAATATAGTATAACACATTAAATTGTTAAATATAGCAGATAAAAATGATTCTAGAGACCGAGACTTTTGTCCCAGTTTGGCATCATCCTCTCTGAACCCTGACTTTTAGCTTTCATTTTCAGCAACATGTGTGATTATTCAACATACAAATCAATTTGTACAGCATGTTATTTTTATTAACAAGAAGGAAAACCAAGTGTGATGTTCTTCCAAGTTCAAGTTGTACGTTTCTTATAAATAGCATCTTACTATCATCCAGGAACCTGGAAATTAAAACTTTTTTCAACTTAAATTCAACTTAGATGTGCACACAAAGAATATGGCTTAGAACAATAATCCAGGAGAGGCACCCCTTTCTTATGTGACTAGAGTCCTGGTAGTAAAGCAGCCGATAGAAATTCTAGCTCTAGGGAAAGACGTCAAGGTTATTGACACATGTCTTAATGGTAAGGCAAAGGCATGTTTCCTTGAAAATCTCACATAGTATTTTTAAAAGAATCTTAGTGTTAGTACTTTTTAGAGAGAGGAGAAGGGAAGGAGAAAGAGAGGGAGAGAAACATCAGTATGTGGTTGCCTCTTGCATGTCCCCTACTGGGGACCTGGCCCGCAACCCAGGCATGTGCCCCAACCGGAAACCCAACCGGTGACCCTTTGGTTCGCAGCCCGTGCCCAATCCACTGAGCTACACCAGCCAGGGCCTGATTTTGTTTTTGAATGTGATCTTCTTTTACTTTCCTTGTTCTATTTTTTCTTCATAAATGTTGCACCAATGTGCTCGTTTAGATCAGACAAACCCAGCCCTCTTAAGGAATCTCTGCCCGGAGGGTGGAGCCGGCTCAGTGAGCAGAACGAGGTGTCCACAGGCAAGAGCTTCCATGGTTTTCTTGCCTTTGTGAGATTTTACTTCTTTTTGCTAATGAGATTTTATAAAGTTGCTCACTATATTTTTTATATGTTTTCTGTGAATGACCTTTCCCACCTCCCACAAATTTTATTTTTGTGAATTTCTTTGCAATTTCACCACTATTTAAAACTTTCGCTTTCAAAATACTATATTATATATAGTATTATATATTGAAATACTATATATTTCAAAATACTATAATTTAACCTAGTCAGCAGACCCCAACTGCCAACCTTCTGAATCTCAGAGTTCTGAATTTGTTATTGGCTATATTTAGCTGCAGAATTTGGAATCTGATGCCTTTTTGGTTAATCTCCCTAATTCAAACCATCAGGGTTTCTCTATCACCCTGTACTTCAAGCAAAACCCACAAGATATTTATTTTAAAATTAAGAAAAAGTGGTATTTTAATTCACTATAAGGATAACAAAAGAACCACCAAAACTGTGTGTGCTCTTTGATGAGTATTAAACACATTTTTTTCACCTGTCTTGTTTTGGTGTTTTAAACTGAACATCCTGAAGCTGTAGCTAGTTCTTCCTTTGAACATCGCTCTGTGCACTCCCCCTAGTGACACCACCACGTACAAACATTATTTCTGTGTGTGAGGGATCGAATTTCCCCAGAGGCCAACAAAACATTTAATGAAGTGTGAAGCACAAACATTTCATTACAACATATTGTGTACTTTTGCCTTTAATAACTACATTCTTCATCCAAGAAGTCTCAATAGCTTTCAGAAGTGAATTACAGGAGTATTATTTTTCCCAGAATATAGTTTTTCCGTGGCAGAAACAGCCCTTTCCTAAACTATTGTATTTATTAGCAACCTGTTGCCCTCCGACACAACAGCGATTTTCTTCGACCCCGATCGAGCGCGTACCATTTAAACTTCCTTTAAAATTATTAAAATAGCTTTGTGTTATTGGATTCTCTTTCTTAACTGTACACAGCACCGCTGGAAATGACGCACAGAAGGAAAGTGTGAAGTCGCTGGGCGTTACCTTTAGTGGAGAATTACATTCTGCAGGGCAGGAGGACAAGCATTTAATTGAGGAGTTTAGGGATGGCAGGGCGATCTTTCCCCGGCTGGGCCAAAGGCAGGTTAGCTCTGAGCTCCTGCATGTTATTGCTTCCCACTTGGGTCCTCTCCAGAAAAACTCTCCGGCTCTGCCTAGAGTCCCTTGTTCCACAAGGCAGCCCCCATTGGCTCTTCTGTACGTACCTGGGGATGGGAGCAACCGGCCCTACTGACTCTGACCTTGAGCCCGCCAACCGAAGGCAATCATTGTCCAATATCGTAACTCCAAATGGACGTTTAAAAATACGCTTAAGTGTTCGCAGCGTGTGTGTGCCTGTGTGCAGTCCTCAAACACCAGCTTTTCCACAAAACCAAAACAGCAGCAAAATCTGATCATATAAAAACCCGTGGCACGTAAGGAGAAAGCTGGTCCTTCATAATGGGCGAATTCTTAATTTGAAATGACATAGGGCTCCTGAGATGAAGTGAGCTATATAATGTTATATTACCGCTCTCTTTGCTTTAGAATCATAGCTGTATCTCATGGCTTTCCTTGGCTCCTACTGAGAGTCTGTTCAGTCAGAGTTGTGGGAAAATTAAAAAGGTATGAATATGTCGTATTACAGAGTTTTAAGGGGTGTGTTTGGGGAATGGCATGGTTGTGCAGGCAATTTTGAAGCTAGCTTCCTCCCTTCGAGAACCTTTTTTACTGCAGTGAATTACTAGAGCTTAGGAAAATAGCTACCCTTCCTCTTCCTTCTCTAACAAAGAAATGTTTCACTAAGCAAACCTATATTTTTATGCTTTTTTGAAATATTTGTGTTCATTAAATTGGGAACTTTTTTATCCATCATTATTTCCATGAGGTGTGACTCCAGAAACTGCTTTGGAGTCCCTTAATAATCCTGGCAGTTGAGCAATGGTCTGTCACAAACTCATTAGGGAGGCAGAGAGACTGAAGCTGGTTGATAGCCATGGAGGTGGGGATGGTAGTGTTCAATAGCCAATATTATAAATACATGAATCGCTTCACCGTGGTCAGTGATGGCCTTCATGGTTTTATCAGTGACATGAATGATCTAAACACTTAGCATTGTTGATTTTTAATTCACTTTTTAATGATAAATATTTTATGTCTAAATGCTCATTCATACAAAGCACCCTTTATTTTACTTTCTTGGAAGGTAACCTGTTAAGAATGTTATCAAAATCTGTGCTCCTAACCTGTGAGTGAAGTTAAATTGGCACTCTATAAAGTAGTCTTAAGTACTACTTGGAATAGAAGAAATAAGAAAAGCTATTTCAGTAATTTATGAATTTATGAGATTATACCAAGGTTTAATTCTTGGTCTGTAAAGTTTCTGATAAAACAGTTATCTTCTTTTTTTTGGAGGCAATATGAACAAATTGCTATTTTCCTTGCAGTATAATTTTTTACCAGTGGTAAAAGAACAAGGAAATGGTTTGTGGCAAGGACTCTATTTCTCTGCCTCTTGATTTCTTCAGTTTTGGGTAAAAATAAGTCACTTATTTTAAAGGGTAGTAGTTGGAGTTTTCAGTAAAAGAATTCATAAAAGGAAACATGAAGATTTTCACTGCCACCTGTTGTCCTTTCTTAACTCTTTCCTTATTCTGCATGCTGTACATGTACTATGCATTTCCTCATGCATTCATTCCTCTACTCATTCATTCATTCATTCATTCGGCTGACACGTGGCCATTGAGCACTGCCTTTGGGCAGATGGGAAATTCAGAGAAGAATAGACATGACTTATGCTCTCAGTATGACTATTAAACATGGTAAGTATTGCAGGTTGGACCAACCCTCTCTGACCCACTTTTATCATGCCTCTCTGAGTTATAGAGGGTGGACACCTAGAAACAACATTTCTCAGATTCCCAAGAAGCTAGAATTCCACACTGGCACTTGGTTTCACCAAGCAGAGGCAGCCACATAAGACTTTGAACATGGAAGTGAGTAACATGAGCTCAGGGTCATGTGTGGAGAGACTGGATGTCTTGGCGGGAGCATTTGGTTTCCCCAAGGCATCTGAAGTTTTACACCCTGTGTTTTGTCCGGGGTCTTGGAGGTGCCGTGAACTGAGAGGAGGCAGTAGAATTGGGGTCTCTGTGCCCACAATTTCCTTGGTGTATTGTTCCTTTGGCTGCATTGTTTCTGGATGTGAAACATCCTCCCAGTATTTCTCTAAACGATGTAATAACTTGTAATGAACCCTGTTCCGTGTAAGCCAGCTGGAGTGGATTGTGTTGTCTGCGTCAGAGTCCTCTGGGCTTTATACTGTACAGTCGGCAGCTATCATCCTTTAATATCAAGTTAAAGATAATTATTGCTATAGAAAGGTGAAGATAAACTGGTGTGAGAGATGGGAGGAAGAGTTATTCTTTCTCTCTTGGATGTTCAGAAAGAGCTATTGATACTTGGGAAAGTCTTTGAAAGGTAGACAAAGCAAACTTCTGAAGCGGGAAAAAGGGCACACTGAGCTCAGGAAGAATTAGAGACAGGATTGGGGGCAGTGCTGGGACACAGAAGCGTGATGAACAATAATGAGACATCACAAGATATAGTGTTAGAGAGATAAATAGGAAATAATGAGACACTGAAATCTCCGTGTAGGATGGAAAAGAATCACTGATTGATTTGTTCATTTAACAAGTGTTCCTTGAGACTCTCTATCCTGTGCCAGGCATTGTGCCAGACAGGACTCTACCTCATTATGATTAATTTAGTAGCAAAGTAAAGAATAACTTTTAGTGATGAGAGCATGGACGACAGGGAGCCAAGAGGCTTTTACCTTAGTCTAATGAGAGATAATGAGCAGTGACAATGGGGATAGAGCCACTTTCTACGGGTGACTTCTTCACTCGCCCGTTTTAATTGCATGGCACAATTTTTGACTTCTGTATATTAGTTTAAAATTTCTGATGTATATTGTTACACATACATAATGAGTTGTGGTTCACTTATAATTTCACACATTTGTGGTATATCACCTCCCGTGAGGTTGCAGTTTCTCAATGAGTAAATGACTGATATTTTAGCCACATAATAGGTACCTAATAGATATCCCCAAACCTACATAAGATTTGCAAAGATTATGAGAGAACTCCTTGACTCTACAGAACCCCATGCAAGCCATATATTAGCACAGGTCATCCAGGCTTTTGTGATTCAGGCGGAATTGGCTCAAGCCTCCATTTCACCTGCAGTGGAGAACTTGGCCTCCCTGAGAACTTCCGCATGCCCTCGTGGGATAGCTTTGGGGTGGGCGAGGAAGGTAAGGGTTCTGCAGGTCTCCTCTGGTCCCAAGTCCCTGGGTCACCTAATTATCCCAGTTGGGCCCTTTCGTCCCAGGCTGAGCAGCACCCTGACTCTTTTACTGAGCAAAGTACTGATGCCAGCCTTGGAAGAGAACAGGCGTTTACTGATGAGTTAGAGTCGCAGAGAGGGTGCATACGTAGTAAAGCAGGACAACTCCTTTCTGAGGGTCATCGGGCAGTCCTGCTCCCAGTAGGCTTTGTGAGCGCCCAGCCCCTGTCACTGTCTCTGTAGTCATCCCTCTGTCGGGTCAGTCTTTCCAACAAGCTGTGCTTTTGGTTTTGTTCTTCCTGTATCTCCATTTCCTCCTCACCCCCACGGCCATTAACTTTGTCCTTGGAACAATACAGTCATTCATTGATTGCCTCCTCTCTGCTCCAGGCCATCTTCCTGGACTCAGTTCAGACCAAACATCCTCACCCAAAGCCATCATCCCTCACGGAATTTTCCTAAACAAAGGGGAACTCCTGTGTTAATCTGATAACACATTCATTCTGCCACACCTGTGATAAACAAAGAACAGTTTCAGGGAGATTCCTCTGCCAGGGGAGGGCTTGTATTCTGTTGGGAAAAAGGAAGTAGAATTGGCAGAATAAACTGCTGCCAGCTTATGAAAAATTATAGAGACAGAATTAAATTTTAAGTTTTTAAATTGTGTTAAATTCTTACATTCAGTTTCCCATAGAAAAAAATGAGTAATATACCATTAAAAAGTTTTAAACCTATCTAAAACTGTAAGGAGCAAAACTAATTTACTAGTTAATTCCACCATCGCAACATTGGAATGCCATTTTTTAAAGAGTTGTGCTCAATAATATGTAAAGTTATTTCAATGCCTTTGGAAGTTTAAATTCCAAATATTTTTCTAGGAATCAACCAAAACTTTTGAAAAGCTATATATATTTAGACTCTTTATATATTTAGGGTATACATATGCATATATATTAGGGTATATATGGATATATATTAGGGCATATATAAAGTATGTATATGGAATCTATAATGTAAAATCTTTACAAAATACAGTTATTCAATATTTTGGATGGTTAAAATAAACAAAAGCCTTATTCCCTTGCCTCGCTGTGAGCCAGAGATATATTGGCTGCTGTGAAATCACAAGTCAGGTAACAAAGGCATCAGAAGCTTCCAAAATGAGGGAAAGCATTCAATTCAGCCAGAGAAGTCTTTGCTCTGACCGATGAGTCTTCTGCGGCTGGTTCCCACTGATACTCTGCAGAACTTGGACAGAGGGCATCACCAGTGCCAAAAAATTCTTCTCTGACCTACTCATTCGCTTCCAAATGCCCTGCTTTGCCTCATGAACAAACAACCCTCAGGCATCCTTCCTATTTGGGGTTAAATTCAGTCTGTTAGCTGTAGATGGAGTGTGACCCATCTCAGTTCACTTCTCTACACATATATAATGCTTTCAGCTCAGAATTCTCACTACTTTTGATAATTTAATAGTCATTTATTTTCAGGCAGAGGACAGGAGTGACTAGGAAGGGAAATAGTCTCAATCCCCCTTGTCTTGAACTAGGAAAAGTCATTTCTCTAAGGTAATTTTTAAAGAAATTTGTTGTGGGTATTTTCTGAATATAAAAATAATACATTTTCATTTTAGTAAATTATGTAAAAAAAACAGTAATCATTATATCCAGAAATAACCATTGTTAACATTTTCTAATATTTTACTCTAGTAAGTATGTATAAATGTGTGTGTTCTGTGTAAATGGAATCATAGTGTTTTGTAAACCTTCCTGTATTAATATAATACATCGTGAGATCACTCTGTCATTGCATATTCTCCTAGAGTACTATTTTTATTGGTTGCATAATATGCACAAATATCATAATTTATTTTAATCAATCCCACATTGTTACATATTTTGATTGTTTCTAATTGTTTAGTATTTTAAATCAGCTTCAAGAAATGCACATACTTGTGTGTGCATACAAAATTATAATAAAAAGAAAATTCCAAGAAACACAATTTCTTCACATTAAGAAATATGGAAATGTTTTATTGTTTTTGATAAATAGTGCTAAATTACTTTCAAGAAGCTCTCTGCTGCCTGTGATGTAGGAGAATGACCGTTTCTTAGGTGGTTATTTTGAACCTCAATATTTACCTTGAATTTGTTTATTTCAGTATATAATTTTATACTTTTTCTAGAAACTGCTTTATATTAGTATTCTGTTGCTGTTATAACAAATTACCACAAACTTAGTGGCTTAAAAAAAAACCCACAAATTTATCATCTCATAGTTCTTGAGACCGGAAGTCTGAAATGGGCCTCAGTGAGCGACAATCACGTTCTCGGCCAAGGTTCTAACGGAGAATCACTTTTCTTCCTCTTCCAGCTCCCAGAGGGTGCCTGCTTCCTTGCCTAGGGGCACCTTGCATCTTCAAAGCCAGGGACGGCTGGTCAGGTCTTTCTCATAGCACCCCCTCTCTGGTTCTGATTCTTCTGCCTCCCTCGGCCTCACCTACAGACCCCTGTGATTACATCGCCCCCCTGGATAACCCGGAACAATCTCTCCATTTCAGGGTCAGCCTCTTCACAACCTCAGTTCCACCTGCCGCCTTAGTTTCTCCTCTCCATGTAACATAATATGTTCATAGGTTCTGGGGATACGACATGGGCATCTTTGGTGGATGTTACTCTGCCTTCCACATTTTTTATTTCTTATAAGGGAAAATACAACATAGGAATTTTTAATGACTTCATACATACAATCTAAATTCTGTATTCACGTTACCTATGTGCAGAAATGTATATATTGTACTTTTATAGGGGTGGCTCTAGAAAAATATCCTTATACTTCCTCCTGTATAATTTCTCCACTGCAAATGGAGCTCTGAGATCAGCTCTGACCGTTTCATTTGGAAAGCCATATATTTCAATAAGCAGCAATGACACATGAGCTTTAGAAATGAAATCTCGAGAAATCGTCATTTGGAAAAGAAATTGCCTCATTGATATATCCCGCACTCCAGCATTAAAAAACTGTTTTGGTTGTACTTCTGTGGCTTTTCTTTGAGTCATGGATGCCCTCCAGGATTTCAGGGTGCCCTCATTACTTTTGGCATTGCCCTTCTGGCAAGGTACAAACAGGTTGCAGACAGATCAGAAGACTGAATTCTGCACTAGCTGTTCTAATGGGTATTTATTCAAATCGAAGATCTAGAAGGGACATGGCTTCTTTTGTGAGTGTAAGTGATCTAAAAATAACTGTGGGACTTTCCTTGCACAAGAGGAATGTCCTAGAGTTCAGCGCTACTGTGATCCACGGAAGCAAACTGAGAGCAGAGCAGGGTGCCAGCAAGAGCCAGCCCAAGTGAGTGGGACAAGCCCCCCGTGACAAGGTTTCAAGTGAAGTGCTTGTGAGTATGTTTTCTTCAGGGTGCACTTGAAAGGGAAGGCAGAAAGGGGGGAAGGCCAACCACCATGACTTAGCTCCAACAGGAAGCCCTCCAAAGTGAGAGGAGGAGCCCAGACACAGTCTTAGCACCTCTGGTTTTCAGAACACAGCTGGATATAATGTCAACCTCCAGGAACTGACAGAGTAAAGCTAACTGGTGTGAAAAGAGATCCACCCCACTCCTTCTGCAGAAGCTTCTAAATAACAGTTGTCTAAACCTATTGGTAAGCACGGATGCATTATTAATGAAGCCAGCAGCCTGCCTGGTGCTACTCAGATGGTTCAAGCATTTAGTAGGAAATATTTCTGTGAAGTTCTGCACAAAATAATGACAGTGTCTGTCTTAAATCGAAACAAATGGCTGTTGCAGGCTCTGGGGAGGCTGGGAGGAAGCAGCTGCTCGCCAGAGAAAGGCAGAGGGGTACCACCTGCTGAAGACAGACGGGCAGGCGGTGGCCCACTGAATATTGACTCCTTAATAATTCAGGACGACAGGAACCCCTGGCTCCTCAGACGTGGCACTGCCCTTCATCACAGCCCTTTCTTTACCCTAATGAGCTACTTGAAGAATTAGCTGCTAACGTGTCTCCCAGCGACTCTCCAAAGACTAGGACTCCAACTGCCACTGTGAAGAGTGCTCCTCGGCAACTGAAGGGTCGTTTTCTGGTTTGAAGTCTCCTCCTTGCTCTTTTTACTCCTTCTCCCTCCCTCTCACCCCCACTTCCTCCCATCATTTCCATCCTTTCATTTCCATTATAAGAATGACAGGTTGCTTCTGATATATTAAAAGAACAAAACAAAATACACGAGTGATCTGAGTCGGTTCCTACAAGGAATATTGGAATGAGACCACGTGCATAGTAGGTCTTTTCCCTTGCAGACTTCTCTTCCCCAGCTTGCATATGGGCCCAACTCTCCCTTCATGTTCCGCAGAAGGAGAGAAACTCCTGGGTTCAGTAGAGCAATTGCAGCCAACTGGACTGCCCTTCGGTTGTCACACGTGGAGCCTGATACTCCTCACAACGCGTGCAGGTCATCACTGCAAGAGGGGATTTGAGGTTTAGTAGGTCCCACAAAATGAAAATGTTGGCAAAGTGATGTTTTTACTTACTAATTGAATAACAATTGTCTTGGTGTTCTTTTCCCTATTTGTTTAACAAGGGTTTCTTGAATTCCCCACTACGTGCGTGCCAGGCACGAGACTGGGTTCTGGGGAATATAGCCGTGATCCAGGCTGACCACTGCTCTCATGGCATTCACTGTGTCTTTGGGGGTATGCAAATGAAAGACTAGTGAACAGATATATCAGGGCATCAATTACAGATTGTGCTGAGTGCTTTAGAGACTGTATACGGCAGGGTTTCATGGCAAGAATGGCGGGCAGTGTTAGAAGGAGTCTCCAGCAGACTTGAGTTGTGAGGATGATGTTGCTGAGGAGATAGCATTTTAGCTGAGACCTTCAAAGTGAGCAGGAGCCAACCAGGGACAAAGCAGGAGGCGCTATGATCTGAGCTCGATGAGTGAGCAGGAGAGGGTGTGCAGTAAGGTAGGAAGTGTTTATGTTCAGGTACACAGCACGTGACTTTCCCAATATCCATCCTTCCCTATTCCTTACTGATAAAGTCATGATTGTATTCCAAACGGTAAGCTGCCATGATAACAGACTGTATTTCCTGGCTTCTTTCACAGGTGAGGGTGGGCAATGAGATAAAAGTAGAAGACATTAAGACACTCGATAGGACTTCTGGGAAATGTCTCAGGGAAATGACTCAGCTAAGAGACGTGACATTTTACCTTTCCTCACGGTCCACCTGTTTGTTGCCTGGAGTGTTGGGCTGGAGCGCTAGCAGTGGTGTGGAGCCATGTGTCCGTCTCGGGAATAAAGCTGTGGCTAAGAATGGAGAGCATGTGCTAGAAAAAGCAGAGTCCCTATTGGGTGCCTCCATATTGGCCCAGGAGTGCCCCACTTTTTACATACTGGAGAAAAATAAACCTCTACCCTACTCCAGCGAGTTCAGTTTGGGTTTTCTGTTATATTGAGCTGCAGGTAATTCTTTCAGAAACAACACCTCTGTTGTTATTTTAGATTCAATCTGTGGATTCAAATATAAGCTGCTGAAAGAGAAAAAGTATGATGTCGTTTACTAGGAGAGGAGACATTTCTAAGATTTAAAAAATAGAGATACTTTTGAGAATTTTTCTGCTACTAAAAATGTTCTTTGAAAAATAATTTTAGAGATGATTCATATATACATTCTTTCATGCTTTTTAACATTTAAAATGAGAGAACTCGAAAGATCTTACAAGTAGAGAAATGAAAACCTCAGAATGTCCAAGAAGCCAAGAGGGACTTTTTAAATTCTAAATTCCCTCTCTTTTGAATTTTTTCTATCATTAGTTGTTATACCTATTCCTTTGAGCAGAAATAAAAAAGTAGGTCATCTAATCATATATTTCTTTTATCAAAATAATTATAAAATTAGTTCTATAATTTTGTAGGGGGAAATCCATGGGTTTTCTCAGCTATGGGTCTTCCTTCTGCTCATGTTAAGCACCATGTTCCCCTGTGGGGCTCCTGAGTCCACGTTGTCATTTCTGAGGGTCTCCATGTCCACACTCCTATGTCGTTTGCATTAGCAGTGCTTGTTGGTAAATGCTGGTTCTGCATTTTCACTTGGACAAAAGTAAAAGTGTGAAGGAGAAAATATAATCGTTCTCCTTAAGTTCTCATTATTTTCCAAGTAGGCATCTGAATTACTTTACAATGAAATCACTTATTGTTTTTTTAATTGAGGTATAATTGACATAACATTATATTAATTTCAAGTATATAACATAATGATTCAATATATTATATATTGTGAAGTGATCACCACAATAAGTCTAGTTAACATCCATTACCTTATGTATTTACAATTATATTGTATGTAATGAAAACTTAGCATTTAGTCTCTTAGCAACTTTCAAATATATTTTAAAACTTGCTTATTGTTAAAGTCTAATAAATAGCAATGATTTTAGAGATTTTTATGAAAATTTTGATATAGGAAACCATTGACTTATTTACTCATTTTGTTTAACTAGTGGATAAATCCTTTGTCTATTAAGTTACACTTTTTTTTTTTTTTTTGCTAAAAGGAGGAGACGAGAAGGCATCAATTAAATGATGTTTAAAAATAGAAAGAAGCTCATACTAAGAAAAATACCTCAAACGATCAGAAGTATAGTTGTGAAGGTGACAGATCTGTGTACAACTAACCTTGGTACAAACCAAGATGGGATTAATACTGTAAAGAAAATGAACCAGAACTTGAGAATAAATAAATTCTGGGTATGGGAATCAAAGAAGGCTTCTAAGATGGGTGGTGTTTGAGCAGGGTCTTAAAAGACAAGAAAGGTTTTGAAAGTCCGCAAATTGAGAGGAAGTCATGTAGGGCAGAGGGGAGAGCATGGGCAGAAGTCCAATGGGGTCCAAATGCCTCGTGACCTGGGGGAGAACAGGGAAGCTTAGATTCCTGGGGGCAGGAGATGAGGGAGTGGATGTAGTGTGGGGCTTAGCATCGCTCTTGTTCTTCAAAGCCACATCTGATGAAGGATACAGATGTGACACACACAAATGCCTGAGTGGCATTTGGGGAGTGTAGAATGACGGGGAAGCAAGGTGCTGGGAGGGAAGACAGCCGCAGCTGGGCGCTGCTCCTGCAGGCTGCGGGGCATTCGGACAGCAGTGACACAGAGACAGGAGAGGGTCTGGCCAGGTAAATTTTGGGAAAGAGCGTTTCAGAAGAGGGAGCCAAGCGGGGTGTGTTTGGGGACTGAAAGTGAGTCTGAGGGGAGTTGAGAATGTGAAGGAGGAGAGGCCGGAGGTAGAGTCGGAGGGGTGTGTAGGAATCAGGTCATCGCCAGCCGTTGTTGCCACTTAGGGAACTTGGATTTTATTCTGAGTGCACGGGAAGCCACAGGAAAGATTTATGCAGGGAAGTGGCATGCTTTTTTATTTTTTTTTTTTTAATGATTTACAAGATCATTGACTGAGTTAGGGAGAACAGATTGGAGAGGAAGCAGAAAGACCAGGGGGCCAATGCAGGAATCTGAGTGAGACGTGGGGGTGGAAGCAGTGGATTTGGGAAATATTTAGGAGGTAGGATCAAAAGGCTTAATTAAGCCTGGATGTTGGGTTGGGGCGGTGGAGAGGGAGGAAGCCAGCATGACTCTCTTGAAGTCCTGTAACTGAAGTCATAGTGAAGTTCCTAGAGGCACCAAATTCAGGGAGAGGCTGTAAAAGGAGCTGGAATTCTCTGGAGTTATCAAGATTCCTACTGTACTTACAAATGGTGGAATAATACACACAGGTAGTGATTCTGATGGTATAAAAGTCAGACCTATTTAAATCACAGTCTCACTCCTAAGGACCCACCCCTCTAAAAATAAATTCCTCTTCATTACCTCTCCTAAAATCTGACAGTGGACACTCTAAAATAAATATAGTACTCTGTGGTAGTTGCAGATTAATTTTTGGATTTTTCTTATGATATTTTAAAATATTACCTTGTGACATCTCTGGAAGATATCTTGTTTCTAAAAACTCAAAAAAGTTATATTTTAAAATAAATTATATAAGCAAAAGCGTGGAGTTGAACATGAAAAATGAGTCATGTAGCAGAATTCGTAAATGTGTGTACTGATACATTTTGACTGGTAGTAATCAGTATATTAATGTGTTCAAAGTTAATGAAAACAAAATGAATTTTATGCATTATTTTACAGTGAATGTTGCTTGTTGTGCAGATGAAGTGATAACAGAACATGAGTTTGGGAATTGGCTCTTAACACTTCAACCTCAGAATTTCTTCTTTCTGGATTATTTTAACTAAACTTTTCATCCCTTGTGATTGATGATGGTGGACAGGTTCAGCTGAATAACTGAATACCTCAAAACTAATTGTAACCATCTAATTATTTTTCCTCCCAAGACTTTGACTAGAATTGTTACAAAAAGTGAAGAAAATGGATTTGTTGCAATGCTCAGCTTCGCACTTGCTTTGGTGAGATGATGATCTGAGAGATCCCGAAAGGAGTAGAAAAGAATGCGATGAAGTCGCTTATCTCACTGATTATTAGCTAACACCTACTTTAAATAGCCTCCCTATTACTGCCTTATACACTGACAGATGTTTAAATATCTGAGGAGCCATATATACACACACACACACACACACACACACACACACACATTTTTTTTTCAAATTTCCAAACAAAAGTTTTCAGGGTCCATGTGAATGAGAAGGTCCGCCACGTTTTTTTGGCTACTGCTGTCACGCCACGTAGAAAGAAGGCTTCCTTGCGAAAGATGTATTTTTAAGTGTCTTTCCCAGAAGTTTGGGTTTGGGCTCCTTGTGGTGCCCAGGAAATGAAATGAACCATAAATGAGACACATCAAAAGTAACTTACAAAGAACTTTTTTAATATTAAAGTGATGAATCAGAGCTCAAATTAACAAGTGAAGGAGTCCGCCTATAATGAAAATCCTTTTCCAACATAACACTTCATTATAAAGGGAGTTTTTCTATAATAGAAGCAAGTGTAATTACATTTTTATATATAATTAGGACATTATTATCATTTCACCATATCAAAGTTCATTATAAGACATCTCCGATACATTTTTCATAGAGTAAAAATAAAAAGAGAACAGGAGTCCTTCAATTAGACGCATATAAGGACATCCACAGAGACTGAGAGAAGCTGATCAAACAGCTTATTTAGCCCAAAAGGGACCAGGTAGAACCCACGTTGCTTTTATGACACGGAAGTTGCATTTTTTTTGTATCCTGTGTAATTTCTAATTATAGTTTTCACCCCATTCCCATTCAACCATGAGAAATTCAAAGGGCACCGCTCTCAGCTGGAACCCAGCTGTCCCCAGCATCTCCAGCTTCCGCACCACAGTTCCTTAATCTTTCCTTGGGGCTGGGTCATTGTCACTGGGCGGAACACAGACACCCTCAGACGGGAGGGAAACTGCAGACTGCTCTGTTCCACCAGCTTTATAAAAATAGCTAAGGTTCCCTTCTTCCCTTGGCCCCATCACCTTGTGACATCTCTGGAAGATATCTTGTTTCTAAAAACTCAAAAAAAGTTATATTTTAAAATAAATTATATAAGCAGAAGTGCGGAGTTGAACATGAAAAATGGGTCATGTAGCAGAATTCGTAAATGTGTGTACTGATACATTTTGACTGGTAGTAATCAGTATATTAATGTGTTCAAAGTTAATGAAAACAAAATGAATTTTATGCATTATTTTACAGTGAATGTTGTTTTTTGTGCAGGCGAAGTGATAACAGAACATGAGTTTGGGAATTGGCTCTTAACACTTCAACCTCAGAATTTCTTCTTTCTGGATTATTTAAGATCCCTCACGGAGCAAAGCCCTGTGAATTTATCATTTATGTTTAGCTTGGCTTTATGATCTTCAGCCTTTGCTCTAGAAGCAGGGTGTGTGGGATGTGCCAGAGAAAGATTTCTTTCTGACCCTTGTGATTAGAACACTGGCAGGTCAGCATTGGGAGTTATAGACAGCGTCCACCTTGTACAGACAGGGAAACTGAGGCACACACACCCCCATCCCTGAGCCTGGGACTGGAGTCTCTGACTCCACGGCCAGGAATCTTTTTGCTCCACCCCATTCTGATAGCATTTGCTGTGTTTCTCTACGATTATCATGGTTCTGAAAAAAGATTTTTTTAAATCATTCTCTCTACTGTGCCAAATGATTTGTCTTTAATTTAAAGATTTGTGTGTGTGTGTGTGTGTGTGTGTGTGTGTGTTTTAAGATATACCATCTCAAACTGCCAGCCCTTTTTTCAAGGTAGCAGTTTGGTGTGAATTAATGTACGTAAATAAAATCCATGTCAGTTATCTCCAAAACTCATGATTCGGAAGATATTTCTGGACTTTATGGTTTATACTTTTAAATACCTATTGCTGTTGTTATTATGAAGCTATTTCAAAAATGTAACAATTTATTGGATTTTCTGATTAATATAATTTTTAAAAAAAGGTAGTTTACATATGACAATTTTACCTGGGTTCGATAGGTCCTTTTAGTCTGTGTTTTTTACTTTTCTAGGTGCATATTATTTTTTATCATATGCCCATACATTGCATATAAAATGTTAAAGAAGACTCTAAAGAGCCAGGTTATTTATGGCAGAGCTGGATTTGAAATAATCCTTTTATCACTTCAATCAAACTACCCTGCTTCTCAAGATAAGCAGTAACTCACAGATACCAAAATTGTGACTAACTTGTTGGACCATTCAGGTGTACAGATTGCAATTATAGCCGTTTGGACGAAGTGAATCCTCCTAAAAATTAACTCGTCTCTCTGATTTCTTAAACCAAAGTTAGTGATGAGACACATCTGACTGTCCTCTTGTCCCTGTCTGTTACCTGCTATGTCTGTGATGGTGGCCTCACTGTCTCAGGGGGTGAATCTTTAGCTAAAACGGCAGCCAGTGTGTCTGAACCCAGCCAGGCCGCCTGCTTATTATGCCTTTCAAATGTTCAGAAGATTTGGTTGTAAACATTAGAATTTTCTATGAGAAATTCTTTCTCATAACCTGATGGTTTCTTCTCTTCATACTAGAATACTAAGTATTAAGACAATAACAAATGTAAGCTGATAGTCTCTGTCAGTGATTCCTACGGCGAGGGGAGGGGGAATCCCTCCAAATGCCTTCTCACTCCCTGCCTTCTAAATCCAAAGTGCCTGGGTGAGCCTGTGTCCCCTTTCCTGCCAATCAGCCTAATGTCCTCTTTCAGGTGCATTCTTTAAATATTGCAAGTGAAAAGCCTGAAACTATCTCCATTTCTTTCTAGCCAAAACAAAATGTATAGTCTGTTGGGAACAATTAACAGAAGGGTGAGGGACTCGATTCTTGGGTTAAACTAACTAAACTTTTACTGTAAGATCAAACGATGCAACTGCTTCCCTATCCCACAATAAATGGCTGCGTGGTCAGAAAATGAACAGGTTGATATCGTGGACAGAGCATCAGCCCGCTGTGTTTCGTGCCCAGCAGTCCAAGTTTTGAGGCCACTGCACATGAAACCAGCCTGTCAGTGAGGCGTCTCTGCGTGAACTTGTGTGTGTTTGCTTGTCCTTGCTTTTTTAGATTTTTTGAGATTTACATGCTGCTTCTACATTTACATGCATGTGCTTATGTCTCTTCCATTTGTTGTCGGCTCTTTGAGGGAAGGAAATCTGTTTGCCTTTTTGTGCATGCCTTCCCACAGTACCAGGGGGAGAGCTCTGCCCACCACAGGTCTCCGGTAAATCTCGGTGCTTCATTTTCTAGCAGTCGATCACTATGACACTATGGTTTTTGGCTTGCTTGTTTTGTTTTATTTCTGTGGTACTGCTACCTCCCAAATGAGCTGAAAACATCTTCTTTTTAAGTGCATGTGATTTCCTGGCGGGTGAAACCGGGACTGAAGGAATCTAATGTGTTATAATGTCCCCACCACACTTGTGATAAATACATTCTAAGATTTCAGATGTCTTCCTACTGAAATGTCAAGTGTGTGCTTCTTATTTACGGCAGAGGCATCTTTTCACAAATCAAAGCAAGTCTAGGTTTTTCCACTTTGCCTTCAGAATGCAGGGCTGGGTGAGGCACCCCTTTTAGTCCATCAAAGGGCCGATCACACAGTTGGAGTCTGAAGCTATGCGGATTCATATTTACTTATGTCGGCCAATTATTTTGCTGTACTCACAGAAAGGGGAGGATGGCGACGTCAAAGATAATTCCCAGGCTGCGTGAACTATTGCTATCCCTCCTAGCCCTCCCTCCCCTACTACCTACATAGTTCTGTATCCTTTTTTTTTTTTTAAGAAAATAAAACTTCTGTGAAAAGCATAGCATTAAAATAAAGTGCCACAGAAGGAAGCTGCATTTGGCACCGAGCAATATGCTGGAAGTGCTTGCAGCTGAGAAACACGTTTTTGCTTCTCCAGAAGGAACAGTTCTCGATCTCCTTGTGTTTACAGGAAAAAGCTCTAGAGCTGCTTTTACAACCTTGACTCCGAGTTGAACTGATTTATTGTACTTGGGAATGGGGGTTCTGCTCTCTTTAACCTTTAGCTCCTTAAAGTTAATATCAGTTATTATTTTTCACAAAGAATGTGTGTACTGTGTTCTATTTGCATTTTTGTCTTAAGAGGTGGCTACAGTTGGGACATCATTCAAGGTAAAATTAAAAGGCTGCTTTGCAACACTTAGTTACGTGACCAGTTCTCAATTCAGTATGCTATTTTCTTGTGCAAAAAAAAAAAGAAATTTTATGAATAATAAATTTAGGTATTTAAATCTATTCCCTTTTTAATATGTCTGGCCCTAGGTGAGGAGCAATTTAGAGCAAGCTGAAATGATTTTGTTTTAAGGTTTTATCTTTGTTAGGATAGAGTAAATCCTGTTTTCTCCATGTGAAGTTCTAGCTTCATATTTTCACATCAGAAAATTAGGTGGACAATGGTGAACTATCACACACAGGAGCAGAACTTTTTTTGTTTTTGACTATGCAACCAGAGAAATATACTTAAAGTGTTTTGTCTTTCATAAGACCTGCTCTTAAAAAACTCTCTCCCCAGTGTTCTCCCCAGGCTGTGCGTATGTCGTAGTCATCAGCCGTCCACTCACCCACACCTGCACGCCTGCTTCTATTCAGAGAGATGCTTAAGGACTGACCACAGTGCTGATAGCTGCTCTCACGGAGCTCCCCTCCCAGCCTGGCAGCAAAGCTCCCAAGAAGAACAGAGACAGGAAGGAAAGGCTCTCCTTGCTTCACAATCAGTGTTTGTTACTTTCCTGCATCCTCCTCCAGGAGGGTTGCTGGGCCCGGGAGACTTGCTTCGGGGTCACAACACGGCAGCGGCAGTGATTCTGGTGGACAGACCCCCTTCTGCATGAGAAGATGCTGCCTGGGTCCTCGACTGTGATGTCGCATCTCCAGGGCAGCCTGCACAGCTGTCATGGCCAGCTCATCTCCTGTCTTGTCTGACCTCTTCTGGCCTCATTTCATCCATAAGTAATGTCAGAAGTTTCACTGAGTGGACAATGCGCCCGCTCCAATAATGTGATTATTAGGTCCCGGCAGTCGACCAGTTGGCCAGATAAGCTTGGAGAACAGTCTCTCCCAGATGCCCTTGGCGCCTGACAGATGGCTGTGTCTGTCAACTTTAAAGACACTGTGTGTGCCTGATTCCTTTTAGGTCCCTTTAAAGCTGACCGGCCAAGATGAGTGTTAGAGAGAGGGTCCAAACGGCATGACTGATATGAAGCTCAAGAATTAGAGGAAATAAGGGGAAGATGTTTTAAAAGGACATGATGCAGATTTGGGGGTGGATAAGTATGGGACATTGTCCTTGAAACTGGTCTCAGCAATACCCATTTCCATGCACGTGGTTCCTTTACCTTAATCCAGGATCCCCTTCTCCCAGCCAGCACTTTGGTGTGATTAAGAAAAAGTCCCCCTCAAATTGGACACAGCTTCTAGATTTCAGTCACCCCTTGTCCCTCAGCAGGGTGTCCTTGTGCAGGGCACAGCCCGCTCAACTGTCCCATCAGCCACATCTACCTATTACTTCTCTAGTAACATTGGCAGAAGGCAACAGATCTCTTCTCGTGTAGCGGCAGGAAGTCACCACCTCCACTAAACACAAGGTCTGGACAGTCATTCCCTGAAGCTTGTCTGCCACGTAACCACACAGACAGGCCAGGCGTGTCACTTGGGAAGCCAGGGTATCAGCATCGTAGGCCAGCACCTGAGGGATGAGCACTCATTTCCAAATAGCCCAAGAAGGTAGCTTTTAAAAATTATTTACAATAAACTGGTCACTTCTCTGCTCTCAAAAAAATAAAAGTGATTCTTGCAATCTAGCAACTATTTTAAACAAATATGATGCTTTAAAAAAAAACAATCTGTGAGGTTTTTTAGACTCCCATGTCCCCATTCATTCTGAGTGATTCATTCAGGAAAACATCACAAAGCTCATGTCATCTTCAGTGCTCTGTTCAGGTGAGGTGAGAGGTGACACAGTGGACCGGGCCGTGGGCGCTGTCTGCGTTCACAAGGCTCACTGGGTAAGAAGGAAGCATGGTCTGCTTTCACATATCTTATTAGATCCTGTGGACTGAGTTCCTTTTACCTGGAAAGAAGCTTGGGATGCCCAGTCAGTAACCTCGGAAATTCCCACATCAGTTAAGATAGAGGAGAGGTGGGGTATGCTGGGGCCAGTGGATGGAATTTTTAGGTGAAGCTCAGTCCTGCTCAATCTAAGTCCCTCGAAGTGTCTCTCGAATCCAGCCTCCTATCTGTATCTGACTATTGTCATCACAGTCTGGAGAACTACACTCCTCCTGATGGTCTCCTCCCACCAGTCTCTTCTAGAGGGGTCTGTGGCTCCTCCTGACAGCTGTGAGAGTTCTGCCACATTACCTCTTACCTTTGCTGGAAGCTTCCAGTTGGCTTCCTGTCTGTAGGCTAAATGCCTTGGCTTAGCTTATGAGGATTTGTAGAGTCTGCTTAAACCTACGTCCCTTGTCTTATCACCCACCATTCTGCCCCACACCTTCCCCCACCACTGCACACACAGGCTCGGCTCTGGCCACGCTGAGTGGCATGCTAATAAATGCTTCCAGAATGACTGGATATGAGAAAGAAATCAACTGTGCCCGCTCCAAGGCCTTATCTCATCAGTACCTCTTGTCTGTACCATTGTTTGAAAGAGCTCAGTGATAGAGTCATTTCCTGGAGGTCTCCAGAGTGAGTGTGTGACCACCTCTGGCACCCACCACATTCACTATCGGGAAGAAGAAGCTGCTGATGGCTTGAATGTGGCTCCAGAAAGCAAAGTTCTGTATCAGAACAGAGTACTTGTTAAGCACCGAACCTTTGTCCCTCACTCCTCACAGCTCCCCCATTACCAACTGTGGGGTCAGGCCTCTCTCTACAGAGCCACTGGCAGGCCTTATTTTTTCAGTTATTATTTTCCTCTGGCCTGGAAGAAGTACAGCAACGCCGTTTGGGTGGCTGTTCCCTGTGATGCCAAGATGCTTCAGAACAATGTTCTGAAGCCTGGTCGCACCTACTACCACTGAGACAAGCCCAGAAGTTAAATTATGAAGCAAACGTAGGCTTTGAAGAAATTTTTATTTAATCTGTATTCCCCTGTTTCATCTGCATACCCATCCAGCACAATCTGCATCATTATTAGCCACATCAACTTGCTGGGGAAAAAAAAAAAGAGGGAGAGTAAAAAGTAAGACATCTGTGTTATAGCATTAATATATTCAAAGGTTTCTACTTTCATCTTGCAGGCATTAACCGTGTGTAAATGCGATGTAAGCGCAACGTACAACAGCACTAAGTTAGCAGCAAAAAAATGTACTTAGGAGCCTCAGAAAAAGAGCGAGCGCCAGCAGAAAAAGAAAGGAAGGGAGGTTTCTGTGCAGGGGCCAGTCAGGGCGGGAATTATGTAAAAGGCAGAGTTTTACCTAGAAACAGGAGCATTTTTGCCTATTGCTCTGGCTTTATTTCTAATTGCTAGCACCATTTCCGAGGCACCGAGGCAACCCCCGAGCAGTGCGCCGAAGGTGTGTTTGTGCTGCTATGCCCTCTGGCTTGGCTGCCAGCCTGCTCCCTCAGATCAGAGCCAGAAGGCAGACTGTTTGCGAATACCGATCACCTCACCCGGACCTAATCCTTTGAGTTCTCTTTGGCATCTATTCCTTCTGCCAGTTTCCTCCTCTGTTCCTCTCTTTCCTTCTGAAGTTGACAACAAAGACATCCTCAGGGCCCTCCTTGATGTAAGACCACTCTTGATGTTATCACAGTGTGGTTTTTTTTTCTGTGCCCTAAAGTTGTGCTGCTTTTATATTCAGCTAGCACAATATTTGCACACCAGAAGATAAAGAACATGTGAATATGTTAGACAGAGTGATAGTTTCTTTTTAATTTGTACCCTTCTGTGTTTTTTGATGTAAACCCTTTCCTTCGCCTGTCACTCATCTACATACCTGATGGAGAACCCGAAGGTCCCCCTTTCCGGGCGGCGTTGCTTCCATCCCTTAAATTGGCCTGACCTGCCACTTTTAATTTTTAAGAAACGGCTGTACAAGATATGGATGAATATGGAATTTCTGTGAAGCACAAAACTTTTGAACGGTTCCTGTCCTCTGTGATAGTGAGTTTTAAAAGGGAAATCTCCAAAGAGCTAATTAGTAGACAAGTAGAGCTCAGCCTGAACAAAGCTGAAAAGATAGCAGATAACTAAAAGGACCTGGCCATAGCTGACGAAAATCAAAGCCCTGACAGAGGGCTGGCGGTAACCTTGGGCTGCTAACTGACAGGGACAATAAAAAAAATGCTCTGAACCTGGCAGAGAGTGACAGCCCCACTGTAGGCCCTCAAAGAGTACAATATCTCCACCACAAGGAAGCAGTAATCTCTCAGCAGGCAAAACCAAAGGCCTTTTCCACCCACCTCAACTCCAACGCATGTGAACTGGCTCCGACCACCACCCGTGGAGGAGGGAGAGGGAGAGGGAGAGACGACATCCAGGAGCTTTTAAAACTTCTTTGAAAAGTTCCAGGCTGGTGCTTGAGAGCAGGATGTCTCTTCTGGGGCAGCGAGAAGAATGGGGGCAGCCTGGGGTGGAGACAGAGCTAGGCGGAACGGAGAAGAAAAGTGGAGGGAAAGAGCTAGTTGGAAAAAAACCTGTGCACGGCTGGACCGAACGAGCCCAAAGACCAGCAAAAAGACAGTTGGAAATGAAAGGAATGGCCCTGGCAAGAAACGTGAAGGATGCAGGGACAGAAGGAAAGTGGGAATCAAGGGAAAGACTAGCAGAAAATAGAATTAGTAAGGAAGGGTATGGAGCAGAGAGCTACATTTTAAAACGACTAGAAGAGAGAGAAAATGCACAAAAAGTGATCTTACTAAAAACCCTGTTCGGATCACTAAGTAAAGAGAGGAGTTTCCAAGGCTTATGTGAGGTTTAGGCACTCATGAGCCTTAGTCTAAAATTGCAAGGATGCAAAGTTCGGCTTCCATTCACCGAGTGATCCTTAAATTTCTCTGTGTGTTTGCAAGATTCATTATCTATTTCTGGCCATGCAAACAATTATATTTAGGAAGCAGGCCAAGCCGTAGCAAAGTGCTACAACCACGGTGAGGGTGAAAGTGGAAAGAAGCCCTTGAAAAGCATTCTGCTTTCAAACCCAAGTGCTGGTAACATACATTAGGTCGTTTATCCCCAGATAAAGTCTTCGTTTTGGGCAGCTTCTTCTGCTTCTATATTTATCCCTCTCTGAGATACTGCAATCCAAATCCTTCCCGATGTGGCACTTGAAGACAGGAGCAGTGATTGCAGACTCCAGGGGTATAATCTCAGGAAAACTAGCAGCAGGTACAGGTGAGAGCTTTAGACGGGTAAACCTGGGGGATTTCCTAAAACGAAAGGGCTTGTAAATATGCTCACGTTCAGGGAAAAATGCATCTCGACTTTCTTGCTCAGATTCCAGTCTCCAATCACATGCCTCAAAACTTATATACACATATTTACATTATTATGGTAAATATTATACTTGCTCTTTATCTTAAGAGTGTCATTAAATTCTCCCTGTACCACAATCTTAAAAATGTTCTCCCATAAAGAACGTTTGATAAGTTATGGAATAAAAAGCTTGGCTTGTTTCAGAATGAGTCCGATCTCATGAGACTGTCTGACTCTGAGCAGGAAAGAAGTTAATTAAGAAAGCAACTATTCAAAGACTTGGATCATGGAAAGTCTGCCCCATATTAAACTTGGGGTAAAGGAATAATGTTTTTCTTTTAATTCAGGTTTGAGATCCAACATCCATTTTGGACAAACAAAATCAGAACACTGTTTTTTAATATAGCTGCATATGTTTAGGGCTGAGTTATATAATTTTAAAAAGCAAGTAATTTAGCAGTTATTGTAAAGCACTGTCTAACAAATATTTGGTTTTTGTTTCTCTTTCATGCGCATCTACAGGGAAAACTAAGGTTTTCTGTTTCCTACTTAGTGATGATTCTACTAAATCACCCACAGGAGAACATGTTGAGAGTTATTTTTTCTAGGAATGGTAATAGATTTTCCGTGAGCCATTTGTAGGGCTAAGTCAAATATCTTCATCCAAGAACACTAGCACATGTTTGTGGTTCCTGCCCAAGATCCAGAGACTCTGGAAGCTTTTGTTTTGGGAAGTGTTTTGGCCCCTTGTTGTACATAAGGAGTTCTCAAGGCCCAGAAAGGTTGGGAAACGTAGGCTGATGATGAAATGGCACAGTGGCCAAGCCTGAAGTCGGGCCCAGGCCTGACTCTCTCCACCAGACCATTCACTGTTAAGAGGCCGTGAGCCACACAGGTTTAGACCTGCCTAGCTTATTGATCTGCTTTGGTGTAAATCAATTCCTGGTTCACGTCTAGGGAAAAAGAAACTGTCCAGCTATAAAGGCCTTGATGATCATCCTGGGTGTCGTACCTTACTGCTGAAATCCCCCTCCTCCCTTTCTCTCCTGCAATCATTGTCTCTTGTTATCTTGGTCTGCTGTAGACTGGGCAGCTTAAACAATGAAGGTTTCCTTCTCACAGTCCTGGAGGCTGGCAGTCTCAAGATCAGAGTGTCATCATGGTCAGATTCTTAGTGAGGACCCTCCTCTGGGTTGCCTTCTTGCCGTGTCCTGCCAGGGTGGACAGACAGAGAGCAAGCTCTCTGACCTCTGCTTTCGAGAGCATTCATTCCATCACGAAGGCTCCACTTTCATGACCTCATCTCAACCTCATTACCTCCTGAAGACCTTCCTCCCACTACCATCATGTCGAGAATAAAGGCTTTAGCCCGAATTGGGGGAAGACACAGACATTCGGCCCATACCTCTTGCCATCACTTGCCTCTCTCTCCTTTCTACCTTCATCAGACAGACCCGTGTGAGAAAAGCAAACAGAGTTAGTTCTTGGTTTTCCCCTCCTAGCAATTGCAGTGGTATCTGGCATACAGTGGTGTTCAATAATATTTTTTGAATAAGTATATAAACCAATTTTCAGTTGAATATCAGACAGTAGCTCTCCTGATTTTTAGAACTAACTCTCCGTATGAATCTTAATTAGAACTCATGAAGATGACCCTTTTATAGGATAACTGCTTCCACTCTCAACTTTCACTGGTAGTTATACCTTCTGATTGGCCCAGCCATAAATTACTGATAAAAACTTCACCTAATTAATGAGTGCAATTTCTGGGAATTCTTCCCCTCTAAACATATGCGCTTTTTTGTATAAGGTGGTTTTCTTATTTGTGGCCTCTGTGATAAAACCTTGAAGTATGTCATAACAAAATGGAAGAGAGAGGTGACAACATGCTATTACATAAAGACATTATATATGCTTCATTTACACAGTATCAGACAGATTTCCTACTTTTTCCTGGAATCTTCAATGGCAACTCTTCAATAAGTCTTCAAATTCTTCAGTGGCTCTGAGTAGATGCTCCTTTTTTTTTCCCAGTCATCCAACTCTTGGGTTTTGTCCTTAACAGACTTCTCTGTGGCAGCATCTATGTTGTTGCTATTTGCATAAAACCATAGAAATACTACGTTTTCCCCATCTCAATTTACTCATGTCAGCATTGACTTTCTGTTACTTTTCCTTTTAAACTAGAGAACAAAAACATTTTCTAAAGGATCATATGGATTTCAGTTTAAAAGAAAAAACAAGACAAATTGGCCTAAATAGTAAATGCTAGGCAACTATCCTATGATAATTGCAATTTAAGAAAATCATCAAAAGATATCAATGTTAAATGCCAAGATAGCTCTAAGAAATGACAAACAAATTTAGTATCATCATGTCGGTAGGAAGTGTTGCTCTGGATCTGCCTTTGCTGTAAGTAGTCATTGTGATTTTATTATTTTCATGGTAGAAGCAGATCGTTTCTTTCATTCTCTTTTTCCCTCCCTCATTCTTCTTCTTCCTACCTGCCTGCCTTTTTTTGAGTATTAATATATAATTTAAAGTATAAAAATGATGTTTGAGATCTTTTAAATACATTTTATTAATATGATTTTCTTTTTTTTAAAGATTTACTCAAAGTGGTTTTTTTGTAGTCCCTGTACATGGTGGGGCAAAAGTAGGTTGACAGTTGTTCATATGGAAAATAACACAATAATTAATAAATAATGAAACGAGAATAAACTCTGTTTCACGTACTCACTGCACTAACCCTACTGCACTTCAGTCTCCCGTGTCGTACCCTATCATGAAAAAGCATTTGGAGAATCCTTGTAAGCTAAAATTTCCTGTGTCACTTAGATTGAAATAAGTATTTTTGATGGGAAATTTTCTTTATATATTTTATCCATTGTATTTCTACATTTTTATGAATGGAATAAATCACAGGCAGTTACCCTGTGAAGCTGAATGCTTATAAGAAGATTAAGATCTGGTGGTTATAGAATAACTTTTGCTAACCATCCTTTAAAAAATTACTGAGTTTTTTTCTTTTTCATGACGAATGGTATGGTTTTTTTCTAGATGTTGAGAATAGATGTAGGAAATCTTTTACCATTATCTTCTCAGTTAATTTTATAGGGTTTGGTCTTATGAAACAGAATGAATAAAGACCTTGAATATAAAGTGAGTCTACTCAATCAAATTCACTTGAAAAGAACTAGTTGAATGAAGTCAAATAGTTATGCTGAGAACAAGTACTTAAATTCAACCAAAGCTATTTATAAAAGAATAATTTTCTAATTATTTTCTCCCAAAATAAATGGTGGCCAAATGACACCTAATAGCCCAGCTCAGATTATGTAAACACTACTGAAATAGGATGAAAGAGAATGTACATAAAAGTGATACAGAAAAACTTGTCCACCCAAGTCACGAATGGTGGAAATTTAAAATATTTACCCTTAAAACATTATATTTTTCAAGCATTTGTGAATGCTGTTGCTTTGGGGTACTTTTGATTAATTGCCTTAAGGAGCCAGTCACTTTTTTTCTTTATAAAAGAAGGCAGGGACAGGGCAAAGAGAGGCAGAGCCAGAGAGAGAAATTTTATCTATTCAGTTCAAAGATGTTAAAAAATATTCCCATCATTTGGGGATTTCTTACAGCGCTGGAAGTGAAGAATTCTCTTGCTGTAGGGCTGAGATGTTCAGTGTGTGTTTTGTGACCATTGTAATCACGTAGGTGCAACTGTGTTGGTCTTCGTTGCTACATGTCTCATTTAACTTGAACATAATATTTCTGGTTATTTCTTCCTCATTACCAACTTTCTCAACAACAAGCAGTCAATAAATACTATCTCTACTTTTTTTGCTATTGTTTCCTAATTGTTAATAATTACTGTCAATGTTTTATAAAGTATCCTATAGAATACGTTAAGGCATATGCACCCAGAGCGATAATAAAAATATTTAATAACTGGTATGATATAAGCATTAACGAATCAAAATGAATGCCTGCTAGACAAAGCAGAAGGCATGCCAGCCACGAACAATTGCTTCAGCCAGCCTGGCTGCATACCAATTGAGTATCAGTCTTGTATGCACAGGCTTCCAAAGTGTGTACATTAAGGGAAGCATAATGGGTATCAACAGAAAATATTTACTGAACTCTGTTTAATGAGCTCTGCTACTGTGTTTGTATACGAGTATATACACCCACACACACTCACACAAATATGTACATTTGAACAGGTAGATAACCTCTACCTTCCAAAATAGCTCTTCAGAGTACACCACACCTAAACACATTGCTCCAATAACATCACTGGCATTTGGAATAGTCCACAGGAGCCGATCTCACAGAAATATTGCACATTGGCAGTCAAAATTTAAATATATCCCCTGTCAAATTTTACCTTTATAATTTGAAAAGGGATAATTGTGCTCAGACACAGCTTTATTGCCCTTTATTGTCCAAAATCTGATATATTATGTTTCTACTTCTGTTTTTAGCTGGATGGGATTAGGTGTAAAATTTCTGAACCGAGGAACTGTAGCAACATCTCCTCCTCTAACTCGCTGGGACTTCGTAGGTTTCCCTTTTCTCCGTTATCTTATTTGTAAAACAATGATTCCAATTAGAGACTCGCACACTTAAAAACATAAAAGGTGGCAGACTACCGCGTGCAATGGTTATATTAGATTTCCCCCAAGCTTTTCCCATTCTGAAATACATAAACCATCAGCAACAGAAGCAACTATGAGATTTCTCATTTGAGGCAAATGCAAATCTTTATGTGGTTGAATTCAGCATGATACTCTGAGAATTAGGTTTTGTGTACCTGTGGTAACAATTTCCACCTTAAAGTGCTTCACATAAATACCTGTTGATAATTATGTTACAATTTTACAGATGTGTGTTAGTGCAGTTTTGGAGTTAAATCTAAGGTTTCCTGGCTCCTGGTTTATCCATGAGACCCATCCTGATGATTTAACTGCCTCTTCAGTCCTTTGAACATACTGATGGCAAATGTACTATTTCTTCCTTTTCATAAACAGTCACAGAATGATATTTAACATTACATTTAAAGAATTTTTAATATTTAAAAAATTAAAATAATTTTCCAATGTAATAGCATAATGCCTTTCAACAGAATTGCTTTAGAGTTAACTTTTCTAGCTAAAGAAGAGTTACCATGCTTTTCTCTATGTAATTCTCTTCTATGTTTATCATCAAATCCAATGATGCCTACAGCATAGATTTGACTGAGCGATGCTCACCAACAATGGGTACTCTCAGCACTGGACTGAAAGCATTGTAAAAACCAGCAGCTCTTCTATTATGGGGCGAATTATGCATGATGAGCATCTAATGTGAGAGCAGCACAAAGCTCATTTCATCTAAACAGCGAAGAAATTGACATGACACACTTCCTGTATCTCTCATGATTTTTTTGGTGGACTTTACTGAGTCTAAAGATGAGGTGTGAGTGAATGCCATCCTCTACCCCTGGCTCAGGACCAGGAAAGGGGTAAACTTTCCATTGGGAGGGACTTATGACTTATGCATGCTGCTGAGTGATTCTGAGTGTCTTACAATTTAAATAGGAATTTCGTAGGTCAGTACTGAGGTGCTGTGCATTTTAATTGGATGTGAACTGTGCCTTTCTTCAATATACCTGCAAAAAATAAAATACCGAGTAGGGGTATAAACATGTTGACAAATTCAGAAAATCAATCACAAACTTCTCCTTTGACAACTCATCTCAGATTTATGAAATATATTCGTTGAAGTATATCTGAAAAAATAAATATTTTTGTCTGTTTTACACCCACTGCATTTTTTTCTTTTTTACATACTGACCCCCATCACCTGTTTCTCCCATCTCCACCCTCTACCTCTGGCAACCACCAATCTGCTATCTGTATCTCTGAGCTTCTTTGTTTTTTTTCTTTTTTATTCTATGTAAAAGAGAGATCATAAGGTATTTGTCTTCATCTGTCTGACTTATTTCACTCAGCAAAATTCCTCAAAGTCCATCCATGTTGTCACAAATGGCAAGATTTCATTTTTTTATATGGCTGAATAATATTCCACTTTGATGGAGTCTTCAGGGTTTTCTACATATAATATCATGTTCTCTGTAAATAGTGACAGTTTGACTTTTTGCTTTCCAGTTTGGCTGCCTTTTATTTCGTTTTCCTGCCTAATTGCTCAGGCTATGTTACACGGAAGTGGTGAGAGTGGGCATCTTAACCTTGTTTTTACCTTAGAGGAAAAGTTTCAGGTTTTCACCAATGAGTATGTGGGCTTGTCAAATATGGCCTTTATTATGATAATTTATGTTCCCTCTATATTCACTTTGTTGAGAGTTTTTATCATAAATGGATGTCGAATTTTGTCACATGCTTTTTCTTGTGACCCCAATCTTTGCAGCTACCACCCCCGGGGTGCCTTTTGACAGCCGGCTCTGGAGGCCAGGGGAGCTTGTGTCTCATGGGACTCTAATAATTGGCGTCACCCAGAAAGGAGCTACTACCCTTGTCTGACACCCCCATGTTTACAGCTGCTGCCAGAGGATACTGCTACATTGCATGGCTTGGTGACCTAGTAGGTCTCACAGGACTGTAAGCAGCAGAGAAAGGGTTCTTAAACAGCTCCCACCCCACAGGCACAGCAAGAGTCAGCAGATCCAGCAGTTTAGATGTTTAGTGAAGGGGGCCTGTTAGCCAGTCATCATGGTTTTGGCCTGAAGGGCAGGCTTCTAATTAAACAGGCATCCAGCGACTGACTGTAATTCTTTCCAGACACCCCAGAGGGTGGGCACTATCTTTACACTCTCCCTTTGACACTCTTCAGAGCTCTAGTGTCTCCTGGAAGGGGGCTTTACACGTGGCTGGTGCCCTGGTTTTTACATCTGGTGCCCTGATTTTCCAGCTGCCACCCAGGGGAAGCCCCTTGATTGTCTGGCTCTGGCGGTCAAGGAGATCCACATTTCTGGGTCCCATGGGACTGTGGCAGTCAGAGAGATGGCTCTTGGCAGTCTGCCCCTCTCAGGGCACCGTGCAGACAGTAGACAGAGGCACGCCCCCTCAGCCTCTCTATGGCGTGTCCTTTGGTGTGAGGGGCAGGATTCAGGTTTGGCACTCGCCCAGTGGCCTCCGGAGCTGCTCTCCAGAAATGCAGGTTGTGGTCGCCATCTTGGTGCCCCCTCTGCCTTCCTCCCTGTCACTGTATGCTCCATTCGGACAGAGACATATCTGTCTAGCTTGTCATTCCATCCAACGTGTCTATCCCAGTGCCCAGTGCATAATGGGCAATGAAAAGAATATGCTTTGGATGAAAGAATGAATGGATGGGAAGGAGAAATTATGGTTATCTAATTACTTTGAGCACTAATGATGTCATATCTGGGTAACTGGGTGGACAACTCCTTGCGATTTCTATGTTTTCTAATTAATTTTTTGTCTTCTACAGGGGATATAGTATAATATCTCATACATGGTGAAGAGAGACCCTTGGAGGTTCGAATCATCCAGACTGATGTACTATCAAGTAAATGATAAAACTGCTTAGAGGGGAGAACACATATACTGAAACAGATACACTTAGGCGTGTATCCCAAGATACACAGACTCTCTGAACCCAGGGCCGTTTTCGTGGAACACTCACCTTGTTTTATTAGATGAGAAAATGAATATAAATTCTCTAGCATCACACCAAACAGCGTATGGTAGGTCTGGATTACATTTCAGTCCCTTCCCTTTCCTTTATAGCTATATACAGATGATTGTTATATTCATATTGAGAATTTGAGGGAAAGAATTCTTAAGAACACATTAAAATATTAACCTTCTCTTTTAACTTCACTGCAACCATGAATTATGCATCGTTCTGCTATTTTCACTTAGAGCTTTGGACAGCCTATCATCTGCTTATTTGATGTAGTCTCTTCACAAAACATAGAACCTGGCTCTTGCCTTAGATGGACTCATTTTCCCAATTAAGCACAGACACATAGATTTATAGCAAGAACAGAAATAGTTACTTTAAACATTAAAGTTTAAATCAACATTAAACTCAATGGGCCGTATTAAACACGCATTAAATCCACCTGAGCTGCACTCACCCCCTCGTGACAGGCTAATTGTAGGGGTGAGTGGTGCGGCTGAAGGGTGAAGTGATCGCGCAGATGGTGGGAGAGTGGGAGACAGGTGTCTGAATGCAGGCACCCCTCCCACTAGGTCTGTCCAATTCAATGATTATCAATATATTTTTCTTGCCCCACAAGTTCCTTTTGTATTTATATTGGTTCTGCAGATGGCCACTGAGTAAACGTACAAGTAACAGTAGAGCATGTTTCAATAGTAAATATAACATTGACATGGGCTAATCTAGCCACTGGAAAGGTAATTGTGCCCTTGTGTGATGCCCTTGTGTGATGAGAGGCTCAAAGTGCTTAGTGCCATCAGTGGGCAAGAATTCTGAAAACCACAGACAGGTTTGGCTGCAGAAGAGAGTCACCAAATCCTAACCATTTGAGCTGACGACTTATGTTAGAGTTCCTGGTTCCTATCACCACCAGAAAGGAACATGCACCGTGTAATAGGCCAGTTTATGTCAGTGTCTTGAAAACCGTATTTGATAATGCAGGAAGGCAATTGGAAACTGCATTAGACCGAATCTGGCCTTGCCAGAAGCCACTCCAACTTAACTGGCGACAGTTACTCAGAAGTTTTTGAGTTAGTCATCCTGGGACATTCGAGACCAGTCATTACACTAAGAAGTACAGATTTGGACCCTCTTGTTTCAGAATAAAGCATGACGGACTGGTGACAAGTCTGAAGGAGGTTGCGACAGCACATCAGGAGAGGATAATATGAGACTTGCTGTGAAGACAGCAGTGCCAGTTAAGTGGAGAACCAGAGATATCATCTCCTTTATTTTAGACAAAGTGCTAGTAATGCTTCTCCTTAGTCCAACCACATCCTGCCCTTCAGCTCAATTCTGTGTCAACTAAATAGGACTGCTAACCCTCTGTTTACACCAGCTAAAAAGGTTCTGAATGCTGTGTGTCACTTTGCTTTCATGGGGACAATGACAGGTGCTCTACCTGGGAAAGACTCATCGGCTTGCTGTCTCTCTCTTGCCGCCGTCCTGCTACAACACAGAACATTCAGGACAGGCGAGGGGGTGGGGAGCGGCAGAAGGGGTTCTGTCTCCCTGCAAATAAGTGCACAGAAAGCACCACAGGCATTATATGGGCTCTACCTGAGGCAGACTCCTCGGGACTGTGAACAACTCTAGGACGTTGGAAATGCACATTTTATTCACTCCTTCACCCAACACATTGAGTGCCTGTCGTGTGGCAGGAACCAAGTAAGGCACTGCGGAAACAGTGAAGGGCAAGGTCGACCAGGCCTCTGTTTCAGTAAGACTCACAGCCAACCGAGGGTCACAGAAAGCACACAGAGAAGTGTGCAGATAAGTATTAAAAATAATTATTATGAGTAATGTGAATCAATGTATAGAAGTAAAATAAGCAATGAGCATGTGTAACAGAATGCCCTGCCCTAGGCTTGGGGGTCAGACAAAGCTTCTATGAGGAAAACAGTGTTAATGCTAAGACAGGAAACTTGAGTATTGTTTAGCCAGATCAAAAATGGGGAGGAGTGTTCCAGTTCTTGGACAGAATGTACAAGAAGGGCCTAGGATGGGAAAGAGGGTGGCGGCACACCCAAGGAGAAGAAGGCAGAGCAGCGCAGTGGGACACAGAGAGGGGACACACGGGGGCCGGGTCATAGCGGCGCCCGTGGGAACTCAGGTGTATCCCGTGTGCTGTGGGAAACCATTGCGAAGAGTCCACAGATGCTGAGGGATCATACTTTTAGAAGTTCAGGTTGGGTGTGTTGCAGATACCTGGGAAGATCCAGGGTGGAAGTGGGGAAAAGAGCTAAGAGAGTACCCTAATATTTCAAGAGGGATGCGGTGGTGACTTGAACTGGGGTAGCAGCGGGAGCGGAGAGAGAAGCGTGTACATATGTGAATTGGCTTTTCTGAAAACTCCATCTGGACCACGTCCTTTTTCACAGCTAATTGGGCAAAGCATTAAAATTATTTCTCATTTTCTGGGAAACAGCTGCTTCTCTTTCTGTAAATAGGCACTGCGATACTTACATTGCTCAGAACAGTGCTCAGTACAGCCAGGCACTGCCAGGAGTTTCCCAGCACTGTAAGGCTAATTGGTGTACGGATAGTGATGGGTTACAGGTGAAGCTGCATCACTTCACTTGCACCCCTCGATAAGGGGCCCTCGGTACACGATACACTGAAACTTCTCAGTTGCATGTAATAGATGAAATTATGACTATGACTTAATAAGATTAAATGAAACACCTAGATGTATTATGAATATTGTAAACCAGAATTAAACCACCAGAATTGTAAACAATGTGCATTTTACTGTGACCATCAACCCTTCCTTACCTAGTTAACTGACTGGCTACTCCGTGTCTTGGTCCATTTGTGTCCTATATTTGTGTACTGTAGCCACGCTTCCCTATGGCTGCCTCTGTTGTCTCATGGAATCCTCTGTATTTCATCACCTTCTTTTGTGCTAATTCCTCTGCTCTCTGTGTTTCCCTTTCATTTCCTCCTGTTTTCCAATTGGTTTAGTAGATTTCTCTCTTGCTCCCCCATATCACTCTGATGGGTCCTTTCTCTTCTGCACCCCACACTGATTTCTTGCCCTCTCCTTCTGTTCTTTGCTTGTTCTTATTTTCTATCCTCACTCACAATTTCTCTCAGAAAATTCTGCTACTTTTCATAGCATAGGGGGAAGTTAAATTCCAAACTTAGTCTGAAATAAAGCCTGTGTCTCTAACAGAGTCAGGAGAAGAAGTCGATCGGGAGAACCAGAGGACACTACTAGCCTCACTTCAGGGAAACAAAAACACATAGTATAACAAGGGCTTTTCTCCTGCTCCATCTGTACCATTTTTCCCCCCAAGATGTCAGCTTAGGAGCCTGAGTTCTACCACTAAAGCTAGTCCTTTGGATGAAGGCATTCATTGACAGGTGGAGGGTAAATATTAGCACATCTCCAATGCAATATCACCACACATACAGAAAACTCTGAAGTAACCACACAGTCACACAGCATCAGTGTTTATAGAATTTAGAGTTTCAAGGGACATTAGAAAAATGGGAATAGCATGTTAGTTTGTGAGAGAAGTTAGATATCGCCTACCAGTGAGGAGGCCTTATGGCAATAAATTTAAGACAGGATCATTTTATAGGATGGAGAGGGGAGGGCAACTTGGAGAAAATAGAGAATGATCGGCTATCCATAAGGTCCTTGGGGAGAACATGTCAAAAAAGAAGGCCATCTCCATGACTGGTATGGCTCAGTGGATTGAGTGCCTGCCTGTGAACCAAAAGGACGCAGGTTCGATTCCCAGCACATGCAATGCAGGCCTGATCCTCAGTTGGAGGTGTGCGAGGGGCAACTGATGGATGTTTCTCTCACACACCAATGTTTCTCTCCCTCTCTCCCTCCCTTCCTGTCTTTCTAAACATAAATTAATTTATTAATTTAAAAAAAAAGAAAGGTTACCATCAGCGTGAGGCACAGCAGAGAATCCACCTGGTGCCCACTTTGTACCTGGGCACATGTGGGTGCCGGACCAGGTGCAGATAGCCTTGACATCAGAGACAACATTCGCCCCCCTGTAAATTTTAGCTGTCCAAATCCCCGAAGTCGCAGAGAAAGGAGTACGAAGACTTGAAGTCACTTATACATTCATTCAACAAATAATTATTAATCCTGTACTTTGTGCTAAGCACTGTTCTCGACAATGCAAGTCCTGTAGTGAACAAAACAGAGTCGGTCCTTAAGGAGTTACATTCAAGTACAGCAGACGTAATAAACCCTGAAACACATCAGTGTACTGCTACTGCTATTACTACTACTATTATTATCTCTACGGCAATACTGCTGATAATCAGTTAACACTTTCATATTGCTTACAATTGACCAAGCATTGTTCTTATTCCCTTACATCGTCACTCCCTTAATTCGAACAACCCTCTTTAAGGTGGGCGCTATCATAATTCAAATTTTAAGGATGAGGTAGAAATAGATTAAATATCCTTCTCAAGGTAATGGCCTTAAGTGGAAGAGTTATATAATGTCAGTGATAAATATAATGAAGAAAAATAAAAGTCAAACATGACATATACAGATTGGGTTGATGGCAGTGATATAATTATAGCAACCACATGGTCCTCGGAATCTGAGCTCTGTGACTTTAGGCAAATTACATCATTTATTTTGGGCCTCAGATTTCTCATCTGTTAAGTGGGGGTAATAAAACCTAGCTAGAGGGATTTCGGTAAGCCTAAAGAAGATTAAATTATATAATGATTGTAAAGGATTTAGCACCAGCCTGGTATACACATATACATCAAAGTGAGCAGAGCTTGAAGCAAAAACAGAAGGAAGAGGAAACAAATTGCTTATGGCTGAATGTTTCTAGGATAGGAAATAATTGTGTTTCCTTAAGGGTTTGGTAGCCCAGAGGACGAAGAAGTAGGAGATCCAGACCTCTCCACGGAAATGGCCCCTGTCCGGAGATGATCAGGTTGGCAGACGCAGGAGGGTAGAGTCTGCCCGGGGAGGGGCTCAGCCCGGCTGGCAGTGGAGAGCAGCAGTGAGAGAGGCCACGCCCTAGGGGCTTGCAGGGCTTCGGGTTCCACGGAGGGAGCCCTGACGTCGGAAGGATCACGCGTAGTAGTTCTATGGCTCCTCTCCGTGGCCACAGAACACAGGCTGAGAGTAAAAGGGCTGGGCCAGCCTGGAGCCTTGGTTTTGAAAGACATCTCACCTGGCTACGTATAGGTGGCTCCTGGCACAGATCTAAGGGGAGAGAGGTTGGCCTGAAACAGACGCCTGTTTTCATTAGTCGTCTACAACCTCATAATCCACCCTTTTGCTTTTCCCAGATTTATTGTTAAGCAGGAACCTAAATGGCCTGTCCCATTATTATAATATGAAAAACAGTTTTTTTAGTTGTCTCTAATGTGTTCCTCAGTTTCTTTCTCCTTCCTGTCATCATGTTCTTTGATTTAGCTGCTTCGTTATTACCAATCAAGAGGCAGCCAAGTCTGTTCAAAGGCTATGAGGCAAGAGTGTTACTCTTAGTTGATTATCTGGTGTACTGAAAAGATGTAGGCCTAGTGATCTCACAGTGACTTTCTCTATCATTCAAAAAGACTTTAGGAACCATGACCTCTGCCCAAGTTCACAATAAAAAGCGTTTGGTACCAGTCTTAGAATATACCTGCCATTGCAGTCGATGCTCATGGTTTGACAATGAAGATCAGTGGACTTTTTGCTGGATTTTGCCAATACTGCCATCTAACATTTTGGGAAACCCAGTTGGCTTGCCTATGACATCCTTTTTTCAATAGTGAATAGAGATAATAAGAATCTATAAGATTAGCGTATTAGACTGTAGGATGGTTTCAATAGGATTTGTCTGTAACTTGTACTGGAACATCCAATACTAGAGAATAATTCAGTGCAATAACCTTAAGGAGACAGGAGGCAGGGACAGTACAATGCAAGCTTCATTATATTATAAAACCTGAGGTTTTAACACGTGTAATATCCTTAATGAAAAATCTATTTAAAAAAATACACACTCTTTCAGATTACTCTTGATATGATTTAGTACACTTGAGGAACATACCAGGGAGAAGGTTCTCTGGAAGGAATCCCCACAGACTCACCGTTATCGCTGTTAACACGCCTCGGTGAAACGCCCACGCGCTGTGGACGCGCTGCTGGCTGCCTAACGAAGCTGGCTGGTGGCAGACGGGCGAGGCCGGCCAGCCTGGCCCTTCTCTGTCTACCGGACACACTGCGGCCGTGTTGGAGCCTTTCTCAACGAGTCGGAGCTGGTCCTCCAGCTTCTCTCTTAGACTCTGTTATTATCATCATTGCCACTCTGTGAATTATTTTAAAATTGCTTTTCACGTCCAGTATTGACCTGCACACATCCTCTAGACTTGATTCAAATGCCCAGCCCTTTTTATCAGAGTTGAATGTTCTGAGACAAATAGCCCGGGATGACGGCTGTCACTGTCGCTGGAAGTTGTGTTCTTTAACCTGGGCTCTCCCCTGTGGACAGTGGATAGGTGTGAGTCTGTGGACGGTCATCCCCAGTGTGAGGACTTCGCCCTCTCCTCTTTTATTTGCAAGATCCTGTCCTTTGAGGGTGAAGCTGTGTTAACTTATACTTGTAGACAATCAACATTTGTTAGAGTGCTCTGATTCATGGGCCCTTCGGAGTAGTTACAGTAAGAGATACAAATGGCAAACATAAAAAGGATGAGATTTTAAAAAAAAAATGCCTCAGGGAAACTAGCCACATACCTGAACAGTGCTGTGACTGGAACTGGACAGTGGTCTTTTTGGAAACAAATTGCCAGCAGCTGTAGACTGGATTGATAGACTTGTAGGTAACAACTGAGCAAAAATTATTGCCTCTTTAGTATTAAAAAAAACTCAGTTTTACATTAACTTTTCAAACTTTTTGGCTGAGTTTCAAGAAAATCAAAAGCATCATTTTCTATTTAAAATTTTTTAAACATTAGAAGAAATATGTCTTCATAGGACAAGATAACATGGGTGTGGGTATTTGACAAGCAAGTTTTTCCTCTTTAAAGAGTTACACAGGAAATGTAGTCAATAATATTGTAATAACTGCGTGTAGCGTCAGGGGGGTACTGGAAATATCAGGGGGTTGTCTAACTACCATGCTGTATACCTGAAACTAAAAATAGTATTGAAAAAGCCTTTTAGAATGAAAAAAAAGACACACTGAAAATAAAAACCCATTATGGATTGATGGGTTCACTACAGCCATGAATTACTTCAGCATCTGGCCCAGTAGTCTCTGAATAAATAATTGTTATTAATGAAAGACTGTAGTGACCACAAAGAGAAGAACCTGTGAGATATTTTGAGCTTTCGGGATGTGAAACAGAGATACTCACTTTCCTTTTCCCTTTTGTCCTAAGTTTACTGGAGCTCACACTCCGTAACCTGAGTGTCGCCCAGGCTGACTGCTGCGTCCTCACCGAGGCCAGCAGAGTGCTGTGGGGGGCTGGTGGGGATGCCCCTCGGCTCAGGGACGGCCTGCAGGTTCCACCTCCTGCTCTGCATTCTGAATGCTCTTGCTCCGGCCTGGAATGCCAGGTTTCTCTTCACTCACTTGATCTCACTTAGGCCTCTTGGCCAGTCACTGCTTGTCCACCTGGCTTTACATGTAGGTCTCAGGTTTGACAGCTGTCTTTGATGGAACCCATAATCTGTGGAGTTACCCTGCCCCACCCTGGCACCTTACCCAGGCCCCAGGCCTCTGCCCACTGGGCGTCCACCTAATGGAGGGGTTGTTCAGACTCCAGTCTCTGAGTCTCTTTCCTGCCCCTACTGAGTATGTGAAGAGGCTGGGCATGCCAGGATTCCCCAACTGCCAGTGTAAACGAGCAGTTTATTTCTTTTGGATCCTCCACGCTTCTGACAACGGACACACCCTACCTTGAAATCTCAGGCCTTCAGACTTCTGCTTCTCTGGATAGTCAGCTACAAACATGGAGACAAAATTGTGGCAGAGTCCCAAAGCCGTTTATATGCTGAGGCTCAGTAGTGCCCTTGAAGGGGGGCAAGCTGTGTACGCCAGCCGGATGGGTGTCTGAGCAGTTTAATTGGAGCATTCTAAGAGGGGTACCTAGAAACTCACTGGCAACAGAATCCCTGCTGCCCTTTTCTCCGTCAGTAAGGGCAATGCTGGTTTCTAGACTTTTCAGGGGGCTTAGCCCAGCGGCAGGCGAGGAGGCCTGGCCAGAAGAGAGGGCCAAAGAGGCCAGAGGGGGTGTGCATGGGGAGCATTGCTCCACATGCTGTGCCCTGCTGGCTGGGGACCTGTGTCTCTCTCAGCAGTGATGCGACAATGGAATGCAATACAGAGGGGGCCGGATGAAGTCGTGTGCAAAGCTGAATCCATAGCCGATTCTGCATTTTTGACTGAGACCTTGAAAATTTTCTGAAACTCCCTGTCATTTGGATTCTTCCTTGTAAACTGAAACCATCATTCAACAGTTATTTATTTATTGTGCTACTTCTCTGGGATGGGTACTGTTTGGGGGTTGAGAATACAGCCATAAACAAACTGGCTAAGTTCCCTGTGGCCACGGAACTGAAGTTCTGGAGGGGCGATAGACAATGTACAAATAAATATACCCTGTCAAAGAAATAAGAACTATACAGAAAAATAAAGCTGGCCTGGGTTGGGGCCAGGGCTGGGCCTTTCTGCGGCCTCCTCTCCCTGCCCCTGCACCGGCCTCACTCAGGCAGAGCTGCTATTCACCCTGGCACGGCTTTGTCTCAAGTGCGGGCCCAGATGTCAAGTGCAGGTGCAAGTGCTACTGGAATAGGGAAGACCGAGCTGTAATGTTTTACCAGGATTCATGATGGTTTGGAGAACAGGATGGAATCATACACAAGACTTCAAATTGGCTATTAGTTCTCATTGTTCTCAAAGCCCCTCTGAAGTCTGTCGGAGGCCCAAGGCCCTGCAATGTACCGATCTTCTAGCTACTCTCTTCCAACAAGTTGCAGAGGCCAGCCCGTGTTGGCAGTGAGATTCTTTGTAAATGTGCCTCATACTCTGATTCCAAACTTCTTTCTTCTGCAGAGCTAAATGAAGGGACAGTCATCCCATGTTACCTAAAACCTAGTCCTTGGGCTCTCATTTTCCACCCCAGGAGAATCCACAGGGCCCTTCCATCAGGTCCCTACTAAAGGCCGTGCATAAAAACACAACACACCACCATCGGAACATTCCCCCACTTCTGAGTTACTCCCTGCTGACTCGTCTCATACTTGAGATGCACACAGAGCTGTCCGGTCTCAGCTGCAGCTTTCCCAGCCCTGTTCCTTAAAGACACGACTCTAAGACTGGCCGCCCTACCCTGTGATACTTCCCGGTCTCCACTCCATCTTTTGTACGAATGATCCCAGTGAATTCTCACCATGGCTCTATGGAAGAGGCATTATTCGTGTGCTTTTTGTCATTTACTACATGCAACACATGGATGAGATTGGAGCTATTATTAGGTCCCTGTAACATGCAAAAAAACCCAAATTCAGAAAGTGTAGACAGCTTATCTAATGTGGCAGACAGACTCTTGTACAGAGAGGGAACCCTGTGCACTGCACATGCCCTCACCCAGTGACACCCTCTTTGTCAAGGTCACCTCACTGCCCCTATGAATGCTTTGGGCAGTTCATTTACTGCCATCATGTCTAGTTTGCTTTCCAGCTTTGGGGCGGGCTGCTCAGAAGTGCCATCATCTGCTATAGCCACAAATGAACCATCAAATCAAGCAGACTACCATGTTTTCCTAACACTCCATCCCTGATTTATCACCCATGGACTACCCAGCCCTCAGCCCTTGGCCTCGGGCTCTCCTTCTCTGCACTTCGAGAAGCACTTCTTACACATAATGTGGTATTTTATTATTTATTACAAAAGGTCTTTATAATCACTACATGTCATCTTATACTGCCCCCCATGCTTTTTATTTCTGGGTGTGTTAGACATGTCTTCCACGTAAAATCAGAACTCTCTTGAAGGCAAGGACCGTGTCTTCAGCTTCTTACATGTTTTCTCCAAAGAATGTTAACATTATCCCAAGTTCATATAAACTACTAAATGAATATTGGCTTGAAATATCATTGACAGGAATTAACCCCAAAAGAAGGAACTGGTGTACATTATTTGATATATGTCCTCCAAATACATATTTTAAATTATTTTTAATTTGTACAATAAATTTATAAGTGCTAAAAATTTTCAATGGTAATTTTAGGAGCAAATAGTAAAACCTTTTTATCATAAAACACTTAAAAAGAGATGAAGTTCCATAGTTCAAAGAAAAATGGTGAAAAAGGAAATCTATCTACGGTTTTTAGTAGCTTGAAAAAAATTAAAGTAGTTTCTTAGGGTTTCTAAGTAACAATTTTTACACATTAATTGTTCAGTGCACTTTAAAAGTGTCTCTTGATGTCTTTATCATCCACTTAATACAAACAAATGAAAAACATGAGCCTTGCCCTTATTTTTAAAAATGGAGGGTAGTGTTTTGGTTTGATAAAGGCAAATGCTAGCACCTCGTTTTGAATCATTTCAGCGTAATGAAGTTCCTTGTGGCATGTGTCTAATGCAATCCTGAATGGAGAGCTCGGCTATTTTACTACACGCTTTGTGAACAGCACCTACTCTCTCTGCCTTTTCGGGAGGGATGCTGCTGCTTTCTGATTATAAATGATACGTCTTTTGTCTCGTTGCTTAATGTTTCCAGGGCTTAAAAAAATACCTCATGGTAAAGTTAAACCTACTTCAGGAACATTAACATACGAAGCCAAAGATTATCTTGCCATGGGCCATTGCTATGCCCTTAAATAATATAAATTTGATCAAAATCAGATATTGAAGTAGACAACAATCAACTGGGAAGTTTTCATTTCTTTCCTATTTTCTCAAAATCCCTGGAAACTTGTTTATTTCCGTAAAGAGCCCACCCTCTTCCAGACACATCAGCCTTTCGAAAGCTTTATTTAAATGCCTCTGCGGAATGAAAGGTTCCTTTCATGCCATTTCAAGCCCTGAAGTAGCAAAAGGGTAAATAACTTGAAGAATCATTTTTGACTGACTTGGCTTTGAAACCGGCGCTGCCTGCGTAAACAGCTGCTCCGTGGAGAGTCGCTCACCAGCCTCCCTAAGCACCGTCTCCCTCATCTACTAATGTTGCTAACGATGATAAACACCTTCGTGCACGGGATTAATGAGTTAGAGCCCATAGAAAAGGACAGAACCCCATAACTTTTCCCCAAACTTAGTTAAATGTCAAGGTTTTTAAAGGCCTAGTTAGCAAGTATATTAGATGAGATATGTCAGTTTCCCAATTTACGACTCTGACTTGTCTCTTGTGATTCCTCATAGCCTCTAGCCATTCTCCTCTTACCTGAGGCAGTCTCTGGCAGAAACCTGATGCTTCCAGTCATTCTGCATTCTTGTGTTTCTTCAAAAATAATTGGACAGGCACCTTTCCATAAACAATCATCATTAGTTATATACGGTACACAGATACGAATACCACACAAATAAGTTTCAATGGAACATCTTGAGCCCAATAGTAATAATTTGGCCTGCGTGGAACCGCCGTGATTGACAGAGAGTTAATGCACTTAGCACTTTTCCAGGAGGCTCTGAGTATTAGCTCCTTGATGCTCAGAAAGTCCTGCTCCCAGAAAAGTGACATAGACATTGACCATTGAGTTTGTTGCTATTCAATAGCCGGTTCCGTTTCCAGACTCTATGATTAAAGTCATTATAGGAACTGTCAGCAGGGGGGAAGAAATGGAAACTGTCACAAGAAGCAACTGTCTGAAATGTTAAAGATTCCCATAATGTGGAACAGTTTGAAAGCAGGCGATTTTAACTTCATGAAGATCAACCTACATTACAAAGCTGCAAGCTTCAGATATTTTCGGCTAGGTTGACTAACCCCACATCCCTTCCTTTCTTTCTTTTTAAAATTTTAACCTTCTTGGAAATCTCTAAAAAATAACAATGTAAAAAGCCAAACCTCTGTTCTTATGGCTATGGACAAAGTTTATACCAAATATGAATTGCCGTCTTTCAAGGATCTATTCTTAGAAACACGCCTATTCTGTGGACTTGATTGATGAAATGAGTGTTTAAACTGAGGGAACTAAAAGCACATGACTGGAAAGTTTTCAGTAATTACTGTTATAATGAAGGACCATGATAATTTAATGTTCAATGGAACACAATCTTTGCAATCTGATGATGAGCCCGGACACGTCTATAAGTTGCTGCTGCTTATTTTTTCTAAGGTTAAAAATGAAAATTCCATATTTGTAATTAGAATTTATTGGTGTTTTTATAATCTTATAAATAGAGCTTTGAGTATATAGACCATTGAAATGATTTATAAGTTAAATTTTTTTTGGAAATTCATTAATTTAAAAAATGGATTTTGAGTGCATACATCAAGTGTTTATTAACACTATTGGATTATCAATTAATATTTCATGCTGTGCTATGTTTAACAATGAATGGGAAGTCTAGAAAACGGTCAGAGATCAGAGGAGCCCGTGGAGACTTGATGACTGAATGCGATGCGGTATCCTGAGTGGGATCTCCGATCAGGAAAGCGATGTTGGGAAAAACCAGTGAAATCCAAATGGGTGCAGGGTTTAGGGAACTAATATTGGTTCCTTAATTGTGACAACTGGAAACTAGAATACCAGTTAGGACTGCCACGGGACACATGTATAATAAAAATGATTTGTTGTTTACCTGAAATTCAACTTTAACTGGGTGTCTTGTACTTTATTAGCTAAATCTGGCAATCCTGATTGTAATATAAGGTTTTAATGTGTAATATATTTACAACTTTTCTGTACATCTGAAATTATTCTACAATAAGAAGTGTTTTTTAAATTTTAAAAAGCAAACAGGAAAACATATAGCTCATGCTTTAAGATTTTAGTTGGAGCATTTTATACTCCTAAGAAAGGTTAAAATCTTACACCAGCCTAAACTTGAACTCCTCTCCGGTACGTAAACAAACTTGCCTTTCAATAATATATGTTTTAACCCACTTGCCAATGAGAGGATAGCCTGATACAATTATACTAACAGCAATAGTCTTCTATTTATTTTTCTTTCCTCACCTGCTATGCCCAGATTTTGACATTAAGAATATAGTGTTTGATATTTTCTGCATGAAAAACCACTTTAGGCTTTGGTTCCATTTTACTCCCAGTCAGAAAGATCAGAAAAAGCTCAAGTCACACAGTGAGAAACTTTACCCACTGAATGAGACATTATCCATTCCACCAGACTGCAAATCAAAGAGTATCTCTTAGGCTGCTTAAAAATTCATTTTAAAATCTGATCCTGATTGTACTTTTATGGTAATTTCGTACCATCAATCATCCTTTTACCTTTCGTCTCTGGGTCCTCTGCTCTCCCCATAGATCTCATTCACTCTACCTCATTATAATTCTTTAGGTGAGAAAACAGGGGAAGAAACCTTAACAGAAAATGAGAGAAAGATGTAAATTTCTTGAGCAAAGTCAAGTTCACTAAGAAGCAGAGCTAATGATATGTTCTGATCATTCTTTCTTTCTTTTTTTTTGTAATTACAAAAATGGGAAGAATAACAGACCTCAAAAAAGCAAAAAAAAAAAAAAAAAAACCGACAAAACCCTCATGTCTTCCATGCAAATAACCTATTTTTGTAATCTGCATTCGGTCTCCCTAATATACCTTATAGTTTTCAGTTGTCAGGGTTCCGACTTGTTTCTGCCATTTGAAATGAACAAAAGAAATATTTTTGAAACTCTAGAGAACTTTCCTTCTGTTGTGTGATGGTTGCCTGCCCTTCGCGCCCTGGCTGCCTCCTTCCTGATTCTGTTTTTAGCAAATGAAATTATAAGAGGGCGGAATGATCAGCAGGCAGCTCTAAGGCCCACAGAGCAGGCCCCCGTCTAGGTGTACAGGTCCACAGAGAGTTATGGGAAATCAATACTGTAACTTTGGTTGTTCGTCTCCGTCCGGCACTGCGTACCTGCCTGCTCCAGTGAACAATTAATCACTGTGTGGGAGCCACACACGGCTGCGTGTCAGCCGAAAGCGCTGGTGGCAAGCGGAATGATTTCTAACATCCCGTTTAAGTCAGACATTCATTCGGCCTTTTCAGCATGATTCAATTTTACTAACAATAAATGTTATATTTTTGCTCCATTGATTTGAATGCTGACTCCGGTGTAAAGCATATTTCTTAGAGCAACAAGACACGTAGTAGATAATAAACTCAGCAGCGCGGCTCAGCCTCGGTCCGTTTAGATTGGAATGAAAAAGGGCCGCTAACCACAAGGGAAGGGGCTGATTTCTCCCAAGTACCAAGTCCAGCTCCAGTATTGTTCATAAGGTCTTTAACAAAATGTGGCCATAAACCACAGAATGCCAATAATAGCAATAATCCCTCAAAAACGGGTTGTTACCAGCAGTTAGTGACCAGGTTCTTAGTTAATGGCCTGGGGGTAAAGGCTTTAAGGAAGCTGTATTCACTGTTTCCTCTCGGGCAATTTAACTGGATGCATTAAACTGCATTTTCATAGGGATTTCAAAAATCTGTACTCTGACAAGGCGCTCATCTGAAGGTCTTTTTGATTAAATCTCTCCCATAGTCTTAGGAAGAGCAAATAAGCGTGGCAACTACGTGTGGAAGTGGGATGATTTAAACAGTCTCCTAATTAATCACTTAGTGACAATCAGAAATACTGTGCAGGAAAGTACATATGCCGACATAATCAAGTGCAAGTTCCCTGTTCATGATTTAATGCTCTCTGCCACTGACGAGCTGTATACTGACCCCGTGTTGGTTCATTTGTTCACAGAGGCCGTAACTCCCACTTTGCAGGGCGGGGCTGGGTGGTATTGTGAGGCTCAAAGGCAATTCCATTTGTGAAAGAGATGGAAAACTACGCTGTGCCTGGGTGGCAGGGACTGCCAGCCAGCCATCCTGCGCTCCTTCCCCAGTAGTAACCAGCTGTGCTTTGACAGTGCTAACTGGTTAACTTGCTCGTGTGCCCAGAGGTTAAATTTTAACTCCCTGTTGCCAAGGCAGTGGGGGGCGGGAGTCGGGAAGTGACCAGGGAAATAAGTTTTCACTAACTGCTTCTAGCAAGAGTCTGAACCCATTCAAATTTAGGTAGAAAATTCAAGATTTAAGGGACTCAACTTTTATTTTACAGCTTACAAAACACTAGCTCCACTTCTTTTGAAAAATATAAACTTTTATCAGATGTTAATAAAATATCTGTTTATTAGAGGATAGTTTCTGTTAGAGATAAATTGTACCTAGCATTCAAATTAACTCAGGCCCACAGACGTGGGACTTTGAAGTGATTACAAGGAGTTTTAAAATTCCACAAGCGAAATAGTAAGGACATTATAATCATTAATATTGGGACAAACTGCTTGATACTGTTCTTATTCAGCATCCAAATCCACATGAACGTAGAGGTGTTTTACTTACACATGTGGGGATAGCTGACAGATATATTTCAGCTAATAATAGTACAGTGTACCATAGCTAAAATGCTGGTAACTAAACAATAATAATAATAATAAATGTAACATTTGCCCCTCAGGAACTTCAAAATAATATTGCCAAATGCCATCTTTTTGAAGCATTGTTTTTCTTGATCACATCTAAAGTAATTTTTTCTCCTGATTCACATACTAGAATGAGGCACGGCCATCAAAACCCTTATTCCAATGCATTAATCATAGGAATATGCTTCTAGATTTAAACTAAAATGTTCTGACACTATTTATATATCAATCATAAATCATTCACAAACCTGAATAGGTCACATCGTATTATTTAATTCGTCTACTTCCACAATCTATTGGTTTTAAGTGAAATACCTCAGTTGCTAATTAATAACAAACATTAACTTAACTTTGTAAATAAAGGCAAAAATGATTGACATTATAAGGAAAGTGGCATGCATCTGGAGCCATTTGATTTTACTCATTATATCTAGGGCTATCTCAGATTACCGTTTTAGATTACTCACTTGGGTGTGTGCACTCAGAAACAAAGGTAAAGAGAGCACAGTGTATCTATATTGTTATATGTTATATATTTTTTCTTTGTGAAAAATATCAGAAATACAAAAGAAGGCTTACATAGTAAGTTTATCAAATTGAAATTACATTGCAAGAAAAATCAAATATACATTTGAATGGGAAGTTTTTACTTTCCTCATCACCTAAGTATAAGGCGGGACTTTGGCCTCCACTCCTTTTAAAGGATACTTGGAAATGACGAAGGGCAAGATTTGTCACCTGAGTGGTTGTGTTCCGAGTTCATGGGCCTGTGAAGAGCTTGGGTGGAGAGGAAGACGTGGCCCCACACCGAGGTGCCACTTTACAAAGTGCCTGGTGGCGGGATGAGGAAGGCCAGAGAGGGGCCGCTGGTGAGAAATCCTGGCCACGGAAAGAGGCTGGAGCTTGGGCAGAGGATGGAGGCGCTGAACCTGCTTCCCTCAAATCTGCTCTCCCACCTCCACCCCGCAAATGGCCATTTTACGGATGCCTGAAATGATCGGAGTGGAGACCAGGGTTTTCATCCTGCGGTGGTCCTCAGGAGAAGGTGACGGTGTAAAAGGTCTGGTTGAAAGGGACAGAGCGTGAGGCTGCGGCCCCTGCAGGAGGAGAACAGGGCCCACGTGAGGGCAGGCACACCGTCAGGGAGGCTGCGGCCACAGAAACCCTACTCTGCGTCTCTCCGGTGTTTCTTCCTTCGGCCAGCCCTTTGCCTACACGGTCATCTCCCAGGAATATTCACAGATGGCAAAACACAGACTGCCGCATCCCTTGGGGGAAAGAATAAGCAAGCATTCCGCTGTGCCCATGTCTTGAAAGGTTATGAAGGATGGAGAGAAAGAGTCAGGACTGCTAACTTGCTTTTATTTGACGAGTACTAATCTGTGGTACATCAGAGGAGTAAACGAAAGTGTGAAAAGAATGCTAAGAGAATTCTTTGGGAGGACTTCAGTGCCTTGTCGTCTCTCGCAAATGTTGCCGTTGGGGAAACAGAATGATGAGGGAGTCCTAGCGAAGAGAAACAAAACGTACTGATCGTAGTTTTAGGTGTTTCCTCACATATTATTATTTTTTTGGTCCTCAACTCTGAGTTTGCAGTTGGAAAAGCCGTAGGAAATTTGATATGCCCCAGCTGGTATTTGGCATAGCCCGTTGACTGGCAGAGCCGCCAGACCCAGAACCCAGCCCCCCGGGGGCCAGACTCAAGTTTCTCCCACGGCAGCAATTAAGGGCTTCGTACACGTGACATTGGCCCGGCGGGGCCTCTGCCTACAAGCATGCTGGTGACATTGATTTGAATGACTATGACGTATCTGCTCTTGGGGTCACATTTTAAGCTACCAGCTTTGAAGTCTATACACTTCCAAAGTAACGTTCCTGCAAATATCTTTGATCCCTGACCTAAGTTCCCACATCATCCTGGCTGGAAGGTAAGAGCCTTTGAATAGGGTGCTTTCACAGCCACTAGCAGCCTGCTTGCCTTGTGATTATCAAAAGATTAAGAAGCCCTTTCTGAAATGTGTTCTTGGGATTTTTGCATGTAAATGTCCACTCCCTGCTCCCTAAGCTGCTTTTATTTTCAGATTTCCTAGAGACACACTTTCCGAAGACTCCGACGTCATCTCTCAGGTGCCTGTGGAACTGGAACTGCAAACAGACAGCCTGTGCCCTTGGGGCTTATCAAAATGTGAAACGCTTTTCAAACTACAAGGTTATTCAGTAACCTAAACCATTTAATGTGAAATCATAACCTCTCAGGGCTAAAAGGAAGCGTTGAGTACATCAAGTTTAACTCCTCAAATGTGTTTGAAATCATTTAGATGTAGCCAAAGGTGCCTAGTAAAGCTGATTTCTTCAAAAGCCTTTACGCGAATGTGGACCCTCCTCGCTGAGGACATTTTACTGAAAGCAGTTCTGAGCATTATGGCTGGGCCGCAGTCTCTGAATGTGACCAATGCAAATACATCTGACTTGTCCTATGAACAATGTTATAACAGGGCAATGAGTTTCAGACTCTGCTGCTGTTCCACGGGCTGAGCCGTGGGGTTTCACTGTTCAAACTTAATGACAGTGATCTTTTTTCAGATTTGTAGAAAAAAGTTATTAGAATTTGCTAAAATTTTTAAAGCTCATATTTGTAAAGCCTTCTCTATACAAGACTTTTTTAGTATAAAATGTTATCTCCTTTAGCGTTAAATGATTTGGAATTTGTTGTTTTAATAATTTATCATGTTTATTAATAGCTTAACATTTCACATTATGACTTTTAGTTCAACTATGCATATATGGGACTCACAGTAATAGGGGGTACTTTCCTGACCAAGAGCCTGGGTCTCATCCACAGAACCAGCCACAAATGTAATTATTAAATCAATTGTCAATAATAGACTTTTACAACTCATGGCATAAAATGCTCTAACATTCACTAACATGTTTATCAATCAAATAGGGAAGCAAGAAAAAACCGATGGTATGTATTTATCCAGTGGATTCCCAGAGAAGCCTCAGGGACTGCTGAGGACTCCTGGATGGGCCTGGACCAGGGGGCAGGCCCGTGGGAAGGGGTGTTGCACCCCAGCCAGAGGGTGCGGTTTGTTTGTTCTTTTTGTCAAATGATAAAAGTAAATAACATGGGTATAATGTCCAGAATTTTGCCTATACGAATCTCAGTAAGTTAGATCATCATGAATCAAATGTGAATTATATTATAAATGATGAAAGCACAAAATAATAGAAAGAACTCTATTGTAAAGCACATGAAAAGGAAGGATAACAGGAAAGGACTAATTCATAAAATGGAAAGGAAATAGTCACTACTAGTTCTTCAAAGAACTGATAAAGAATTTAAGACCATTTTACTATATATCTGGAAAGGACTTTACCTTGTACTTTACATGGGGTTTTTAAAAAATCCTAAAGCTCGGATTCTCTGCTTCTGTGTGGGGGGCCTTATGATTCTCACTGAGAGTGTGCAAATTCTGCACAGGACTGCAGGATTAGCTCCTCAGCTTCTAGTTATCGGAGCAGAGCTTAGGTGCTGGGAAGAGCCACCTAAGAAAATGGGGCCGGCAGGTGGTAGGGGTGTACAGGAAGATTCAAGCCTGCAAACCAAGGCGTCTGAGTGTCTCATTCCACCTCGCTCGTACAGAAAGGCAGAACTGAAAATGGGAACTTCTCTTCTCGCCAGTGCCTGGGGGAGCTCTGCAAGTCTGACTTCTAATTGTCCAGAAAGATGGATGAAAAGATGGGAATGAGATGAAATCGACAAATAGAATTCTGTAAAGTCAGGGAATACTGTAAGCAAAAAATTAAACCAATGAATAGAATTCTCTCAGCTGTAAGCTTTAATCCCCCATGTGTTTGTTATGCCTTCTCTAAGAGAGACTTGAACATAAAATAGCATCTCATTCAGAACTGGTGTCTTAGGCTGAGGGGGTTTGGTCCTGATGGCCAAGCAAAATGGCTTGTTGGACACCGAGCTGACATCGATCTCTCAGTGTGCCCGGACCACCTTGCTCTTCACTGGCACATATTAGGTGTGCACTCGTCTGGTGTGAAGTGATGGACTAAATAAATGCATGCTGTGTGTGAGGGATTCTGAAGAGTGGAGGGGCAGTGGATTATAAGGTAAAATATTAGTACTACAACAAAAGTGTTGTAACTTTAAAAAATTTCTATTTCCACTGCCACCACCTTAGCCCAAATTTTATCATTTCTTACATAAACTACTATAGTAGTCTCTTCCTTGGCTTTCCCGCTTTTACTCTTGCCCCTTACAGTCTGTCTCCACAGACAGTCCAAAGTAATCTAAAAATATGAAACACATAATGCGGTGCTTCTGCTTACAAACCTGCCAGGGCTTCCTGGAGCACAGGAAGTGTGTTCTGACTCCCTTACCTGGCCTGTAGAGGCCCTGCCTCACGGGGCACCTGCTCAACTTTCTTGTATTTTATCCTTGACTATTTGCCTTAACCCCTGTGCTCTGTTACACTCACCTTCTTCCTGTTTCTTGTACATTTCAAACTTGTTTCCACTGTTGGTCCTTTGCCTGGACTGTTCTCTCTACCTGGTAGGCTGAGTTACTCATGAAGCATGCTCCTTTTTATCACAGAGCCCTCAGTCCACATCTTCTCTTTCTTTTTTTTTTTTTTTGATATGTTAAAAAACACTTTTATTTTATTTTAGTTTATTCAGTACAGTTTCTATCCTTTATTCCCATTCCAGCACACCCACCCATCCCTCCCCTCCTCCCTCCCATTTCCAACCCCCCTAGTTTTGTCCATGTGTCCTCTATATTTGTTCCTGTAAACCCTTCC
>CM052545.1:14585700-14852179 GCA_028533065.1 Trachops cirrhosus | reverse complement strand
CTCCAACACTTGTTGTCTGCTGTTTTATTTATGATGGCCATTCTGACTGGTGTGAAGTGTTATCTCATTGTTGTTTTAATTTGCATCTCTCTAATAGCTAGTGATATTGAGCATCTTTTCATGTGTTTCTGGATCCTCTGCGTGTCCTCCTTGGAGAAATGCCTATTCAAGTCCTTTGCCCATTTTTTAATTGGGTTTCTTGTCTTCATACCTCAGACAAGGGTTTAATCTCCAAAATATATAAAGAACTTACACGACTCCACATCTCCTCTTTCGAAAAGCCTCCTCTGACCACCCCCCCAATATAGTCCCCTGGTGCCTCTATGGGGTATCACTCTGATTATTTTAATCATTTGCACTTATTGCCATCTGCTCCTTTCTTGTTTACTATTTTATTGTCTGTCTCCTTTGCATTGAAGGGTGAGTGTCATGAGAACTTATTCAAAGTCATGTCCTCAAAAACCAGAACAGTCTGACATTTACTAAGAGTTCAGTCAAAGATTGTTGAAAACAATTAATGAACAAATGAGTTGTCCCAGCTTGTGATGGGTCAGTGATGGAGAATCTTGGCAAAGAATGGGTTGTTATGTGGGTTTCTGTGTACTTCTGTGACTGTTCCAAAGGCCAAAATAACAAATTAGCACAGGGGAGGGAAATCAATAAAGCAAGAATATTTTTGGTAACATGTAGGCAATGCAGTGGCTTCATAAATGGGGTTCTTTTCCTATTTGGAGGGTTCATTAGAAATGAACCATGTACATTTTATTTAGGCACATTTAAAACTTGACGTGTTCAAGTGGGCATTTTAGCATAATGTCTGACTTGCTTCACAGTACTTCCAGTGTTTTAGGGTGGTTCTTCCCGTCCAGTGTGGGTGGGATGGTTGTCTGCGTGTCAGGTTCATACAGTTGCTGACAAATAAGTGCCTACTGTGTCGGGAGCTGGCATGTCCTCGGCAGGGTGTTATAATAGGAATTTGCAGTGGGCTGGGGGAAGGGGAGGTGTGATGACATGGGAGTCTGTCCATTCCCACTGGTTGGAAAACCTACTTTAAAACGTGCCCAGCACCGACGGAGTTAATGTGGTTGTCACAGGCAGTCTGTGCGCTGTGATGGCCATGTGTCAGGCCTAATTGGGACCTTCTGAGGGCTAAGAGGATGTGAAATTCTAGCAAGAAAATGTTAATCCAGTCACAAACACCATATTCACAGGAAAATTTCCTTCAGCCCTCCCTGCCTTCCTTCCTTAGCTATTCAAGGGAAATGATCGGTGCATGCAAACTTATAAAAATTTAAACTATTTGGGTGCTTTTGGAAATGAGTTACAGAGCTCAACTAAACAAAAAAAAATTCTCCATGAAAATGAGAAACTTAATAGTTATTGCTGACTCTTCCCTCACGTAAGGGCAGGCCCAGCCAGTTAGAAAACTGCCTGGATTTACAGGAGTGACATTTGCAGATGATTCAAATTTGAACCAAGGAGCCCACAGCTCTCTGCCATAGCCCTAATTTCCAGTTGTGGGTAATGTTCACCAAACCATTTCTGGAACATTAGCTGGAAAGTATATAGGAAAGAGATTCTTGTTTTCTGACTTAGAGGAAAGCTGAGGAGGGGTAGAAGGTTGTCTGTGTTGACACGGTCAATTCTGGTGTCATTAACACCCAGCCAGGGCCACTCCCTGCAGTGGCTGGCCAAGCTTATGACCTACACTTGTCTCCTGCTACAGTGGAGAGGCATGGGGTCAAGGTACTTGGAAGCAAGGAGTCAGAATACTTCTCAGATCATGAGGTGACTCTGGGTGTCGTGACCTTCATTTCACCTTGACACTTGACAAAGAATGAACAACATCAAAAAGCAATGACTCACGGATACAGAGAAACAGTTCCACCCGTCACCTCCGTGTGACACAGTGTGGTCCACCATGAAAAGGAGCTTTGGCCAATAAGCTTTGACGTCCAGAAAGATAAATCTAAATGAAAGAAAGCAAGAGACCTTAGGGAAATGGACTTTACCATGCTTCCCCTTTAAATAAAAAGGGGAATTCCCCTTTTTATTTATTTGAATTCCCCTTTCAAATAAGAAAGCAAAACAGACTCTAATGGGTTTCATGGGATATCTAGATGTATTAGGGAAGTTTGAAATAAATGTTGAATGTTTTTATCTTGGCCTCTTTTGTGCTGACATTTATTGACCATATACTATGTGTCAGATACTATTCAAGTGCTCTACACACATTAAATCATGGCAGTGTCACTACGACTCCAAAGAACAGGCACATCATTATACCCGTTTCCACAGACCAGGAGGTGGACAGGGTCCCAAGGCCTTAAAATGGCAGCACTCCAATTAAAATAAAGTACCGCCTAACTTACAATTTCAAAAACAGGGCTTGAGCATGACTGCAGAGAATGTTTCGACTTGTGAAAATTAAGAGTTTCAGACTAGACGATACTGAGGACAGTACACGGGAGCTATGAAGAGGAAGGGTGCAGCATTCCACTCCTTTCCACGAGACTTTCAGACGTGGCGGTGAGCACCGGTTGATCAGAGCCGAGGGTTTCCAAGCATCAGGAATCTTGCCGTCATGCCTTTTCTCTGCTACGGAAGCCGAATAAGGCCCTGGTTAACAGTCTCCGCCTTGACTTCATGCCATCCACCCCGTTAGCTGTTTCCATACGTGTTTGCTTTGTTTTGTATCAGTAGTTTATCTCAAGGCCGTGGCGGGGAGCAACATGGAAAGAGCTCGCTCTCCTGTGAGACCATTTGCTTTCCTGCATCTGGTGTGTAACTTCCCGGTGACCAGCTTGCTGGTTACACTTAGGACACAGTGGGGTGACATGTCCTGCCAGGTTCCCCAGGAGCAACTCTTTGTTTATCTAGATTCCTTCCAGACCATCTGCAAAGACCTGCCTGTGTGTTACTTCACCTGTGCGGTGTGCATGGCATCTCTCCAGGTTTCGTGACGGTTTCTCCTCTCAGAGCTTCGTGCTCAGACAGAACCGATCCCGACTAGACAGTGCCGGCTGACCGTTAGCTGAGACTTAACAAGCAAGGACTATGCTACGAGCCGCAGGTAGCTTCACTGGACACCTCACACCGAACCACAGACAGTCTCTTAAGGCTTTCTCGAGTATTCAAAGTCGAAATCATGCCTGTTATGAAATGAATTTTTAAAAGTTCCCTGGGGGAGTTTGATTTTGTCTCCCATGATTTTTTTTCTTCCCTGATGAAACTTATATAGAAGTAACAAACATTATTTTTCATTTCTGCCATACTCAGCTCAGTAGGAAACAGTCAGCCAGAGACATTAATGCTTGCCTTCTTCATGCTAAAGTGTTCTCATTATCTGCCATGCCATTTCTAAACTTATTCGAGAAGGGAAAAAAGAAGATCTCAGCTTGAAACTCATTCTGACTGTAGGGGGCTCCATGAACTGTGTTGAAAAATTTAGCAGAAAATGTCCTCATCCATACATGAAGTTCTTTTTTATGAATCCTTAGGCCTTGAATTTTAGGAGCGATTGCTCTTTCAGGGAACCTATGAAATCAAGAAAAGAGGCTACTACAGGTGACAATTCCTCAGAATGCGGCACTCTCCCAGTGAAGTGTACCACGGAGTTGCTGGCATCCTTGCTGGATTTCACATAAGTAGTGAATTCTTTCAACATTCTCTTGAATGTGTACTTCTGAAACTGATGGACCAGCTGGTTGTGAATGGGGAACGTTGTGGGACAGTTCCACACTCTGAAAAGACTGGCGCAATGAGAGCATGCGTCACCCATACAACGCGGTCTACGCTCGCACCCAGCCCCTATCCCCCAGGGAAGAGGAGGGCCGCTGTAGTGAGGGCTCCGATGTGGGTAACACACTCGAGGGCAGCGTGGCAATGCTACTCAGTTGCTCTGTTGTCGGTTGTAAATGAGGAGCTTTCTCTCTTTTGGATTTGCTCTCCCAAATTTACCTCAGGTGTGGGTTCATATGCTTTCAGTACACCTGTACTTGAAAGGTACTCTAAAAGGCAGGCCTAGGAGATTGCCCTCTTCCTTTGGGGTGTGAGGTAGGGTGCAATGTTCCATACAGCGAAATGGATCTGATGTCGTACCTGGGTCTCAGGGTGAAAAAGCAGAAGCCTAGATTGGGATTCCAATAGTCCGAGGACTGATCAGTTCACCAGGCCCTGATGGTTTCCCACAATGGCCCACCAGCCCCTTTTTTAGGTAACAAGGATTCTTTACCAAACACAATCAAACTTTGATAATCCACTGTGTCCTCCTGGGACTAACATAATACACCATGGGTACTCATGGCTCTAGGTCCTCCGCAGTGGACGGACACTGGGAAAGGACTTGGCCATGACTGGGGTGTAGACTCTTGGGCTGTCTACAGAATCATCATCTTTAGTACAGTGGTTCTCAAACTTGGCTGCGCATTTGAATTGCCTGCAGGACTTTTGAAAATTCTCATATCGATTAAATAGGAATGTCTAAGAATGCAACTCAGGATTTTTAAAAGCTTCTTGGGGGATTCCAGTGAGTAGAAAGGGTTAAGAAGTGGTGCTGTCTTGCCCTTGCTAGTCAAAATATGGCCCACGGACATGTTGCTTGTTGGGATGCAGATCCTGAGGTCCCCTCTCAGAACTGAGTTAGAATCTGCATCCTAACAACATTCGCAGGTGATTCATATGCTCACTGACATTCTGTAGGAATGGTAGGGGAACCTGCATTTACAATAAGCATGCCTGTGATTTGTAAGGCCATGAAAATCTGAGAATCACTGGTCAAGAGTTGTTTCCATTACATGGCAGGGTGTCGCAAGGATTAGTCCGGGACTGTGTGACTTCTTCTCTTGATTCAGATGCGTTCTGTTTTATGTTCAGTGGCTAATTTTCCAGTCTTCCCCTTTCCTCTGTACCATTCCTCCTTCTCCCTTGAGTTACCCAGACTCCCACCCCTGCTGGAGCTGTGGAAAGAGAGAACTCCTGAGAGGCAGACACAGCTTAAAGGGCACCAGCACATAGCTTGTGGCCCTTGAGCGGCATTTTGACTCACGTACATTTGCATAATCTACCTACAAAAAATGGTAATTTTTTTTTGTTTTTCTGTTTGTTTTTGTACTGAAGCCTGAAGATTATGCAATAAAAGGCAGATTTTAATGACCTGAGTCTGAACAAGAAAGCCAAAATTACTTACCGTAAATCTGCGAGTCTGAACCAAGAGCTGAAGGTCAATACTTTATGATTATATGTCTTACAAGTTCATAAATCTAATTTTGGCAACATGCTAAAATATGGAGGTTTATGCACATAAAGAAATACTTTGGAATGCAGACTACATTGTTTAAATCTGGAATCATCCCTTTGAATATGGAACACTTAGCCATGCAAGGCATTTCCATTTACTCTTATTCAATGTCATTGTTAAGGCTGTCAATAATCCACACATTCTGAATTTCTTCTCCTTAAGTTTCTTCCGTGGCACTAGGAGGAAGCAATGCCTCATTACCTACACCCATTATCACCTGTATATTTACCTGGTCATCAGAATGTTCATCCTTGCAAAGGATCCCTTTAATTCTATAGTAAAACATCTGGAAGTATTAAAAATGTTTACTTGACCTCATTGTAGGACGTGAGGTGTTTCTTTGGAACTCTAGCGTTAAACACAATGTCTGGCTCATAGAGCCACTCAATAAATTGTTATTAAAATGATCTTTTAAATTTTTATTGCTGAAATGAAACACAGAGAAAACTACCTGCATTAGCCTCTGTACAACCTCTTATATTCCACTCTTCAGAGCTACGGTATGCTCATCGAACTTCAGGGACTCACCACATTCTTTTCCAAAACTGTCACTAAAAAAACAAGTAAACCATTTTAGGAATAAGATTAAGTCATTCCACAACATTGGGTGCTGTTTGAGGAGAGTTTTAAACACCCTGCAGTGAAAAATGGCACTAAATATTTATATTAAATTCATCATAGAGGATTACCATCTTTTTTGGACCATAAGATGCACCTAGGTTTTAGAGGAGGAAAACAGGAAAAAAAATTTGAGGCAAAAAATGTGGTACAATATTTAATAACATAAATAACATAATATTTCACCAGTGTAAATGTAAACAGAGCTCAATAGCAGCATTAACAACCATTATTCCTCCCAAATTTGGGGAGAAAAAAGTGTGTCGTATAGTCCGAAAAGTATGGGTAAGTGTATTTTATAAATTTTCACTTAATATCAAGACCCTCATGTCATAATGTTTTATATTTTTTTAATACTATGAAAGAGAAAAAATATAGCTCTTGGGGGAAAATGTCATTTGACATTTTTACATTGGAAGGGGACAAAGGTGGGAAGCCAGGCAGCTGGTCAGCGTGAGACCAGGGATCATGTTTTACACACAATTGGGGCTGACACATAGTAGGTGCTCTGTGAACGTTTTGTGAAGGAATAAATGAAAAACGGTACAAAGAGGAAACACACAATGTTTAAAGAACCACCAGCTGTCTAGTTTTGTAGGAGGATCGGTTAGAGCAGCGTTTCTAACCCTGGTACTGCCGATAGTTTGGACTGGATAATTCTTCGATGTGGGAAGGGGTTGTCCTGTGCATTTTAGGATGTTCAGCAGGATCACTGACCCCTCCCAAGTTGTGACAGCCAAAAATGTCTCCAGACAGTGCCAAATACCCTCCGGGCTGCAAAATTGCCCCTGGTAGGGGACCACCGACTTGGAGAACTGCTGCACACCGGGCTGGGGAAGGCCCCGGGGGTACAGTTGGAAAGGTCTGGTGTGACGGCCTGGGGTGTTTATACTTAATTTATCACAGACACAGGGTATTCACGAATGATTGCTAGGGTAGCGAATTACAGAATCAGTACTCTGGTTTAGGGAGAATAATTTTGTAGTTGGTAGAACTGTTGGCATTTTTGTAAAATATAAATAAATACTATGTATGTTATATATCAAATAAGTAAGTTACTTCAGCTCCTTGTGCCTCAGTTTTCTCACTAGTAAAATGGGGGAAATACTATAATCACGGCATTATAATTCACATAAAGTACTCTGAACGGCGCCTCGTACATTTTTGAGTGAAAAAATTCTTTTGTTATATTTTTAATATTTCTTGTCAAAAACAAGGTACTGTTGTGGTGTAAGAAATTTTAAATCATTTTTGAAGTACAACTATCTATCATTTCTACAGCAATAAGAATCAATATCGAATAATTTATTCCAAAACTACGTCTACATAGACTAAAAAAATCATACCCAACGGAATTACTATCCCCATTCTTCCTTGAATCCTGGATTAAAAGCTAATAAAACTGCACTTGAAAACAAAATGGGAGGAAATGTTAAAAAGAGAAAGAGAACTGATTTTCATGCTGCTTCTCGAACACATGCTGGAGTGCCCCGAAACCATGTAAGTCAGACTAGGCAGCCCCCTAAAACTCCTCTCCAGGGACGGCTTTGGATGGGCAAGCTCGCACACCTAATTGCTGACAAGCCACAGGTGCCAAGCCACACGAGCCGGTGAGAGTCTGATTTTGAAAAGAGAAATGACAATTTTTTACCCATCATTCATCCCAAGGTGTGCCCGTCATCTCTCGTAGCACAGAGTGAGCTGCCTTTTTATTAGTGGCTTTGGAAATGTGTTTGCAGGTGAGCAGCAGCAGCATCCTTATCTGCAAAACTGTGTAAGCCAGACTACGCTGGATGGAAGAAGCTCTGGGACCCATCTGCCAGGATGAAGGGTGTACCTTGGAGCTCAGGCGATGAGATCAGGGGCTCCTTCCTTCCTGCCTGTCTCTTCACACCGACCGAAATGATGGGTGAGCACAGGTCTCCCGTCTTACCTTGTTCTCTTCCCTCTTTTCCTGATCATGTAACTTCACCACGTGAAGTCAAGAAAATACTTTACCGATTTGAAATAGAAAATCAAGTTAATTTTTTTCTTAATAATACAACCTTACATGTTTAAATTTTCAAAATGCTTTCTCATAAGCCGTCTTGTTGGAGTCCTACCAAAGCACTTAAGATAAATAGCACAAATATGGTCTGCTCCTTACAGGGGGAAACTGGCGTTTGATGAGGTTAAATGCCTTGTGCATGGAAATGAGGGAACTGGAGAGCAGAAGGCAGGCTTTCTGGCTCACAGTCCCAGCTCTGACTGTGGACTAGCATTCTATAGCACGGCGTCCAACAATATTCACGCACCTCTTCCTTTTTTCCCCAGCCAGTCGTATAGCCAACCAAGAGATTTACAGGAATTATGGGCCCCTTCTCCTCCTTTGACTGATTTTCTTCAGAAGATTCTTGCTTGGTCTTCATGCCTTTAGTCATGACCCCTTCAAATCCTTCATCACCCACTGCTCTCAGAGTCAACCTCTCCTCAGGGACACCTCGGCAGGATTCCACCACTTTCAGCTTCTTGTCCAGCCCCATCCTTGCTTGTATTTAAGATTTGTTCTTTTGACCTTATCTTTGGTTACAACTCAATTCAAAGCTTTTCTTTCCTACTCCCGGTAGGTGACATTTATGATGACAGGCTCTGACGTGGTGGCAGAAGCAGGGTCTGGTTCTCCAATATCTGTATGCCCTCCTTCTTTTAGGTTAGTTCCTCTAGTTTTGAGGTGGGAAGGGGGAGTATGAGAGAACTTTTTTTGAGTAACAAATGTTGTGTATGAATTATGATGGTAGATTCAAGACTATACATTTGCCAAAAAAATCAATCATTAATTAAGCTTATTTAAAATATTTTAGCACTTGCCCTGGCTGGTGTGGCTCAGTGGATTGAGCACGGGCCTGCAAACCAAAAGATCGCGGTTCGATTCCCAGTCAGGGCACATGCCTGGGTTGCAGGCCAGTTCCCAGCAGGGGACCATACATTGATATTTCTCTTCCTCTCTCTTTCCCTTCCCCTCTAAAGATAAATAAATAAAATCTTAAAAAAAACAAAACATGGGTTTAAAAAAATATTTTAGCACCTTAATTAAGCTTATTTAAAATACTCTAGCAGCATTTTTGGTGTGGTGTGCCACTATGGAAAGTTTTCTCTAGAACTTTAGTATTGCTGGAAATGGAAGTTACTGTTTGATATTTTTAATGGGAATCTTTCAGTTGTGTGCCTAGGGACAGATGAACCATCCCAATAAATATATAGAGCCCCCTCCCCACCAGAGGTGTGCTCCTCCTTCTGGCTTTGCTGAGGATAGGGTATCAATCTTTAGGTACATGATTTCTACCTGAGTGCAGCCACTGATTTTTTCAATGGGTAGAACAGACCCACTGAAGGTACATATACAGTATTTGTGTCCTTGCTATAAAATGTCCTTTCCATCTCCACCCTGTAATGAGTTAGCATCTGTCACTCAGATTCATCTTGATGATCCAGCCAGGATTCTGATCTCATAGTTTCTTTGTCTTATCAGCTGAGAGACCTTCAGTCCCACTCAGCAACATAGGAACTTCTGCCATGAGATCACCCACTACTCCAGACCCATGAGCTGTTCTGAAATCAAGATGAACTTAAATTCATTAGATCAACAAATAGTTATCAAGCACCTTGTATGTAACACTACCAGATGTTGTAAAATATAGGAAAAAATGGGACAGGTCTGTCTTCAAATAATTTAAAAATATAGCTAGAGAGATCAAATAAAAAGGCATTAAGAGTTAAATACCAGTAAAAGATACAAATAAAAGTTTATGAAGGAGCTGCCAAAAGACTGCACATGATTCCTGCATTGTGAATTGTGTGGACAGTCAAAGTTTTGAGAAGTCTGTTTATTCATGCCTCCTCTCCAGCCCACCTGATCTACAAAAGCTACTCTGATCTCTGACCACCCATCCCTTACGTATCCTCCCAGTTCACTAGCTTTTTTCTCACTGTTTAGCTCTTGGTCCAGGAGATGCTTGGTGAGCCTTGTCAGAATTGCCTGTGCTATTATCTGAGAACTATTTGCCTGTCAGGTGAGTCCTCTGAGTGCACCTACCCTCCCAGGATGAGGAAGCCAGCAGCCTTGGGAAGTGGGTGTGGCCAGGGAACCCCCACAGAACACCTGAGCACTTCAAAGATGGGTTTGAGGAATGCAGAGAAGACTTCCCTTAGGCAGTTACTGGAGGAGACCCTAAGTGGACGAGAAGGAATGTGGTAGGTGCCCAAGAAGAATAAAGGCAGAAGGAATGGCGTGGGTAAAGATGCAGAGGTGTGAAAGAGCAGGGGGACATATAGGGATCTGTAAGTAATTGTTCATAACAGCAATGAAGGGTGAAAATGGTGGCGTGGTAAGATATGTGAAAAGAAAGGATTGATGCAGGTGGGAGAGGTAGGAAATGTGTGATCCTGTTTGATGTATAAATTTAAAAGTTTGAAATCTAATGGGGTTCCCAAAGGCAGCATAGTGCTATAGTCAAGATCAGAGTCTCTGAATATCAGTATCAACACTTGCTAGCTGTGTGTAGTTGGGTTTGTTATTTAGCCTTTTTGTAAGAATCAACATATTTAAATATATGTGAATGCTTAGAGCATAGCACATAATAGGCACTCTATAGGTATTATTAGTAGTAGTAAGTAGTGGGGGCACGGTGGTAGCAGTAAAGAATGAGATAAGGCCTCCAGGATTAATGCTACAAGTTGCAAGCTCTCTATTCCCTCCCAAACCCTTTCCCCTCAACAGAAGCATGTGTTCTTCCTGAGAATCGCTGTATGCATGTATAAAGAAATGAAAGCTCACATGCTTTTGCAAGAGCCCAGGTAGGAGACAGAGGATGAAGACCTGAACTAAGGCAGTCAAACAATTCATAACACACAGAGAAGGAGGTACAGAATCTGGAGATAGTTAGGAGGTAAAATTAACAGGACTTGGTAACCAACTAACTCTAAAGAGAGAAAGGTATCAAAAGTGATACTGAAGACAATTGGCTGCTGTCTTCCTCATCCTGGGAGTAAAGGTCGTTTTAGGATTGACAACTGCAGCAATAACGTCATAGTTTGTAACAGCCCCTGCATATTTATACACTGCAGAGAGTGGACCGAATGAAGTCTCATAACAGTCTAATTAAGTGATCTAAGAAACTCACCAATAATAGTAGGAAAAATAGCCAGAATATGTAATTGAATTTTTACAAAAACACATAAATCAAAATTCTTAGTTGTTCAGGCTTGTTAAAAAAATAGCCTCACTATTTTACTGACTGAACAGAGAATCAAATTAGTTTTTTATGCATCATTCATTCTATTGGGGTAAATTTACATACCCTGAAATGCGCAGATCTGAACACATCAATGAGTTTTGACAAATGCATACACCGGTGTAATCCACATCCTTAATGAGATAGACAGAATTTCTGTTTCCTTAGGAAGTCCACTCATGCTTGTAACTGGTTGGTTCCTACCCTACCAAGGAAAACTGTTATATTTAGGTTTCCTCAAATAAATGGAATTATGTAGTAATCACTAGTTCATGCCTGGCATCTTTTGCTTAGCATGAAGTTTTTGAGATTCATTTGTGTGAGTGAGTGTATTAGAAGTTCATTCCTTTTTATATATAGTTGTATGAGTACCCTATTATTTGTCTATTCTCTAGTTGATGGATATTTGAATTGTTGCCACTTTGGGGTTAATATGAATAAAGCTGCCACAAAGAGTTTTGTACAAGCCTTCTGTGGCCATGTGTTTTCATTTCTCTTTAGTACATGCCTAGGACTGTAGTTGATGAGCCATAGGATAGGAGATCAACTTTCTATGAAACACCCCAAATTTTTATACTCCCATTAGCAATTTCAATTGTTCCAAATCCTCATGAATATTTAGTGTTGTTATGACTTATTGATTTTTCCCCATTTTTGTGAGTGCGTTCTGCCAAGGACCCTCTTTGGGTTTCAGACTACCAGCCTTTAGTGTTCTCACATGGCAGAGAGCTCTCTGCCATCTCTTTTATAAGGAGGGCACGAATGCCATTCCTGAGAACTCCATCCTCCCAAAGGTCCCATTTCCAAATAGCATCCCAGCACGTGTTAGGATTTGACATGTGACGGATGGGCAAGAAAGTAAGAGGCTCAACCCAAGAGTGGAGGCATGCTAAGAGGCATTTTGTTCTACCTGGAGCATCTTAATCTGTGAGTTTTTCTTGCCACTGAGAAATGAACTGAACCTGCCATATTCCCATATTTTTTAAGATTTTATTTTTTATTTTTAGCAAGTGGGGAATGGAGAGAAAGACAAATAGAAACATTGATGCAAAAGAGAAACATCAATTCGTTGCCTCTCACGAGCACCCCTATGAGGGACCAGGGACCAAACTCACAACCCAGGCATGTACCCTGACTGGGAATCAACTGGCAACATTTTGCTTTGTGGGACAATGCTCAGTCAACTGGGCCACACCAGTCAGGGCCCCATATTATTTTTTATAAAAGGTAAATTGTAGGTAAGTAGTTCATTTTACTCAACATTTCAAGTTTGATGTTTATGTGGGATGCTATGGCCAAGGCAACTCTCAGATGGTTGTTTTCAAAGATAAGGCCATTAATTAAAGATTACATTTATGTAGTCACTGCCATTGTCTCGGTCAGCCTCTGACTTAAGAGTCATGGTTCTGCCCTGGCTGGTGTGGCTGAGTTGGTTGGGCGTTGCCCTGCTGACTGAAAGGTGGAAGGTTTGATTCCCGGTCAGGGCACGTGCCTGGTTGTGTGTATATGCAGTGCTTCCTGTTAATGACAATACGTTTGTAGAATATTTCATTGTTTTCATAGCATATATTATTTCACATAATCTCTCAGTGATTGTGGGAAGAAAACAGAAAAATGAATATCATACCCTTTTCACGAACATAGAAATGGAAGCAGAGACGGGTTAAGTAACCTCCCAAATGGAGTCGTGACCATAGTCCAGATTTCTTACAGAACTGATTTCATCACTGATGTACCTACCTCACAGAAAGTGGAGTTTTGTGTCCCCTATACAAAAGTCCATGTGTACTGAACTATGGATCGAAAGTTAGCAATCAAACTTACTGAGGATACATGTTTTAGGTAACACATAAATTTAATTACATACACTAGAATTATTTTTCCAACAGAAATATTTCAAAATAAAATCAAAACTTAGGGTTAGACACAAATTGTAGTTAGAGTGAGAAGTCAGACTTTTCTAAACATTTGTTGGGCTGGGCTTATGGCGTCAGATGTCAGTGTGTTGCAGTTTGCAATGAATTAATTTTCCTAAAGAGACAAAAATTGATGCTTCTGAATCTCTCTCACATTCAAGTGAAGGGACGAGCTGAGCTGCTCATCATGTTTTACCAAACCAATTCAACTTGCTCAGTTTTAGGCCGAGTCATGATTCTTTCATACCACAAATGTTCAGGTGCCCTGCCCGAGAGTTGGCAACACGGTGGTGCACTTCACTTCCTTCTTTCATCTTCTTTCTTCGCCTTTCCCTTTCTTCACTGCCCACTCCAGCTTAAAGAGACTCTCCTTCTGGACCCAGTCTGTGCATTTGGCCAAAGTATATGGTTGAACTGGTAGAACAGGAAGAATAGAAGAAGGGTAATCAAGTGCTAAGTCAATTACCTTGACCAATCAGATAAATTTTCTCTTGTCATTTGCAGTATGTATTGCTTAGTTCGATAGTAAGCCCACCAGGCAGACGCCTCATGTCTCTGCAAGTTTTATTATAGAGTCAAAATTTCATCAGCGCTAACTGATATCAAATGATAATGTACTCTAGTGAGCTACATTATCCATAACTGTTCATAACACTGCAGTATTATATGCAGACCATACAAGCAATTGTGCGTCAAAAAGTAGAACTCCATGGCTACTGAAGATGAGCATCATACGGTTTTTCCTCCAAAACCATCATGGCTTGCATTTAGCATGTATTGCAAACTGATAGTATACTAAGCATCGCACCAAAAGGAAAAGTGACAATCGCTTTCATACTCTATTTGGTGTTTATAATTCATTGAGACCAAAAGAAACCAAATATTCAAACCCACAACAAAACTGCCAACTCACTCATCTGCTCTGAAGAGAATGCTGCGCAGCATTAGCTGAGAGGCCAGGTGGTTAGTTAGCTAGGGCGCTGTGGGAGGCTGGGTCTGCCCTCTGCCCGGTTCCTGTAATCAGAGACCAGAACATTCTTAACCTTTTATGGGTGGATGAACAACAAATTAGGAATTTCTAATTGGCTTCTCTCTGAGGGCTCTCCCCCCCTATGCAGTGGAAGGTATTAGCAGAAAAGTGCTGTTCATCCAAGGTGATGTTAACTTTTTGTGAAATTAAGAGCCCTTTATTTGAAAACCACTTCAATAGCTTCAGGCACAGAGTATAAGACATGTACTCCAGGCTGTAATAATTGCTGGCTGCCCTGGGAAAAGGCTTCAAGGCCGGGGCAGCCGGGCTTCATGCAAGCACATCCTCTAATTATTGAAAAACCTGTGCGGAGTCTTCATGTTAATCAGTCTCTCAGAGACTTCAGCTTTATGTAGTTAGTGCAGATTTATAGTATTTTTCTTTTCCTGTTATTAAAACTGATATTTCACAAGGAAGAAACTATCTCCAGACAACTGTTAAAATGCAAAGTTTCCGTCATAAAAGAAAACTGCAAGATTATTCTGAGAGTATTCCGCTGAGAATTCCAAACAAGGATAGAAACAACACATCAAAGATGGGGTGCAGGGGAACTCAAAAATAAAAAGGCGTGACTTTAAAATATTAACAAAGAGACTCAGCAGTTGGCCCATAGAATTAAGAGGTTAGTGTAATTAACTTAAGTGCTTGTTACAATTATGGAAATAAACATTTCTGTATAAATGCAAACTGAATTATACATAATTATGAAAGCACTAAACTAATTGGAACATTTAGATTAACATAGCAGAAGCCAAATTGCCTCTTTATGCCAATGATATAGTGCTTTGCGTGTGTCCTGCGTGTACATGGAGAATGGTTAATAATGGAAAGAAGCATATTTAGAAACACATTTCTATCAAGCTAACGTTTTGTTTCTCTTATAGAGCTTACTCATATATTACAGGTTAAATTATAGTGACTCATTAAAGAAGCACATGGGTAGGACTAGTTGGCTATGCCAGTTGTATCTGATCTGTATGGCAAATCGCCATTTACCATATTCTTAATACTCCAGGCTTGATGGGACACTGAGACCCTGCTAACCTTGAGGTCTCCTGGGAGTAGAAATTGCTTGAGTTCTAGATTGAGACCGACTACTGTCTAATCTTACGAGATGCATGATGAGCATTGTAACCTCCCAGAGACGCAGATAAGCATCATAAAATATTTAACACTCAGTAAATAGCCCACTCCAGGTCTGATTGGCTCCCTTCATACTTTGATTGTCTGACTGCAGTTCCCTTCTTTTTTGCCATTTGACCCCCAACTCGTAAGCATATGAGCAATTCTCTTGTCCTGGTTCATTAGGTAGACCACTGGCCCATAATCAGCTAAACTGCCATTAATATGGCAATAAAAGGGCAGACATTACCTGAGAGGGAGTCTCCCCCAAAGAAGGGGGGGCCAGGACTACTAAGAACTTCTTTATGTTCTTTGGAGTAAGGTGTGTGTGTGTGTGCCCTCAAGTAGAGGGGCCAAATGGATGTTATGAGTACCAGGTAGTTCTCTCTACTTATCTCATATTTTTCTGGAAATCTGGCTTCCAGCTGTGGCTCCAACCTTAGTCTAAACTATGTCTACTGGAATTCGTAATATTTTATATTTTTGCATTGACTCACTTGTCAATTCTAAAGGTTTACTGAACACTTACAATATGACTGACACAGTGGTAGGCTTGATAGACTATTTAGTGGGATGAGGGCCCACAAACAACTATTTTTATAAAGCAAGTTGCATGCAGTTGAGAACGTGAATAAAGGAGTTGGGAAGAAGGGGGCACACTTGAAGGTTGAACATTTATTGCTTCGTGTGAGTCACTGTCGGAGATTTGTATTAAGCCCTGTGTAAGGAGCGCTTCAAGTATGAAACTAAAGGAACTATTTTCGTGAGGCTCCATGAGACATGGAGACAGGGGTTACTTTGGTATCAATATGTGACCCTGTTCTCACTGCTGGCTACAATGGCTTTAAATCACCAGAGACCCCAAAGACTGTACCTCAGGAGTTCCTCTCTGGGGTACTCTCCGGGGGTATGCACTACTTTTGGTTAGGGTGTCAACATTGTCGTGAAGGGCATCAGGAACAGCGATCATAGTGAGGGGGTTGGGCAGATAAATGAAAAGAGCTACAGTTGGACAGGAGGACATGGTGGATGCACTGTAGACTGTACCTGGCTAACTCGGACCTAAGCTCATGTAAGACATTCCCAAGAGTTTAGAAATCAGGCAGTGAGATTTGTAAGGGGGTCAGATGATGCATGAACAAGTAGGGTCAAAGCCAGTAAGGTTAGAGTCACTGCTGTTAATATGATCCCTTCTCTGATATACTAGTAATGTCTGGAGAACTCTTGACATCCAATGACAGATTCATTTGGATTATCAACATGTTACTATTGATGGAGTTAAAAAAGGATCTTATCAGTCATTTCAATTGTAGTACAATGTGGTTTAATTTGATTGTTTTCCTAAAGTCAAGCTGTGATCAGAATTTGCTTCTCTGTGAAAACGTGAGCTTTGAATGACAGGAGAAAAATGGTGGGGGGTTGTAGCTACAGTTGTTTGTTTGTTTGTTTTAGCATAGGACACTTCAAGAAGGGTCATGTCTACATATACCAATAAATTTTAAAGATTTTCCCAGCCTTAAAGTAATAAAGTGATGTGTTACATCTGGGAGACAAGAAAGTATATTATTGAGTGTGAGGTTCTTTCTCATTGAGTCTAAATTTAAAGGTTTATCTGGGCCCTCTGATCTACTCATTGTCATTTTTAAACTTTATTGATGTCTTCCAGTTCAATGTTTTCCATTTGGTTTACAGCCCTAATTTCCAGCTAAAAGGCATATTTTCAAGGTTTCCCATATAATGTACTTAGTCTCAGAGATTTTTAAAGTAAATTAGCTGTCCATGTGACCTTCTGTAAGTCACTGAGCCCTTCTGAGCCTCAGTTTCCATATCTCTGGCAGGGCTGGACTACTTTTCTGTAGTATCTTAATAGGTCTTCAAGAATCTGAGACCATGATTCTTGAAGTCTAAGTCACTTTAAAATCATCAGAAAATAGCAGAGGTAGCAGCGTTTGATGTATGGGTATCAACTTTGGGAGCACATGTGTTGGAAGCTGAATGAACCCAAGCCTTTGACAATCTTTCTCTCTTCCCAATTCTTGTCGTGCTTATTGCCCACATCTCCCATGAAGCATGTATCTTACACACGTACAAGGACATACACGTACATGTTTACCCACTGACAGATTTATTTTGAGTCTGTGGAGGGCAGGAACTGTGATTTCCAGTTCTTTGAATTCTCACTGCCTGGTGGGTACGAGTGTATAATAACCCTTAGATGACATTAAGAAGTTAGATGCCTCATTACCAGTTTCTCGGTGGCTAAAGGCATACGTGGCAAATTCATAGGGGATCTCACACGGGGCATATCCCTACAACTCACTCATGTTCCCACTGTATGTGATGTAGCTCCAGATTTCTTCCCATTGCAAGGGATAGTAATGTGAGCAAGACGTAGGCCTAGATACAGAACCAAATCTGCACAATCATCAAGCAATCTAAAAGCTTCTCTTTTATTTTTCTAAAAAAGGAAATAAACATAGCCTTATTTTTCACTATTCACTTTATTTACTGAAAATATACATCATACGAGCCAATGAGAATTTCTAGCCCAACACTAAAAACGTTGCACTGGGAGAATTTTTCTAGTCAGTTCTCCCCTTTCACCTTCCAAAGGGAGTGAGTGGAGAAAGTGTGTAATGAGAAGAATTTGGGCGTCCACTCAGTCAAGATTACGTGGCCTAATTTCTCTGAGCCTCAGAAGCTCAAGTCCTAAAATGGGAGTAATAATCCCGGTTCAGGAAATTCTCATGGAGGTTAAATGGAATAGTCCAGAGGGTCTAGAATCGTGACTGGTTCATTACCGGGGCTCAACAAACCACCCGTGAGATCACCAAGAGCAACAGGCACGACAACCACACTCCTTGTTCTTGTTTCCCAGCCAGTCACTTTTATCTGCAAATACTCATCACGAGCCTTACTTTTCTGCACATCTCTCTACTGAAATGGAAATTGCCCTTCACATCTAGGAAGCCAACTACATACAGACTCACACATGTACACATGCACTCCTGCTCTCCCCTTTCCAATGAGTTAGGAAAATATAATATGAATGCACGCATATGCTCCATGGTTCCTATATATGAATATGTATCTCAATAGCTATTTAGAACAGAACTTTTTTCAAGACAATGAATCTTGTGCTAGTTTAATTCTGTGTAGTTCCTCGGCTTATGAGAACACTACAGAAACCCTATTGTGCTGCATTTTGTTGGAATAAGAGTTTCACTCACCAGCCACTCATCCCTTGAATGTTTCATGTTCTCAGCACTTTTTTCCTACCCAATCCTCAGGTCTCTTCCATGCATTTGCCTTTATATTTGCATTGTCTGGTAATTTGAATATTTTTATTTGAGATTATTTGGCCTATGTCAGGTATTCTTCTTTCTGGTCCCCAGGGTCTTGTATCTTGTTTTTAGCTTCCTCCCTCTCCTTGCTCTCTTTTTATCAGATGTCATCCATTGTGCCTCACTATTTTACCCTTGGGTGTTTCAATTATGCATGAATGAGATCTGCCTCACAGTGCACGTTTCCATTTTCAGTCTAAATAACTGCACACAAGAATGAAAGCCTCTCTGTTGAACTTGAGAGGCTCTCAGCTGGATGCGGGTCTCATTTGGACGTGCTCTGGTCCTCTCTCCCAGTAGCGGTTTTGGGGATGTTTTTAAACCATCTCCTCTGCGTTCACCCTGTTGTCGGTATTGCCCAAGCTTTGGCATCCAGCCCTCTCCAGCCAGCGCTGCTGCATTCCAGCTCAGCCCCTATTTCCACATTGTATGTTAGCAATGACTGTGGTTGCTTTGAGTGTCCTTTCAAACAAGAACCAGGTCATCTAGCAGCCGTTTCTCTCAGACCCTTCCATTGATGAATGTGTTTGAGCGGTACCAATGAGCCATGCACGATTCCTCTATGAAACTCCATGGTTTAAATTGATTGGAGTTTCTCAGGATTTCAAACTTACATTTTGAGGACGTAAGGAAGAAAAGAATGGAAAATATCATCTTAGCATTAAAAACTGTTCGTGCCTAAGGTGGATACAGCAGAAAAAGGCATGATGATTAGGGTTGGTTTCCTTTTGTAAATCACTAATCTGGTCATGAATATAAGCTCTCAGATCTCCTAGCTTGCTTCTGTCATGGAACTCACTGCTTTTTATCACTTGCTGTATTATACTTATTTGACTATGTGTCCTCAGTACTCAGCACAATGTCTGACCTATAAAAGAAGCTCAGTGATAAGTGAATGAATGAATAAATCACAAGGATGTTACAACTGTGACAATAAAAAGAATTATTAGGTTATGCATTTTAATTACACATGTGAGTGAAGTAAGTCTGAAGTAGTCAGTATAAACAACTGACCTATAAAATTCATAGCTTTGTAACTAGGACAATTTCAGGCGGTCTTTTTCTCTGAGCAGTATTCTTACAATACAAAGTAACTCCTTTTCGGGAGGGAACAAGGTGGATATGATGCACTTACTCAGAATAATACCTCAGAGCCTTCAGAGGGTATTTTTCAGCCCAGTTAATGGCTTAATTTTCTTCCCTCTGCAGGGCGCAGACTCTGGCCCGTGTTCTGTAAACAGCCCTTTGAGCTCATCTGCACAGCATCGTCTAGGTTTTCCGAGCAGAGCAGTCTGGCTCAGATGAACAGCAAGCGCTGTGCCGGGGAAACGTCTGTGCTGCCTCCTAAGCTCTTCCAGCTCCATTTCATTAAACGGGAACATCTTTAAAAACGTTGTGGCGAGCACTCCAGTGGTGCCACCTGGTCACAGAGATCAACGCCCTGCTCCGCTAACGATGACAGACAATTGTGTGTTCTTTATTGCCCAGGAACACACTCTCCCAGCCTCAGGCAGGAGTGACCAGAATTCGGAAGCAGTAGCATCACACATAAGCAAGAAACCTGTATGGAGGCCAGCGTTTCCCAGGCATTTGGACTTCATAAGACAGAAAATTTCAAAATATTTTTTAAAAGAATAAGCAGAACCAGTATAGAATTGCAAACTTTTTTTTTTTTTTACCAAGGGAGGCCATTAAAATACACAACCTTGCTATTAGCCGTCACCCTCGTGAAAGAGATAGTTAATACAGGAAAAAATTGGGAGGGAAACGACAGCGTTTCCCTAAGTGTAAGTGTCCTTATTTTTCTGTTCACGGAGTTTGGCCCCTGTGGCTGATGGCGCAGCCTCCTGCCTCCTTCCCTGCAGGAAGGATCTCACAAGGCCTGCCCCGAAGATTCTGCAACCACTCCCCTTCAGTCCTGGGGCAGGCGAATGGGAGGTATTTTTATTTTTACTGCTTCTTTCAATAACCAAACAGAAAGCTGTGTCTGCCCCTACAGTGCGTATTCAAAACCCACTCCACCAACACCGGAGCGACCCTCCTGTCCTGTGGAAACTCACAGTTCAGCAACACCAAGAAAAACCACAGGAAATTGATGTAGTGGAAAACTGAGTTTTGCTCACCGACCAGCTAAATCTTTTCTCTTAATAGGCTTCATTGTCATTCAGTGCAGTTAATAATTACCCCTGTGTATACACTTTCAAGGGTAATAAACAAAAGGGCTCGTCTGCGGTGTGATCAGCAGTGCTTCTAATGGAACACACCGAGAAGCAAAGTAAATACAAATCAACAAACGTATGACTTTAGAAAAATCATCTTCCCTCTAGGGAACTTCAGGAGGAGAAAAAACCAAGAAACAAAAAACAACCAACGTGCTCAAACAAAGACTGGGTACAAGGGACATAATTAATTAGTTAAACTATCTTAATGAAATGTACGGACCTCTGTCCTCTTAGATAATTCATGTGCAGTTTTATTCTCTCTCAAGGTTTAATTAAATATTTGCCTTTTGGCTAATCAACAGCAATTAATATGAGATGCTTATATTTATAAAAGGTATGAGAAATGTGGACACGGCTCTCATTGGCATTTTAAGTGGTCTTCTAGATAAAAGCACGGGTCAGAATTAAGAACCTGTATATTACGGTTCTCTAGAGAAAGAGAATCCATAGTGTGTGTGTGTGTGTGTGTGTGTGTGTGTGTGTGTGTGTGTAGGGAGAGAGAATGAAGACAGATAGAGAGAGAAAGAAGGAGAGAGACAGAGAAATTTATTTTAAGGATTTGACTCCTGCAATTATGAACGGGAAGTCCAAGTTCTGTAACGTCAGGTCAGCAGGCTGGAGATGCAGGGAAGAGTTGATATTGCAGCTCCAGCACTGAGGCAGTCTGGAGGCAGAAATCATTCATCTTCTGGGGACTTCAGTCTTTTCATTTACCTGCTTTACTCAAAGTCTACTGATTTAAATATTAATCTCTTCTGAAAAATAACAGCAGTCTGTAGACTGTGTTTGACCAAATGTCTGGGTACTGTGGCCTAACCAAATTGACACATAAAATTAATTTCCACAACATCGGAGAGAAAAAAAATATTTATTTTTAGTAGAAGAATATATATTTTTAAATAGGCTTGAAAAGGCTGAAAAAGTAAATACATGCTCGATAGATAAAGTCTCCTTTTAAGTACCACATTTCTCAGCATAGAACTAGAAGGAATTTGAATAGATTGAAAGGAAAAAAACATAATGAGTGACTGAAGTAGAATCCTCTGTATCTTAAGCATCATCACCTGGTGTTTTACATGAGGGTACACATTCATGGCACCCAACAAAGCACAAAACTGCCAGGTAAAATAGGGGCACTTACTGAAGTCATAAAGAACCAAGAGTGTTATAACTTGCCATGAAATAGATGTTGACTTTTTGATCCTCAGAGTACTGCAACCATTTCATGTTCTTTGATAACTATTTTTACAGCCTCAATCTCCCTGGAAAATAAAAACAACCAAGGGAGGAGGAGAATCACGAATGACAATGATGACAATTAATTACCAGTGTATTTTGTACCTTTGGACAGTGGTTCAAGAAGAAACTTTGAGTAGCCCTCTGGCAGAAATTTATTTTGCTTTGGTTCAAACTCTGATGATTCATTAAAAGTAATCTGTAGCAAAGAAATTCTTCAATGACATTCCACAGTAAACCGTGGTTTGGGGGAGGGGGCAGTCAGACCCCATCCAGAATTTAACCAGAGCAGCTCTGATTCAGACATCAGGTTTATCAGAATTTGTTTGAAAAAATGATTCCACTGCTAAAGAAGCCTTGAAAAGTCACTGTTGATCCCATTTCTTCATTTACAGACATTAAAACGAGCAGAGACGTGATGCTGAGGCAAGGTCCTGGCTCTCCCCACGGGGGCCTCTGCTGTGGGCAGATCCATTCGGGAAAGGTGGTCACAGCCCACCAAGCTAACACAAGGCTTGGCCAACTGAAGATGACTTCGTGTGACAAAGTATGTCTGCAGGCCTTGCAGCCCTTGCTGGGGCTCAAGGCAGAGACATGGAGATAGGCTGGATTTCAGGGCCCGTTTCTCTCTCCTGCCCCTCAGGAGACTTTGTGCGAGGTCTGGAACACACAGTGGCATCTTGGACCGCGTGCCCATGTTCCTGGGGGCCTTGAATAGATATGTAATGTTAACCTACCTGCCTGGTGAATTAAATCCACGATCTTTCTCTCTTTCTGCTAATGGAGTTGATATCAAGTTACACAACTCTATCCTAATAGGCTGACATAGCGTAGAGATTTTTAACCAAAGAACTTCAGCTTACACAGCAACACCCACAAATGGGTGGTTCAGAGGGAATAATCAATTTTATACTCTTAAATTCTGCCCCCTCTTACTAGAATTCACATCTGAAATAGCCAGGAAGGAGATAGATACTCATAGATATAGGAGATAAGCCACCAGAAGGTTCACTTTTTCAGGGCTATCAGGTGGTTATTTTTAGATATTCCACCATAAGGCAGAGTCTTTGGGGGTAAGGTCTCTTCCTCTTCCTCAACCCGTCTGCCCATGCTCTCAGGGTTAGAAAAGTCCTCTTTGTCCTTGCTATCAGGAGAAACAGCCTGAAGAAAATGACTGATAACTGCAGGGAGAGGCTGGTCATAGGGGCGGGCATTCCCTTGGAAGGATGGGAGGAAATAGTTTTAAAGACCAATGGTCATCTGGGATGGGGAAGGTAGGGTTAAGAAAAAAGAGAATCTAGGAAGATGGGCTCCCACACACCCAGAGTGAGGCTGTTAGCCTAGGAAAGGCAGCAGGGGAAGTTAACCACCTCAGGAAAATACTCTTCCGGGCTGTGGCCCTTTGGCATGTGTTTGTGCTGGCATGGATTGAATGACAGCACTGAAGAAAGGAACTAGCTGACTATTTCTCAGGAGCGTGTGTGTGTGTGTGTATGTGTGTGTGTGTGTGCAGAAATTCATCATACTCCTCTCCCAGTCTAAAGACCATCTGTTGGCTTACTTGTCCAATGCAGAGGATGGGAAGGCAGACTCATGCATGGGAATGCCTCACCAGTAAGGCCGTTTTTTATTTTTAGTTACAACTGTACCACTTGTGATAAGGGGAATAGTGCCTCCGTTTCATGTAACCTTCGGCAGGTTCTAAGAGAGTCTGGCAAGTTATTCTGTTTCAGAGAAATTATTCTACTGGGTCTAGATTCACTTGGCTTCTCTGAGATATTAGAATGTGGTGAAAGTTTTTGATCCACACCAGACTTACATGTTAGTGTTTCCATTCAGTTACATTGTGGTTAGTCACTTTGTGGATCTTCTATATCCTGTGTTCTCCTTTTCTGATTTTTGTCCATTTCACTTCTTGTTAACAACTCCATGAGAAATAAAACTCGCATCAGAGATGTCATATGACTTCTCTCTGATTTACTCTGGTTTAGCCAGGGGGAAAGTTGACCACATTGGCTGAAAAGGTGGTGGGCTTATCTGTATATTTTGATGCTCCATCCAGTTTCTGAAAGGAGAGATGACACATTGCTTGTCTTGCAGTGTGGGAAAGAAAGGCCTGCTTTGTCGGATTTGGATGGCCCTTTTTCTTCTGCTATCACCTTTAGCTGGGTGATCATTTCATCTCTTTGGACTCGAACTTCTTTAATTGTAACTTGGACAGGATGTCTCCATTTGCCTAGAAAACTTCCATCTAGCCACTGGCAGTTAGGAAATTTACCTGCAGCTGGGGGTCCTTACATCTATCCAACATCTTTGTGACCATTAGTCATCACTTTATTAGGAAGCTGATCGGAAGTTCTGTGCAATCCACCCTTCCCTACAGACATGCAGCCAGTTACTCTCGCCCTGCCTCATCCTCCTGGTTTCCACGTACTTACTATTCAGAAGTGGCTCCTCTTCCATCCTCACTGCTGAGTATGGGGCAAATGCTAACTTTGATTCTAACATAACACTAACTCTTAATCCCAACATAACTCAAACATGCTATTCTACCTCTTGAAATACTTTTTTTCCTTGCAAATAGTCCTGCAACATGGAGTCTCCAGCCAAAGAATGCCATTTTGCTTAGTTTTTGTTAATTTCTGGATATTAGCAGGTCAGCTTCCTCAGAGTTTTTGGGACTCACTTTGACCTTATACTAATTTCACTGGTGGTCTGCTATATGTTTCTTCATAGGGAGCCAGCATTCAAAATCATCTGTATGAATGAATTGACGAAAGAAACTTCCAGAATAAACCCTTAATGTAGTTCACTTTTATATTCTTAAATACTAAATGTTTATTTGCCATATAAGTCCTGTCCAGAAAAAGTCCAGCCATTGTTAATATAAGGAGAATGGTTTGCACGACATCGATGTGATCTGGCCGTGAAGGAGTGTGGACTGGAACTCACGTGTATGAACAATGATGACTTCACTGTACTAGTCAGTGGGGGCAGTAGATGCCCTTGAGTGAGCATGTGTAGTGTGTAAACGCCATCGAGTTAAAAATGACTGAGTGAGTAGAGCAATGAATGTGCATCAAATTTTGTGTTAAGCTTTAACATTCCTGCATAGATACTATTGCAATGATTCTGAAGGCTTTAGCTATCTATGGGCAACTGGTGATTGGCAGCTTCATCATCACAATGTGCCCACTCATGCATTACATCTCCTACAGAGTTTTTTGGTGAAATACCAAATCACCCAGGTGACTCAGCTCCCCTACAGCCCAGATATGGCACCCTGCAACTTCTGGCTTTTTGCAAAACTAAAATCACCTTTGAAAGGGAAGGGATTTCAGACTGTTGATGAGATTCAGGAAAATACGATGGGGCAGCTGATGGTGACGGAGAGAACTGTGTGAGGCCTGAAGGTGCTTCCTTTGAAGGGGACTGAGACGTCATTGTCCTATGTACACTGTTTCTTGTATCTTGTGTCTTCTTCAGTAAAGAAGACATTTTTCATATTACATGGCTGGGTACCTTCTGGACAGACCTCGTATAATAGAAACTGGAATGATTTCATTAAAATGTAGATAATATGCAATATAGCTTAATTGTTCACATACAAACGTATTCATGACAGATAATTATTGTATTCCCTGTATTCCCCACCAATTGTTCACCACCATAGAAAAATTTGCTATTTAATTATCATTTTTAAATTTCTTATGTTTTTTAATAATTATTACAAAATCTAACGGGCTGATTATGACCAGCAGTGTTTTCCTTCTGGTTCTGAGAGTAAAACTTTTCTCGTTGTGCATCAGACTGGGCCTTTTTTCTTTTGCCACTTTTTCCATTCTGTTTCACTTTTTTTCAAACCAGGAACCCTTTGTTTTCATTCTCTCTCTGAAAAGGTATATTGAAGTTTCTAAGGCTTTCAGACCCACACCACATACCTGTGTCTGGAGAAATAGTTAGATGCAATGAAGAAAGTTTGATATCTTTGTAATGATAATTTAATGGCTGTCCTACTTGATATGAGAAAATTCCTCAAAGTAAAATCCTTGAAACAAGATTACAATGTATGCAGTCATTAAGAATATCTGATAGGCATGGTATGAATCATATATTAAAATGTGTCCTGACTTAAATTTAAAGCATTAGTTTAAACAATTCTCTGTAGAATAAATACTACTGTGACCTAGATTTTGATTATTATCTTTCATTCAGTCTCGAAGAAGACCTTCAAACTCTCTTGCCTCAGGCACTGGTGAGCTCCCGGTTTTTCTCACTCATCAAAGAAAAAAATGAGTCACTCTTGAGAAGTGAGAAATCTTACAGTAAAAACTCAGTATGGGGTTATCTCTGTTTCCTTTCAGCAACCACACCTTTGTAGATCCTTGGTTTATTATTACCAATTTATTTGACTCTCACTACAATCTCTGATAGTAAACTGGCTGTCATAAATTAGCATTAGTGCAGCTGAAGTGTAAGAGAGAGAGTATAGCTTAAATGTTTTCCAGCCAGTAATTTTATTAGGGAAGGAATCATTTTTGAGTACTAAATTAAAATTCTACGTAAACAAGCATGGACAATGACTGAAAGCCTGGAAGCAAGAGATCAGGAACCAGTAAAGGGTGACACTGACCAATAGACGTGTAGAACAGCTGGGCCAGGGCCTCTTCTGTGGCTCAAATGGAAACCGGGCAGTGGGGAGGGGGAAGGGGAAGGCCTGCCCTGGGTAGGAGCTGCCAAGGCACTGCGGCGAAACTTGGTTTTACTATATCTATATCTATATCTATATCTATATCTATATCTATATCTATATCTATATCTATATCTATCGCTGCCATCTCCAAATTTCAAGCAAATGCTAAGTATACATTAAAAATGATATTACGAAGGTTGTTGATCATAGTAATAATAGCTTGCAGGATTTGATGTTGATAAACAAAATTCTCTATTTTCAGTATCAGAAGAAAGTTTATATATTTATCTCATTTTTTAATTATATGTTCACACTTCTCCCTGTGTGGTTTTCATCCCATTCCTGGTTTTTACTACAATCAGTATTCCAATTATTTTCTAATGTATGTCACTAATACTGAGTTCCAGACCTGTTTATTCAGTGGCTTCATAGATGTCCTCTCCCTGAATATTCCAGTGACATCTCAAGTGTAACACGTCAACATAGCACCATGGATTTGCTCTTGTTCTCGGTTCCTCCTGAGAAACCCAACTTGACCTCTCTCAGACTTCTCCATTTCAGTAAAGGAATCACCACAATTTCAGCTGCTGAATCCAACTGTCTAGGATTCGGTAGACCGCATTCAAGTCTTTCTTGACTCTTCTCCTTTTCAACACACTCCTTTTCTACTACTATAATCAAATCCCCCTCATTCTCTCACCTGCATTAACGAATGCACCTGTCTTCTGAGAAGTCTCCTCTACTCTAGGAGCCCATCCTTCACAAGTAGTCAGGAAACTTTTAAACATGTCGAAAAGAGAGTGGCACTCACTTGCTTAATTGAATCTCTCCAGTGACTTTCTAACCCACCTATAATAAAATCCAGTTTTCTTACCATGGCCTAAGATTCTATGTTATCACCCATTTGCCTCATCTCATGCATTTTCCTGTCCCCTTGGATCACCGCCCTGCAGCCAAAGGTGTATTCTGACCATGAGGCATGCATTAGTTTTCTGGGCTCTGTAACAAATTACTTAAAACTTAACAACACATCTGTCATCCCTGTTACTGTGGGTCAGGGCTTAGCTGGATCCTTTGCTTAGCTTCTCCCAAGGCCTCAATCAAGGGATTGGCCAGGGCTGTGTTCTCATCTGGACTCTCAACTAAGGAAGTATCTGCTTCCCCACAGGTGTGGTTTTAGGAAGCACTGGGTTCTTTGTGGTTGTAAGATTCATGGTAGCTTGCTTTTTCAAAACCAGCAACACAGAGAAAGACTAGAGTGATTCTGATAGCAAAATAGAGTCTTATGTCACAGTAAGTAATCACGAAATGACAGCCCATCATTTTTGCCATATTCCATTGGTTAGAAGCAAGTCACAGATGTCACTCACATACAAGGGGAGGATGTGGATACCAAAAGGAGCCAATCACAGAAAGGCCCCTGAATTGTCTGCCACATGTCAACATACCAGTTCCGCTCCTACCTCCGGAGTTTTGCCTATTCTATTCCATCTACCATTGATGCTCCTCCCCCAAATCAGTGCCTAACTTCTCTGTCAGAGCATTCATTCATTCAGGCTTCGATTCAAATGTCACTTTTACATGGAGGCCTTCTCTAGTGATTCAGTCTAAACAAACGTACTCTGACACACACATGCACACACGCACACACTGCTCTAAGTTTATTACCTTGTTTTATCTGATGCATATCGCAGAAATCACCTTGCTTATTTACTGTCTCCCATTTCCTCCACTAAACTGTAACGCCCCAAAGGCCCATTAGACTGGAGACATGGTGTGTTGTTCAGCACCATATTTTCAGCACGTAGAAGTGATAGGCAATGGCATAACTAGTATTATTGGGTGAATTTAAAGTTAAAGCAGCTTACAGTTTAGGATTTTACCTGGCATAAAAAATTGAAAAAATTGTAAGATTACCATTTGAAAATTTTTGAAAAGAAATTTGTCAAAACCTTGTTCTAAAAATCATTTTGCTAATGTGATTAGCAAAGCGTAAAATACAGAACTTAGAAGACTGAGGTTTGAATTAATATGTATAATTATTTATAGCTTCTTATTTTAAAAGGGTTATAAAGTAAAAAGATACAATCTTTTTAAATTTTATTTCTGTAATGATAATTTTAGTTCTAAATATGTATTACCTATTCATATGTGGTACATTCATTTGTGTATACACACACACACACACACACACATCATTTTGTGAATCTTGTGAATTTTTCAGACTCCAAGCACACTATTCTATCATTTCCTGTGTCTTTTCAAGTTGGGAAAATAAAAACTGAATGGCTGTCACTGGGATAGAAAGAGACACTGAAGCGAGCTGCTCTGCAGAGTTTCATGGGGAGGCAGACTTCATGGAAATGCTAGGTCACGTCTCCTTTAGTGCTTTGCAAATTGAAAGACAAGTATTCACCAGTTCACCAAGAAATAATCAGAAAGTAGAAACTTATTTACATTATCCAAAATTTTAGAAAGACTAGTTAATACACCAGATTGCCAATTTATGTTTGAATCTGTACTTGACAAGGCCACAAATCCTCACTGTTGAACTTGGGGCATAGCTTCCGATTTCCCAGTAGATAGCAAATCATAGAAAGTCCACTGGTCAGTCCAGGATGAGAAAGGAGTCAGATATCCTTAAAAGATACGTCTGCCATGCTGTGACCACCTGCAGGATTACATGGCTCTGGGGCCGTCCCTGGGTAGATAACTGGAACTGGCCATCAGCGCTGGCCTAGCCTCTCCGGAGACTACCGTAGGACACTGGGCAAATTCTTCCTCATCCAAGTCGTGACATTGCTTCTTCTAGGCAACTTATATATCAGTAGACTCAATTACTGGCACCATTTTCCAAAAATACAACTGGGTCTTTAGAACCACAAGTCCCCTGTCTCAGAGGCAACCGTTGTACAAGCGATTTGCACAAGTGATTTTGTACAATCAGTTTTTACTGATGCACAGCCCTGTGTGGTACCTGCAACTTCTTATGAATTGATTGTATGCATTGCTCGTTACTTGATTAAATAATCATCTGCTTAGATAGTTTGGGTGGCAATAACAGGGAAGAAATGAAAAATATTTTCATCATGAATCTCGTCAATATTGTACAAGAATAAGCTATTGGAAAACAGCTATTTTGTCACAATTTTCAACTTTTTCTCTCTGGAACAAAAGATGATGGAGGGGGAAATGAAAACACTACAATAAACAAATTGGGTGTCGAGTTTCTTGAAAATATTTTACTCCTCCTTCACTGTGTTGTTGGCACAGTGATGTATGACCTTGGTGTGCCCTTCTGGAACTTACGTGTTTAATGACTACTGAACATACTTACAATGGAGGTTTACTGGATCTTCAACAGCACTGTGGTCTCCATCTCATCATTCAACCTTAATGTTTAAATATAGGCAGGTAATGTGGAGAGTTGTCTAGTTTCATTATGTATTTTAATTGAGACACACTTTCTGTTATTGTTAGGGAACCAGTAGAAATCTTCAACCCAGTAAGATTCTGTTTTTAACATAAATAGGCCTTCTACAAATTTAGTGCAAAATTAAGTGCGTAAAGTAAGTTTATTTTATTTGTGGTAAACCCTTATTCAGTTCAAACAGCCTAAGCAGGTATCAGTCTGTGACTTTAAGGATCTCTTCTTTGTGGTATATCTTGAAAATAAACAATTTCACCCATATAGGACTGATGGCTTTTTTATTTTATTTTAAAATTATGACTTTATTTCAGTTTTCTTGAGGGTCATTCATAATTCTCCCACATCCTGACTGTAACTGATACTATGAGAGCAATATCTATTCCAATTATAATCTTGAATACACTAAATTAAAATGGGTTATTATGTGTTTAATTTTGTATTGTCATGGTTGGAGCTCAACATTTTATATTGCTATATTGCTTCGGGGCTGGGCCCATCTTCCACAGTTTTCTGTCCCTGTGTTCTAGAATTCATGTGAATCCAGCAAGCCATGGTTCTCTGCCATTCTATTCCTCTTAGTACAGCTGGTACACTTCTATACATTTTTCAAGACACAAAATCACATTTTAGGCACCATCCCTCTGTGAAGTCTTGTAACTGCCAAACTTCCTTCCATTCTGTTCTAGGCAGCTGTGTGGTCCCTCCTCAAGACATTCAGTGTGATGTCATCTTTACAGCACTTGTCACGTGGTACTGTGGCTGACCTCAGGACTGGGACGATCAGCCATGTGTTCTGTGCTGTACCAGGTTCCTTTGGAATAGCTGGTTTTACAAACTGGCTGAGGGCAAGCAACTAATGGGGTACAAATGCGTAGGAAGCCTGAGGTCAGTACCTGAGGAGAAAGAGTCACATCTGAGTTGTGAGTCTGAGTTGGGAGCAGAGAGGATTAAGAATCGATCGGGGAGTAGAAGGGGAGACAGGCTGTGGTGGTGGTCTAGGACTCAGGACATTAAGAAGATGAAGACTTCGGTCCCATTCTCTCTGGTGCTGGTGGAGATGGGTCACAAAGCTTGAAAGCAAAGAAACAATTGTCTCTTTAGTGTGTCTGTCTTCACTTCAGTGAGTTCACTAAGGATCTTTATACTCCTACCCTAGAAGACTACCTGGCTGTTGAAATGATGGATGGATGCATGGATTTAGACTTTCAAATTCAGTGCTTAGGACTGCTACTCCATATTTTTCCCTCTGTTATTTCTAATTCAGCTTTTATTTATACCTTTATTTAATAAGTTGTTTCCCTATGAGATTGCACTGGAAGTTATAGTAGAATTTTACCAAATGTGATATTTGTCATCTTATTTATAACAGTCTTTGAAAATATCATTATATTCTATATTTTTTGTTCATGGATTTGGAATTCCCCTTGCATATACACAATTATATTTTTGTCCTTAGAAATGGGAAACTTCATTTCTGAATTATATTGAAAAAATACTAATATGCCTCTTTATATATATATGAATGATATTTTATACATATAAGTAGCTGGATAGAAGTATATACATATATATGTTTATTATTATGGACAGACATAATTAAGGTTTCAAGAGATTTGACAACTACTGAAAAATATTATTTTGTGAAGACTTGTCTCCACTTGTAGAAAAGATTGCCATTGCAGATTTATCCAGTGTATGGAGGCACAGAATAATGGGTAAAGTTAACCATAAAACATACAGTATTTCAAATTCAGGTGGCATTTTAAAAAATGAGCAAATTTAGCAGTCTCCTAGATTTGCATCATAAAGAAACAAAAGTAAGAAGATTCTAAAAAAGGGGGCAAATATATTTTCATACCAACTGATGTTTGTCAGAAAAATAATGAAAAGTTGGTTCTTTGAATACTTTGGATCAAAGAAGAATGTGATTTACACACATTAAGGAAGAAAACAACTAAATCTGGATTTAAAACCAAGGAAATATACATTAGATGTCAAACAAAGTAGCTTAGCTTTTCAAGGTAGGTCCTGAAGAACTTTCGGTGCTTTCAGTAGTTGATGACTTTAAGGGACTTTTTTCCCAGGTCCCCGACTTTCAGACGTGCTCCCTTCTAAGGCTGGTGTGCCGAGTGCCCTGTCTGCAGGCTGCAGCTCCTCCTTGTCCACAGCCCTTTCCTTTTGCAACATCTGGGCAAACGAGGGAGGATTGCAGAATGCACACTTTGCACACTATTGGCTGATTCTATCTGATTGAATTCTAAAAGCTAGTTTTCTGCTTCCTCTTAACTGCAAAACACTTATGACAATTACAAGAGTGTTACACATTTTGGTAAAATTTCTGAAAAGGCTTTCAACTCTAAATTAAGTATAAAAATTATTACTTGCAGGCATCAATAAGCAAATGGATTTTTGTTTTACCTTAGAATATCTAGTGTAGTACACACTGTTTATGTAAGATCAATAAGTATTGACTAGATTTCTCCACCTGATTTATTCTACAAGTGGAAAATACTTAAACTTCAGAAATATTTTATATTTTTAGTGAGGTCAAAACACATCATCATTTGACACTACATAAATAGAATATTTTGGCCTCAATTTTTTAGGTGAATTTTATCAAATCTCTATGTAATGATAGAAAAACAAATGTAATTATATATGATCTTTAATGTGATTTATTTTTTAAAAAGATTTTATTTATTTATTTTTAGAGAGAAGGGAAGGGAGGGAGAAAGAGAGGGAGAGAAGCATTAATGTGTGGTTGTCTCTCATGTGTCCCTGACTAGGTACCTGGCCTGCAACCTAGGCATGTGCCCTGACAGGAATTGAACTGGCAACCCTTTGTTTTGCAGGCCCATGCTCAATCCACTGAGCTCCACCAGCCAGGGTTCAATTTCTTAATTAAATTTTATAATCTTCCAAAATGTTCCAGGCAAAAAATTAATATTATCTCTGTCTACTAATTCGTGCTTCTTTAAACAAATTTTATCTCATTTTTATTATCTAATACTTTCTTAATGTGTAAATTAGTATTCTGTAGTTGCAAGTAATAAAAATTAACTCTGGCTAACTTTAGAAAAAATAATTCATTGGAATGTTTCAGAGGCCTACGGAATCCGAGTGAAGCGATGAACTGGACTGGGGAAGGGCTGGTGTACGTGTACACACACACACACACACACACACACACACACACACACACAGGGGTCCCCGGGAGATTCTATAAAGAAAACTTTAGTGTTTAGCTCACCGCGACTCAAAATTAGTTTATCTTTCTGGAGACAAAAGGAAAAAGATGGCTCAGACTGCCAAAGAGGCTGAGGATGAGGGGAATGAAAAACGTATCTAGCTGGATAAAGTGGCATCAGGTCATGAGGGTCACATGCCAAACTGAGTGTCCATCAGTCCTGTGGCCAACAGGACATACTGAGGACATAGTGCCATGAAGGAAATGTTTCAGGGCGGCAAATTCCATGCCCTGGATTTAGGTGAACTAATTTCTGAAAGTGGTCTTACTTTCCAAAGCAGCCTTGTTTGGAAAGCCTGCTGAGTCTAGAGGCCGTGCTCAGCCCTCATCGGGCCCCGCCCCATCAGGCTCCGCCCCCGTGTCCGAGGAGTCTGGGAGCTGCCCCAATCCCGAGCCTCAGTTCAACCTAACCCCGCCCCTGCCCCCACGCCCCTTCTGCACCGCCCCCTCTGTATCCCTGGAGACGCTCTGGCGTCTGCTCTTCCTGCGCTGGCTCTACCAGGTCCTGCAACCACCGCGGGAAGTGGGGAGACCGTCCCTCGCCTAGCCCCTGACACCCGTGGGGGCCATACTTCGGAGGAAAGGAAAACCAGTTGTTCCCCAGGGCCAGTCCACTGAGGTTCGTGATGCAGGGAGGAAGCTTGGGGCAGGACTTGGATGGCTCCGATTTGAGGCGGGCAGTTGTTTTTCCAGGCAGTGCCTTCCCTGACCCCCACTGGCCTTCCTCGTCAGTCCACGGACTCGGCTCAAGCTTCCTCAGCTGAGGCCCACACTCCTCAGTCCACCTGCCCCTGTGAGGGCAGTGGAAAAATGAACAGATGTAGGAATGAATCACTAGGCCTGTGTAGAACTAGGTAGGAGCAGAAAGAGAACTGAGATGCCCTCGGTTTGGGTAAAAATAACTCAATAAGTTTTCGAGATCGAATTGTTATCCCTAATGTCACATTTGTATTGGAAATACAGGGTGGAGGAAAAGTAAGTTTACAGCTCTGAGTGTGTTTCCCATACTTATATTATCATTTACTATTATATTATTATTTACTACTATATTATTTTCCATATGACCAACTGTAAACTTACTTTTGCCTCACCCTGTATATCAACATGTATACATAATTCAGGTGTATTGGTGTTTCATTGAATTAGTGATTAATTTCTCCCATAGTATCTATACTTTCTTTTTAAGTTCCTTTAAACACAAAGTCGGTATTTGGCATTTGATACATGAATAACTCTTATTCCATGGTATGGGGTGGGGAGAGAATCTGTTCTATTAATTAATTTTAAACTTTTTTCTTCTCTCCTTTGCTATTATTACTTCCTGATTTTCAGACTGAATTGAAGTCTATAAGCTTGGAAAGACCTTCAGAGGTAACCTCCAAATGTAAGTCAAGTGAATCGTGGCCTGTCTTCAAACTCTTTTTCTGATTTGTATTTTGATTTAACCATCAATAAATATCAGTTGGTAGGAAATCTACTTATTTGGTTTAACTACTGATCTAATTCCCTACCGTGGAGTGCCAGGAGTTTCTAAAAAGCATGATACAAGGGATAAACATTTAGTGACTCTTTAAACTTCTTTAAATGTGAATTTTAAAAAAACCTTTTCAGGAATATAATTATTTATATTTCTTCTGTAGTTTTCTGTAACCTTTCAAAGTAAGAGAGCTTGTGGTGATAATGAAATGTTCTAGTTTTTATAAATGATTTTGTCCTTAGTAAAATCATTTATTTTGAATTCTCTTGATGACCAATAATAAATTAGTTTACTGGCTTTATTTTTCACGTCCTTGCTTGTACCCCACAGTGACTGAATTCCGAGTCAGTGGCCAGCCTCAGACACAGTCAGTCCCCAGCAGCCTCTGTCCATAGCGCTCGGCCTGCCCTTCCTTTGTGTTTGCCGATGAGGCTATCTCCTGGGATACTGGGCAAGAGGGCTCTCTTTGAAGAATTTTACTTGGGGGCCAGAGATACAAACACACACTGTGGGACACAGTCAGCCTGACCCAGCACTCTTAAACCTTTCATCCTGTATTTCTCCATTCTCATTTGTCTTTCCATGCCGAGGCCAAATTTAGAGACTAAATACAACCCATATAAGAGCCAACCAGCACATCAAAGAACCCACCAAATCTCTTCTGAATACCAACAGTGGGATGGCTTCAGGCAGCCTTTTGATCTTTGTCTCATCCCCTGTGGAGCCACATGCAGCACCGCCTGCTTGCTGGCACTGGGGGAGCTGCCTCTGGGTCCTCAGCTTCACCCTCAGCCCCTGGGGCTAAGCTTGTTTTGGTACCAGCCAGAGAAATTCCTGTCATTCTCCTTCTCCCTGACTCACCTGAACCTGAGCCATTGCCCTCCCTGCTGTTGCTCCCATCCTGTGTTATTTCCTCTGTGGTCTTGAGCTGGGAGACCCTTGAGGAAGTGCCATGTTAAGGACGTGTTCCACTTCCGCCTCAGGCCTCCATCAGTCCCCTTCCCATGGTTAGAGATCACCTAGGAGCTGGGAGCACTGGCCGAGGCCAGGAGAATGACACAACTCATTTTAACAAAGAGCAGAAGGCTTTCTTCACTCTACAGGTATATTTTAAGCCAGAAAGAACAGACCCCAAAACCATACTTGAATTTTTTTTCACTTATTTTCCCTTTGGCTGCTTCTGTATGCTAGAATATTTTCAAATTCACCGTATCAGACTGAACTTATAAAAGAGATAGTGATTACTTAGATGAGAAAATAGTTACAGGATCCCTTTAAATATTTGATGCATTTCAAATATTAAAATAGTGTGGAAAAATTTCAGTATACACATTATCTATTGTGGAAAACAAAGTACTCTTATGAGACCATGTATTTTGCAAAAACAAAATCTCCTTTTTCAACAGGCATAGGCAAGGCAGGATGTGGGGTTTGGAGAGGAAACAGAGCCTGCTTAACTTCCACTGTAACTCTGACCTTAAACTTCCCAACATAGATTGCTTGGGGGATATTTTTCCCAATATGCAGTTAATAACTTTTTCCCATCTTATCATTCAGCTCTGATCACCCCCCACTCAGAGGCTGTGCCTTGAGGCTTGCCAGCAGGGCTTGCAGTACTTACATTAAACTAAATTTAAGAGTAAAGGTGCTCCTGCTGCTAATGCTCTCACATCAGAGGAGAGCAAAATGAAGACACTGGCAGCTGAAGGGTAATGGTAGGAAATGCCGACTGAAGTTTTGAGGGGCAAAAAAATCACAGTTGATCTGTGCGATGAAGAAGACCTGCCTTTCCATCTATAGCATCTGCACTTGATTTCATTAGATGTTTATGTTTTCTAGCAAAAATAATCTAACTCAAGTAAACATCAAAATGAATAAATTTGATGTCACAGACTGGTAGCTAAGGGTCAAAGTCAACACTGATGGACGTATTGCTGGTGGAATCAAAAGGTGCTGGCCTTTTGGATGCCTCTCCAGTTAACAGCAGAAGTGTGGGATCTTTTGCACCTGAAAGCCCTTGCAATATGTGGCAGTGTTTCTATTCTGTGCCCACTGACATCATTCTACACTCCTTCCTCGGCAGAGTAAGGTTTAGATGGCCTGATTTTATTATAGACCCCCCTTCATTATTGCTCCCTTATCTTCTCCACAGTGACATGTTGCATTTCCCAAGGATGGCCCCAGCGATATCTTCCATCTCACTTTCTTTCCCTCAGTGCGACTTTAATGCTCTCTCATCAATACATGGGTCTATGTTCACTCGCTTTGGATCTGGACAGGCCTATTATCACAGCACAAGTGATGCTCTGTGACTTTCAAGGCCAGGCCCAAAAAGGGTTTACAACTTCTGCCTGGTTTTTCTTTGGGATGCTTGCCTTTGGAACCCTAAGCTGCCAAGTAAGAAGTCTAGGGCTGCCATGCTGTGAGGAAGCTCAAGCCATATGGGGAGGCCACATGTGTATGTTCTGGCACAGAGCCCCAGTTCAGGTCCCAGCCAATAATAGCATCAACTATTAGGTGAAGACACTCACAGATGCTTCTTGCTCTCCTTCACTGAGTTATCCCCCAACCTGCTGAGTCCTCCCCCGCCAGAGGCCCCCGCCATTGTGGAGTGAAGCCGGTCCATTGTGCCCTATCCTAATTCTTTATCCACAAAAAGTATGAACGATAATAAAATGATTGTTGTTTTAATGAATTTTTTTAAAACTACTATGTTTCAAAGTGATTTGTTACACTCTTGTAGCTGTGCGTCTCTCGTGGCAGTTGTCTCCATGTTGAGAATTATTTTTGGCATCTGTCACTTCTAAGGGAAAGCCTTTATTTGTGAAGAATAAAGATTTTTAGAAAATAGCAAAATATGAGCAGTTTTCAATTATTGATTGTAACAGGAAAGCAAAGCATGAACATTTGAAACCCGTAGCTGTCCTAAAAATCTTTACTTTTTAATTGCAATCATGTCTCCTAACAAAACTCATACGAACACTCGTGATTGACTAAATTTTCAACTCATTTATCAGAGTTTCTACTTCATAGTAGAGATGTACACAAGCAATAAATTGGCCAAAAGGCAGCTAGTGGAAGAAAATAATGAGAGAAGCAACCTGTAGATTCACTCACTGTGTATCATTCCTGAATAACAGCTATAGCTCTACACAGAGAGGCATTCTCAGCTCAGATGACAGACGGTGGATCTAACAATGTCTTAAAATATTCTTTGAAATATTTATCTTTAAAATACCGCTTCTTTTCCCTTCCTTCCTTCCTTCCTTCCTTGCTTCCTTCTTTTTTTGTAGTACGAAATGACTACTCTGCCCCCACTGCCTGTGCCACGCCCAAAGCTTACATCTCTAGCCAGACAGAAGCTGCCATGCTCCCCCAGCTCGATTCCAAGGTACGTGACCCCTGGTTTTCATTTCTTTTCCTACAGAATAAACTTCTTACAGTAAGAACTGTCAATGGCATGTCTCAGAAAACAAATGGTTTAATGACAAAAATATATTGCTATATTCAGAATATTCACATTTGTGGTTTCAAAGGACTGATGAACTTTATTTAAAGATTAAGAATATATTTAAATATACATTTATTAATATGTGTATTCTTTATATTAATAAAGAATATATTTATTAAATATATTTATTTAAGCCAGTACTCATGTGATCATTTTATTTTTTATTCCAATTATATCATGGTTCCCATAAAGCTTTGGAGATATACATTTTTGTTTTTTAGAAAAATGTGTGTGGAGAACAGAAAGCAGAAGCTTTAGGAATGAACAGTGTATGGCCTCTAATCCACAAGGCCCTGAGTGCTGAGTTTCATTCTGGAGGAAAGAGGACACGGTCCCCCTCCGAGGGGTGATTGGCAGGTGCGATCTGCCCCTGAAATGACCGTGTAGCCTGCAAACGCACCGTCCAGCTCGCTGTGCCCCCCTGAGAAGGGCTGCGGACTGCCAGGGGCTGTAGCCAAGAAACTGCAGGACAGAGAGCTTGGCGTATTTTGTCATAATTATGAATATGAACTAAGATTGCATTACTTAGTAATTACATTCATAATTGTATTGATGCTTAGTAATGCACATATTACTTGTAAATATAAATAACTTACATATCTTCGTTTGATTATTTTCTTTATACATATAACTTTTCATTTCCTGCCAGACATAATGATCAAAGATTATGAGACTACGTTGTTCTGAAAAAAATTACACCTCATTTTTATTATTTCTGGGAAAGACCAAAGCCCCTGAACTAAATATCAATAAAGACATTTCGCTAGACTACATAAAAGTTTTTCTTAATAATAGCAAATCGAATTTTCTTTTTAAAAAATATAAACAATAAATTTTTCATTAGATGCATAGTTCCATGATATATATTATGATTGAGGTCCAGCTGACATACTACTGAAATATATATATATATAGATACACTGGTCTATACATTTTACTTTTAAAAATGTGAAATATTAACAAAGTCTGAAAAATATTATTTTCCCTATCTTTCTTAATGACTAAGGTTTACATTTATTTTCACCATGAGTAAAAACTAAACCAATCCCACATCTCTAAAATAAGATGTAAACTCAATTTTAAAGAAAAGTTTTTCTGGTGTTGGTATTGAATAAAAACATTTCTAGCATAGTCACTTCAGGCAAAGTTTTGTATCAGCATTCTTCATTGCTTCGGAATAAAAATAGATATTTGTTCAGTGCTATTCTCCCATGGTTATAAGATATTAATAATATATTTGTTTTTAATGGTGCAAGGGTGTGTAAATAACAAACACACTACGTGTGTACTATATTTCTCCGTAAATATATTTTTCTTAAAATCACTTTGGACTTGGAACTTTTAATAATAATTTGAGTTTCATATATGATTATAAAAAACACTCAGCGTTTCAGAGCAAATCTGTTAATGTTTGGAATAAATAAATTTTACATATTTGTATCCAATAGCTATTCTTAGTTCAAGATTCTGTGCCAAACAGAATATGACTTCCGTAACCTGGAATGTTACACTAGGAAACAGCATGAGTAAATGGAAGATCTTAGAAGCTTTGAGGGAAAAAAATACATTTATTTAAAAATGCAGATGATTTTAGTGTGTTTGATGTTTTATTTGTTCGTACACTTGGTTTGCTATTCTTCCCTGTCTTTTTCCACTCAAGAAAATAGAAGTTAGGAATTATCAATCAATGCCCTACCTCTAAAAACTGTTGCAGCTCGTGTATCGCACATGGTATTATGCCCCGAATGCTTCTGTTCTCCCGGTGGCATTCCACCACGTTTGGTAGCTTTTCTACTTGATAAGCCGGTGCTTTATTATTGCTTTCCACTTCATTTAGGTCTCAATTGATCAAAGAAAAAGATGACATAGATCATTACCTGGAGGTGAATTTCAAAGGCTTGCCAAAAGAGGAGGTTGCTGCGTAAGTATAACCTCTTAAAGGTACTTTAATATAAAGTTTGTTTCTTTTGTCTTGATTCTTTATTGAAATTTCAATTTTCCTGTGCAGTACACCTTTTCACTGGAACATGGCATTTAAAAATTAAAGCTCATATTAAATAGTGATAAGTCATGTCCATTGATCTTACACATATCAAAGTCTTTAATTGTATGGCTCTCAGAATTCTCATATTTACCGAGATACTATACTATCACATTTGCAATATTTTAGTTAAGTCTGTGCCATTAATTGCTTATTAACCTCAATTTTAAGGTGTGTTGCCTCCATGTGGGAGAAAAAAGCTTTAAGAGAAAGATTCATATCTTTTTCTCCTGGTGATTAAAAAAAAATCCACCCCACCCCACCAATAACCCACTAAAAGAATTAATGGATCATAGTTTATTGCTTAATTTTAAAATAATTCTAAATTGTCTGGATTTATTTATTAAATCAACAATATAAACTTTGCCATTTTACCACTAGTTAGAACCTAATTTAGGGTGTGAATAAAAACAGTATAAAAATTCATGTAGGTTAGTGAGAAATAAATAGAAACTTAGAACAATAGCTAAAAAGGTTTATGTTTCTTACCTACAGACTGGGTGACTGTTATGAGATCGTTAGATATAAGCACTGAAAAATGAAAATGTTAAAAATGTACATGCATCTTATGGAATTCATTAGATGATTCAATTAAAACAATTTATGAAAAAGTGCCTTGAAAAGATTAGTATTGTCTAGGACTATAGGATCCCAATGCGAAAGTATCACTAATGATATTTTTGGTATAGGTTTTCATATAGTTTAAAATTCTAAGACTCTTGATATCTATCATTAGATATTATTTCATTAATTTACATATGACACAGAAGAAGGGAACAGTTCATTCTGTCAGCAGATACTTTGTAGAGTGACACAGTTTTATAGCGGCTGTCGTCACTGCCTTCCTTGGAACTTGCTGACTGCCACGTGTGGTGCATGAGACCTCTGGTTAAATGCGATTCTGACTGTTAATTTGTTAACGTTCCATGGTAACCTGTTGGATAAAATTAAAGGGCAGTATTGTCTCATGATACAACGACTTCTTAAAAGAAAAATACATGTGAGTGATGGTTGCATTTTGATTTAAACATAAGAACATCCAAGTAGCTATAAGTGGCTTGAAAATTAGGACTTAAATTTGGAATTAAACGTATTCTTCACATAATTTAACAACCTGGAAATCTAGATACTTAAAAGCTGCTAAGCTTTTAGTCTGTTCTGAAGAAAACCTTGATCTAAGACAATGCAAAATAGGCTGTACAGGTAAATATTCTCTTAATACTATTTTTTCACTAAGGAGACTACCAGATTGATTTCAAATTCATATTATGCTACAGAAAACAAGTAGCACTGGGTACTGCTCAATCCTTAATGTTTCATTTTCCTTAAAGCTTCTTGCACTTGAATACTTTTTTTTTTTTTAGGCCAAAGCTTTTCCCCTAAGAAGGTATATGCAAACCTTAGCAGGAAGATAGCTTGTATTTAACTCATCATATGCTTTTGATTGACATACATTCTAGACTTTTCCCCAGACAAACTAATTGAATAGTATCATAAAGAAGAAAATTGGTGCATAATTTCAGTGTCTACCAGCAATAACCAGCAGGTGCCATTAGGAATTCTGTATATTCTGGTAACCAGAGATTCGCTGCATAAAACTTTTTGTTAGCCATTCAACTGTGAAAACATAAATTGGTCAGCAAGAATTTAAGTGCCTACTTTATAGCTAATACTAGGTTTTTCACAGTGGGAGAGACAATGATATTTTATTGTAAAGTACTTGGTCCCATCCTTGTCCCTATTTGAGACAAGATCTACAAGCATGGAATGAGTGAGTCCTGTTTGTACTGGGCAATCAGAGAGGACTAGGCAGTAGGACAGAACCTGTATCCTTGACAGTACAAGGAGGAACTTGTACTGTACAGTGATCCAAATGGTGTGTAACAAACAGATCTGCAGTGTGCAGGGATGCAATGAGAAGAAATTGGTGAATCACATTTTTAATTGGGCAAAAGCAGTGTCTAAGATACACCCTCAACCCCCTGTCTATACTACCTTAAACTTGTCTAAGGTGGCAATAGATGTTACCATTATTATTCTGTGTAGTTGAAGTGCAGTAGCTTTGAGATCGTACACCATGTTTGTGCTCTTGTCTAGTCCCAAAGTAACCACGCATCCACTTCAGGGCATACCAGCCTACTGGTATGTGAACTCACACTCCGCGACTTTCCTGCAACTTTCCTCCTATTGCAGTGGGTGGAGCGTTCCTGTCCTCGTCTGAGGATGATGTCTCTACTTGCACCCTGAATACCATCCCCTCTTCCTCCTTCTAAAACATTCTTCTCCATCTCCAGTTTTTGTGTTCTCATTGGATCAGTCTCATTCACACTGGTACCTACTCTGATATTTCCCTTGACTCCTTATCCCTCTCCAGATTCTACCCCATTTTTCTCTGCCCTTTACAGTAGCCAGAAGCAATATCTCAGTATTTTTCCATCCTGTTCTTGCCTCAGCTGACTCCTCCTAGATTTCCAACCTCAGAACTCACTAAAATCTCTGTTCTGGGTGACCAATATCCTCCATTTTTATCACACCTAGTGGTCGTGTTTCTGTCCTTGTCTTCACTTGATGTTTTCATAGTATTTGATAGAGTCGAGCACACTCTCCTTGAATGGCCTGTATCTGTGGTTTCCAGGATGCCATGTTCTCCGATTTTCCTCCAAACTCTTCGGCTGTGGTGCCTCCGTCTCCTGTGCAGGCTGGCTTTCTTTGCTCAAACTCTCAGTGGTGGGGCGCCCTAGGGCTGGGTCTTAGGGCCTCTATTCCAGTTACACTTTCTAGCCAGATCCAGCCTTACAGCTTCAATTAGCAATAACCTGGAGACCATCAAATTTGTAAATCTAGCCCTGAACTCTCCAAGGAGCTCCAGATTTTTATATCCAACTGCCTCCTTGACGTATTTGGTTGGGCTTTTAATACACATTTCAAAGTTAATGTGGCCCCACCCTGGACTCTTACTTTGCTCCCACTGCCCCTCAGCCCCCACTAAGTATTTTCCCAATTCAGCACAAGGCATCAAGACAGCTTTGAGCCTCCCCTGGCCTTTACTACCCCTCCCCTATCTAATCCATCATTTTCTTATCAGATCTAACTCCAAAATATCCCATGTTAATCTTCCTCTCTTCATTGTGTAGCCACCCTCATGTCACACCAAAATCACTAAAACATCTCCTAATTGCTCTTCTCATATCTGCTTTAAGTGCCAAAATTCAGCCTCAAGGGTGATCTTTAGAAAAAATTAGATCGGGACACTCCTCTGTTTAAAACCCTCCAAGATCTTCCCATTGTTCTTGTGATAAACTCAAAACTCCTCATTGTAGTCCAGCTGTGCAGGGCTGGGACTCCGCTGGCCTCTCCGAGATTATCTCCCATTCTCCCCCACCCCCACCCCCTCCCCACTCTCAGTGTGCTACTGCTGGCACTTTGTCTCACAGTTTAGCAGCCTGTCCCCCACTTTCTCCCAGTCAAATCATCTGGGTCTATTTCTGATGTAACCCGGTCCCCATCTTGCGTTGGGAGTTCCTGTGTCAACTGTCTCATCCCGAGCAGGCCAGCTGCCCCGCAGGAGCGGCAGTGGGTCTGTGTGTGCAGGCCCTGGGCCTCAGCAGGGCCTGGCATGTGGTCCAAACTCAGGAGTTAGACGTTCAGTAAATGAATAAGTGAAAGAATACATGTAAGATTAACAACACCATGACATAGGTATCCTGCTATGAATATTGTTCGGTTATAACACTTTTAGTTCAGCATTACATGTAGCTGGTTTGACGGTTAAGTCAAGGGATTTTAGCTCCTCAACAGTGTCTTATGAACCCAATAGGATTATAATATGTAAACGAGTAACTGAGCGGGGCAGGTTAAATTCCTGTTCCTGGAATGTCCAAGTCCAGTTGGTGACGTTTACTTCACTTTGGAATGGGTAAAATAGTTAAAGGATAAAGGGCTTCTGGGTTTTTTATCATCCACATGTACAGGAGGAATTTCAGTACACTTTATTACTTTTTAAGTGATCAGACTATGGCTGTGCCTAATAGGTACATTTTTTTCAAACATATGTATGTATATTTGACACTGATAATTTGACTTTTTTAGGTAAGTTTTCAAATAAGTTCATTAATAGTAGTTAACTGATCTTTAACTACAGAAGTTCATGTTGTGTTTTTATACTTTTAAAAAATTCCACCCTGGCTGGTGTGGCTCAGTGGATTGAGTGCTGGCCTGTGAACCAAAGGATTACTGGTTCGATTCCCAGTCAGGGCACATGCCTGGGCTATGAGCCAGGTCCCCAGAAGGAGGGGTGTGAGAGGTAACCACACATTGATGCTTTTCTCCCTCTTTTTCTTCCTTCCTTCCTCTCTATCTAAAAATAAATAAATTAAATCTTTAAAAAATGCCATATTATCAGAATGCATTATTGCTTGTTTAAAGGACCTAATGTATCCCTTATTATCATACCATAATTGCTTCGAGTAGCTAAGTAATAAAAGTGTCATTTATAGATTCAAATAAAAATTTCTGGGGGGCAGTTTTACAGCTTTAGCTATGTATATTAGGATACAAATAAACAAAATCATCAAGGGACAGGGAATGCTAATCTGCTGAATATTATTTTCTGCTTCAGATATCAAGGTCTGTTATGCAGAAGAATAGATTTAGTTCGAACTGTGTGCCTCTCTAAGATACTGCTTTTTTCAGAATACCTTTCAGCACCATTAGTTGATGTTCACTGAGTGTCACACTGTCGGCACAGTGGCGGGTAGTGTTCTCAGTTACCATTTTCAAAGAGTTTGGGCTGTAAAGACACAAAGAACCACTTATTTTTACATCTCCTAAAGCCTTTCTCTCCTGCCGCATTTTGAACTGTATTATACTCACTCACTTAAAGTAAATTATCCTTTTGCCAGTCGTAGTTTTTTATCTTGAATTTGTTTCAAAATTGCCTTCCAAAGGTACTTTTACAAACTACAGGTCTACTCGTTACAAGCAATTTCAACACCTGTGTCTGCACAATGGCCAGGCACTGCAGATCTAGGTAGCAAGGTGAAGACATTTATTCAGGATGCAGGCAGGAAGAAAGGTGCCTCCTTCTGCACTAGCCTGAGCTACTGGCGAGTGTCATGTTCACCGCTGGTGAGTCTCCAGCACCTATAACTGCATCCAGCACATAGCAGGCGCTCAATCAGTATGTTTTAGCTAAGGCCAACTACACCCCAGCCCATGTAACCTCTTCCATTCCCATTTTGATATGTATTCTTTGCCAAAATAATAATGACTGATATTTGCTGAGCACTTAACTGTGTTTCAGATACTGCTTCAAACGAAGTGCCTTAGATGTATTAATTCATTTAATTATAGAAAAAGCTTTGTAAGCTTCATGTACAGCTAAGGAGATGGAAGCACAGAGATAACAGGGATACTAAGTCGCACATCTGATAAGTAGAAGAGCAGGAATTTGAACGTAGGCAGTCTGGTTCTAGAGCCCGTTCTTCAACCACTATACCATTCTGTCTCTGAAGGTGCTTAGGTCTTCATTAAACGATATTCTCTCTCATCTCCCAGCTTCAGTTTATTACCATTCTCTTGGCCTAGAATACTTTTTCCCCTTACGATTTCATGGCCAGCTCTTACTCATTCTTAAATGGCTTGCCAACATTAGGTGACCTTGCAGGGCTGGAGCCACAGATGCTTTGCTCACCTGTATGTCCTTAGTGCTTGCTCTTAGTTCACAGGTGTGGGGGCGATCAGTGAGTGGTGAACATTCACGCCTTCACAGCCTGTACACGTGACCTGTCTGAAACGCCCTTCTCCCTCCCCTGCTCCCGTGTACTTGCTAAACCTGCAGCTTCCGGCCCCAGTCTGCTTCTGGCTCTGTGAGGCCTCCTTGGATTCATCCTCACCATGTGGTAGGGTTCAGAGCTCCCGCTTCAACTCTCTTAATAGCTGCGAGCAATCATGTGTATGGGGGGTTTTTCCTTCTTGATGAATGTTTCACGAACTACAGAATGTGACCCATTAGTGGGTCGTGGTTACGACCCATCTATTTGGAGATCATGACCAGCATTTAAAAAATGAAAAAGAGGATAGTAAAATAACAGGAAAAAGTGCTTTGCACAGAGTAAGGCTACATCTTGGGAGGCTGCCAGATGCAGTGAAGTAGACCATGTGTTCTAAAACTTGACTCCCTGGGCTCCGGCTTTACGCTTACTAGCACTGGCTGATTTTGGCCAGGTCTCTTAAACTTCCTCTATCTCACTGTCCTCATCTGAAAAAAGAAAGAGTGATAATAATAATAGGATCTGGCTCATTAATAGCTATGAGGATGAACTGAGTTTATATTTATAAAGAGATGGGAACATTTTGAGTATTAGTAGTTTTGAACTTTTGTTTCATATGTACATATGTGAAACATATATGTGCATGCACTGAACTGCAGTGTAAAGGCCTTTCTGACCGGGAATTGCTGTAAGTAAGGGACTCTGCTCCAGATGGAGGGTCCTCCACAAGCCTGAATCGTGTTGCATTCTTCTTTAAGACTCTGCTGACTTACCTAAAATAACACTTTATTGCCTGCTTATTTTCTTTCCAGGAAGGATTGAGGAAACTTAAAGTTAACATTTTACATTATACACCTGTCAGATTACAAATAGAAAATGAAAAGCAAATAAAGGAGAAGTCTGTAAATATGCTTCCCGCGAGAGGTAATGGAGTTCCCTGAAGGAAGCGTGAAGTTTCACTCCGCACTTCTGGGCAGGCCGGGCAGAGGGGAGACGTCACGGACTATACATTTCTCAGGACCTGATAGAAGCAAGCATGTCAGTTCTTCAAGAGAAACAAGCTTTTTCCTGATAACGAATTCCAAAAGAAAGCTATCACATGACATTATATAAAACAAATGGAGCACTAACATATAATTTTGCATTCCTAATAAACAATAAAATCGATATTGATATTTAGTTTGTCACAAATATTACATTTCTTAGCTAGGTTTCATTTCAGGCAAGATAGTAATAGATAAGATACATTAAATGAATATTGTGATTTGGTCTGTGGTTTGTTTTGTCATGTGGTGATATTGCAGTTTCTGTTTTTAATATATTTTGTTGGTGATGCTATTGCAGTTGTCCCAATTTTCCCCCTTTGCCCCCCTCCACCAGGTGCCCACTTGCCCTCCAGCAATCTCCCCTTAGTTCATGGCTTCTCAGTTCTTTGACTTCGTCATTTCCTATACTGTTCTTACTATCCCCTTGTCTATTCTGCACCTGCCAACTTGTACTTCTTAATCCCTGAGTTTTTCCCCCAATCTCCTCCTTCCTCTTCCCAACTGATAGCCCTCCAGATGATCTCCATATCTATGATTCTGTTTCCGTTCTGCTGTGCTTAATTTGTTTTTAAGATTCAATTGTTGATAGTTGTGAATTTATTGCCATTTTAATGTTCATAGTTTTGATTTTCTGTTTCTTAAATAAGTTCCTTTAACATTTCATGTAATAATGGTTTGGTGATGATGAACTCCTTTAGCTTTACCTTATCTGAGAAGCACTTCATCTGCCCTTCCATTCTAAATGATAGCTTTGCTGGATAGAGTAATCTAGGTTGTAGGTCCTTGCTTTCCATCACTTTGAATACGTCCTGCCAGTCCCTTCTTGCCTGCAAGGTTTCTTTTGTGAAATCAGCTGACAGTCTTATGGGGACTCCTTTGTAGGTAACTCTCTTTTCTCTTGCTGTTTTTAAGATTCTCTTTTGATCTTTAACCTTTGGTATTTTATTTATGATGTGTCTTGGTGTGGTCCTCTTTGGTTCCAACTCATTTGGGATTCTCTGTGCTTCCTGGACTTGTATGTCTATTTCCTTCATCAAATTAGGGGAGTTTTCTTTCATTATTTTTTGAAATAAGTTTTCAATTTCTTGCTCTTTCTCTTCTCCTTCCAGCACCTCTATGATTTGCACATTGGTATGTTTGAAGTTGTTCCAGAGGTTCCTTAGCCTATCCTTGGTTTTTTAGAATTTTTTTCTTGTTCTGATTGAATGTTTATTTTTTCCAAATCAGTGATTTGATTCCTGGCTTCATCTATTCCACTGTTGGTTCCCTATAATTTTTCTTTATTTCACTTAGTGTAACCTTCACTTCTGCCTGGGTCTTTTTTATGCTGTTGAAGTTCCCAATAAGTTCCTTGAGCATTCTACTAACCAATGTTTCAAACTCTGCATCTGATAGATCAGTTATCTCTATTCTGTTTAGTTCTTTTTTCTGGAGTTTTGGTCTGTTCTTTCATTTGGGCCATATTTCTTTGTCTCTTCATTTTGGCAGCCTCCCTGTGTTTGTTTCTGTGTGTTAGGTAGAGCTGCTTTGGCTCCTTGTCTTAGTAGCATGGCATATTGTAGAAAAGCGCACAGGTAAATTGGATAGGGCAGACCCTTAGGTAATCTCCAGGGTGGGGCAACCCATGTGAACCAGGTTGATGGAGACTCAGATATGGTGTCCCTGCTCTGTGGCTCTGTGTGGGGGAGGGCTCAGAAAGGGGTCAATACCGCTGCCTGGCTTCTGGAGTTTTTTAAGGAAAGAAGATCTCCCTCAGCACTCCCCCGGAGGCCAGACACTTCAGTTTCTCACCATATGCCACTGGTGCCCTTCCAGTTGCTGCCCTGGTGCTAAAGCCCAGAGAAAGTGAGTCTGTGAAAGTCCTAAGTCCATGTGGGCCCTTTAAGAGGAGACTCCTGGGAATCCCACAGTTTCTTCCGCTGCCCCAAACCCCGCTGGTTCTTACAGCCAGAAATTATGGAGGCTTATCTTCCTGGCATTGAAACCCTGGGTTGGGTGGTCTGGCCTGGGGCTGGGATCCTTCACTCCTGAGTATCCCTCCCAATTTTTATCCACCACATGTGGGAGTGGGACCACTCATTCTGCATCTCTGGGTCTCCATGCCTCTCCATGCATCTCTGCCCCTCTTACCTGTCTGGATGGATGGGACTTCTTTAATTCCTTGGTTTAATCAGACTTCCACAAAGCTCAATTTTCTGATGATTCTAGGTGATATTTGTTTTGTAGTCTAGTTGTAATTTTTGCTATGGTTGTGCAAGGAGGTGATCTGTACTTACTTATGCCTCCATCTTCACTGGTAGCTGGTCTGTTTTAAGTGAGCCTTACAATGATCTTGTGAAGAGTTGATATTACTTCCAGATACAAGGTGTAGAGAGGTTAAGTAATTTGACCAGAGCAATCTAATGTTACAAATAAAAAGAAGAAATAAGATAGCAAAAAACAATTCATAAAGATGAAGGAATGAATAAGCTAGACAGAAAATGGCTCAGACATACATTAGAAATCAGATTTCCAATCTCCTCCTGAATTCCCATTACTACTGGGGATCTAGAACCTCCCTCTGGGTTTACCTCATTAGAACCCAGGCATTCTATAATCTTGATTCAGGCTTCCATAAAATCCCCTTAAGCTTCTCTGAAACAATCTCTAATCCTACAACTGGAGCAGCTAAAGAGATATGTTATTGAAAAAGCACATTGTCTTAAAAGTTTAGTTTAGGGTTTTTTTCCACTTTAAGATCAAGATCAAAATGGATGGCTAAGCACATTTCCTTCCTATACTTGAAATAACTACACATTACAATAGATAGTAAAGTCTTTTTTTTAAAGATTTTATTTATTTATTGTTAGAGAGAAGGTAAGTGAAAGAGAAAGAGAGGGAAACATCAATGTGTGAGAGAAAGATGGATTAGGTGCCTCTTGCACACCCCCATCTGGGGACCTGGCTCACCGCAAGCCAGGCATGTACCCTGACTGGGGATCAACCGGTGACCATTTGCTTTGCAGAACAATGCCCAGCCAACTGAGCCATACTGGTGAGGGCAAGATAGTAAAGTCTTGACATAATGAGAAAGAAGAGAAGAAAAATGAGAGATTTCAAGATTTTCAGATGTATATTTTTAGAAAGCAGTTGAGATATTACCAGGGGTAAAAAGTGACATTTTATAATGATAAACAGAGTTGGTTCATCAAAAAGACATAATCCTAAATGTTTGTATTCCTAATGACAGAACTTCAAAATACATAAAACAAAAACTGATAGAAAGAAAAGGAGAAACAGACAAGTCCACAATTATAATTGGAGATTATAACACTGCTCTCTCAATAATTGATAAAGAAAATCAGTAAGAATATTGGAGAGTTGAACAAGACCATCGATCAACATAAATAATTGACATTTACAGAACATTCTGCCAACACTCCACAACATCAGAACACACATTATTTTCAAGTTGCAATGGAAAATTCATCAAATGAAATTATATTCTGAGCCATAAAACAAATTTCAATATACATAAAAGGATTTACATCCTACAGATTATGTTCTCTTATAACAATGGAATTAAATTTAAAATAATAGCAAAAAGATCTCTGGAAAACTCCCACAAATTTGGAAAGTAGATAACATATTTCTAAATAAGCCATGGGTCAAAGAAAAAAACACAAGGCAAATTAGAAAATATGTTGAACTGAATGAAAGAGAAAACATGGTATATCAAAATTTGTGGCACACGCTAAGTAGTGCTAATGGGAAGTTTATAGCATTAAAATACTTACATGAAAAAAATTGAAATGTCCAAAGTCAGTGCCCTAAGCTTTCATTTAAAAAAAAACTAGAAAATGAAGACAATTTAAACTGAATGTTAGCAGAGAAAAGTGAACTGTGAAGTGAGAGCAGAAAGCAGAAATCCAGAATCAGCGAAACTGAAAACTGGTTCTCTGAGAGTGTCAGTAGCATTGCTCAGTTCTGAGCCAGACTGATCACAGATGAAGAGAGAAGACACAATCTACCAGTTTCAGAGATGAGGAGACACATCAGTAAAGATCATACAAATATAATTATGCTGATATATAACTTATATGGAATGGCTAAATTCCTTGAAAGACACTGCCAAGTTCACTTAAGTAGAACTAGATAAAACAGTAAGTTTATATCCATTAAAGACATTGAATTAGTAATTTTAAAAACTTCACACAAAGAAAATTCCAGGCCCACATGGCTTCCGTGGTGAATTCTACCTAACATGTGAGGAAGAAGTAATGCCCATTGGGTTCCTGCTCTTCGGGAAAATTGAAAAGGAGGAAACACTTCTGAACTCACTCTCTGGGACCGGAACTGCCCCAACACCAACGCCAGAAAAAGCCATTACGTAAAAGGGAAAGATGGAATAGTATTTTGCATGAGCAGTGTTGTAAAAAATCTTAAAGAGTAATAAATACATAAATAAAACTAAATAGAAAATTAAAAAGCAGATAGGAAAACCTCTGCTTCAAGAAGCTTCAATCTTGTGCAAGCAAAAGTAGTATATAATGTGTATGTTATGCCAAAGTAGTACACAAAATGTGTTTTTCTAAACACAAAAAAGTGCATTATCTGTACTTTATGGGGAAAAAGCATTGAAATAAATTTCTCCTTATTCTGAAATTTTTCTAGATTTTGAAGCTATGTTATTAGCTGTATTGTTTCTAACTGCTATCATTCTCATAAAATTAATCTCTTTATGAATCGGTGATATTTGTATGTCCCTTTAATTTTTATGAATTCTATTTTATTTTATTAATCTTGTGCAATATTTCCTTCTGTTGGCATTTGCACTATTATGTGAAAACACAAAAGAAACAAATGACACATTCTCAGTCTCAAGGACGTTATAATCCCCACATATATCTATTTTTCACTATTTCCTAAAAGTTTGAATTCAAGGCTATTTTCTCACAAATACTTACTTTAGCTCTTACAATATTCTTATGGATGCACATATTTGATTTGACATCTTAGTTATAAGCATAACTTTTCTATAGTTTTGGATAGCTGCAATACAATTAATACAGCATTCAGGGAAATAAGATATTTATATACAAATATTATCTAACCAAAGCATAACAATGATTGATTTATTTTTGTGTTTATTAATTTAGTGTTTACTCAATATAAAAGGAAATGTATGTTCTGGAAGGTTGATCTTTGTGTACACCTAGCCTGTGAGAAATCCTGCCTCTCTTTTCACTGTACACAATCCACACCTGCTTTGTAATGTTAATTGAGACCACACAAAGGAAAGGTTTCTTCACAAGCTTACACTGTAGTCCTTATCTTTTACACATTTAAGGTGGAAAGGGGAAATGTGTTGTTAATGTGTTTTTGATATGGGGAAAATTAAAATGTGTTGAGTGAAAAGATGGACTATTCCACAACAGAAACTTGAGGTCACCTGCTGCCCTAAAAATGTCAGAACTTGACATGTCTCTTCAATTGCATTTACTACCTAGTTCTTATCCAAGAAATGTAACACGATAGAGCTGGAATGAGCCTAAAATTATTTGATTTAGTTTTTATTTTTTTATCCAAAAATGGCAAAAGAGTATAGTTAACAGAGTACCTGTTTGGATAGTTTGTAAAGAAAAGTTTATAAAGGTACATATAGTCTTTCTCATGACAGAATATCATTACTGCAACTAGAGGAAATGTCATGATAGGAGAAATGTAGCTGCAGCTTTTATTTTTTACTCTTATGGTGTTGTCCATTACGTTGGTGAAATCAGCATGAATAATGCATTATTTTGTTTTCATTTTTAATTTGTGTGATTTTCCCTATGTAATTTAAACCAGTTTTATTTTTCTTAATACTTGTCATGTTTTAGCCTCCTGTGTACTATCTTTCTTGCCATTATTTGAGTAAATGCATAAGTATTATAAGGAAATATCTTTGGAAGGAGCAACAGTAGAATGTATGTGCTGAAGCTATAGGTGTAAAGAATTGATCGGTTTGCTTTTTTTCAGAGAAAGCTCTTCATGCAGTTGTTTAATGTGAAAGGTTTTTCTTGAAAAGGTTAAAAAAGTTCTAATCAACTTTTGTACATTATGTAGAACTTCATTTTCTAAACTCTGCAAAAGAAAGTTTCATATTTAATGGGGAATCATGAATTATTCCATTTATTATCTACTTCCTCCTTTCAAAGACATGGTCTGGATAAAAGGCGGGGTGAATAATTTCAAAAAAATACAATACATTTTTAATAGGAAGGTGCAAACTACAGATTCTCATGACTATTAGCAAGTGTAGGGGAAACAGAATTTTACTTGCAAAACTTGTCAAACTCTTGCAAAGATAAAATGTATGACATACTTTAGTAAAAAAAAAAAAAAAAAAAACAGAGCACAGTAAGCTGAAGTTTTCTCCTTAATGCAACTTGTTGTTTTTACTAAGTTTTGTGTTTATATTCTCCAACCTTACATTTTTTGTTAAAAATTTAATGGCTCACTCAATTTATATGGGAAATTTATAGTTCTTTTGTTTATAAAGATATAGAGATGAAGAACTGAAAGGAAAAAAAAAAGATATTATTTGAGGCAAATTGTCCTAAAGCAGATTTCAAAAATTTGTGGAGCAATCATAGGATTATGTTTTAAAAACAGAGCAATGTATCATGTGCAGTTTTATATTAATTAACAATTATAAATACTAATTTAGATTAAAATATGGAGATAATGAGCTAGTGTAACTATGTTTACATGTATTTGTGGTCATGTAGTATATAGCTTATTTTTTGTTTTTTCCCTTTTTTCTTATGTTTATTTTTGTGATATTAGGATAAGGAACATAACAGAATTGTTACTTATTCAGCTTTTTAAAAATAATGATAACACAATCCAAAAACTAAGATTATTTTCAAGCTTTATTTTTCAGCTCATAGTTAAATTATAAAACCAGCTTAAATTGGTTTTATAATTATGTTTTCCTATTGTACAAAGTTATAGTGTAAATTAAAAAACCCCAATAATTAATATGATTGCCTTATTTAGCCAAAGATGTTTGGACTCAAGTGTGATACTTCTGGCTTGAAAATACTTTCACTGAAAATTCTTTTTAAACAATGAAATTAATTTCATACCTTTCCATGTCCAATCTTTGGCTTAAAATATCTTTTGTAAAAATACGTTTGAATTTCTCCAGGGAGTTTGCAAGTAATAAGACTATTTATAAAAATTTTATGTGTAATTAACCTCATAAGGAGAATTTTTCCAGTTCTTCTTCACTAAATTGCTAAAGAAAAGCTTTTTAAAATGTTAAGTTTGAGATTTTTTTTAGTAAAGAAAATATTTCAGGAAGGAAACTATTCAGTAAAGAAATATGTGTGACAGCTATTGTGGGTAAATATTTTGGTAATACTTTGTATTGATTAATGGTTTATTCATTTCTGATTGATTATGATTGCTGTATTTCAAATATTTGATTGAATGGGAATCACTTGAGTAATTCATTTTTAACAGGGTATGTACCTTAAAAAATGCCTTTATGTTAAGAGAATTATTTAAAGCAATTGTAAGGATTGCAGTCTGTCTACTAAATAACCACAGCTTTCCAGTGATATCGGGTGACAATTACCAGCAAACATTCTATTTGATTGATTAACATTTATTGATCTCACAGAGTTACTGCCTTTTTGCTAAATATCAGTTTAACATAATTGAATCAGAGAAATGATCTTTGTTCTATACTACGTGAATATTCCATATATCCTAATATAAAATCACCCATATTGAACTGTATACTTACCGTGCTATTGAAAGAATTGTTGATCAATTTTCTTAGCATTTTATTTTTTGTTGAAAGAATTACATTAGTAACAGTCCCATTTAAAAAATACTGTGGGGCAAACTTCCTCAGTAATTATTATTCTTAGTTTTTTTAAAGGAATTAAAGATTGACTTGAATTAAATAGTTTTTTTTGAAATAGCATTTTTAAATATTCCTATACACTTTTAAAATGTTGAAAGTCTGTCGATGCTTTCTAACTTTGATTATCAGTGGATGAAAATTTGTATTTCCTAGAAAATGTGTGTGTGACAACTTCCTCTAAAGACTCAAATTAGTAAATTTCTAATTGTTTAAAAAATCACAAAACATTCTATTCAATAAATGCTTGGGGTTCAATTTTATTTATTTATTTTTAAGTTATCAAATAAGTGCAGATATATAAAATAAATCTAAACTGAAATAAAAATCTTGTTATATTAATACTCAGGTTCTGATTTGCTGGTAACATTTTAATGTTGATTAGTTTTTCAGTTTACCATTTATTTGGATAGTGATTCTAATAAAATTTTCAGAAATGATATAAATTAATACATGCATTAGGTTTTTTTTGGAATGCAGCTGTAATGTTATATATCTCAATCTTTATTAGGAGGATTTTAGATGAAATTATAGTAGTATATGAAGTATATTATGGTACCATATAAGTATAATACTATTAATGTACCTTTATAATTATCTTTTTAATTTTCTCTTAAAGAAAATATAATTAAAATTACACAAAGACAATAAAGATTGTTATAATGGCAGTGATGTTAAAACTTCTGTTACATGATTAATCATAACTCCAATAATATTATTATAAGAGTTTTTTTATTGAAATATATGTTAAAACTATGCATAAGCTACAGTGATTATTTATGTTCATTACATATTCACTTTTGTTTAAGGATGTTCTAAAATGTTTAGGAAAAATTAACAGCAATGATCATTTTAATGACTAATTCTAATTGTAATGGCTAATTATAATGAAGAATAGATTCTATGGTTTCAAGTATAACAAATTCTACTTTTTGAGGTATTAACCTCTAAATAGTTAAATTAAATCATATAGAATATAAGCAGTGACTATCAGTTTATTTATGATTTGTGGATATAGTGAAATGCAAAATGAATATAGGAGTAACCATCATAAATTTAAAAGTGCTTTTATGTACATTTAATTGAGATTAATAAAACGCCACATTAATATGTGAGTGTTTATCTCTAAAATACATTTCCAAGTTTTCCAAACATGAGAATTGAATGGCTGCAAAACCGCTCATCGGCGCAGTGCCGTCCGCCCCATTTACATTTTTAAGAGTCGAGTGTTTGTTAACTGATCTCACAGACAGCTACGTGTTTTGCTGTTACCAGATGGATGAGATAGAATACCATGCATAACTTTACATTTATCTTCTTTGAGTGTCACCTTATTTGCATATCAATTAAAATAATATCTGTATTAAGATGGATAATGAAAGTAATCAAATTTACATGATGTAACTGCAGTTTGCTAAATTTCCAGTAGATGCCCCCAGAGACCAGTCAACTCATTGGAAATCCTTTAAATTTGAAAAGAGACTTGTTTATACTGAAAATTTTTTTCTTGCTATAGTTTAAAGTACCAAACATGGAAAATAAATTAAAGGCCCTAAACAGCTCAACTCTCTGATGGTTATTACACAAAAATATGTCTGAGTGTTGGTAGAGTAATTCTTAGTTAGTATCATTTAACACTATTACTAATCATTGTTAAAAACTGTAATGTGTAAAATTAAGAAAAAATGCTTTCAGTTTTCATTGTAAAGTCATTTTACTTTTAAAGTAAAGTCATTTCAAACAGTTAATTTTTTTCTTTCTAACTTCTCTCTAAATGCTAGGAAATGCTATATCTTTGCTTCAGTTTTTTGGTGAACAACTGTCATTTTCACAAAAAAATATAAAACATACCCAAATAACTTACATGATTTTTATTAGTGTGTGTGTGTGTGTGTGTGTGTGAAAGAAATAGATGTTTTTCTCAATTCTAATTATACCTAACATATACCTACATTGAAAAGTATGAGTAAGAATAGTGACTTACTTTATTCCATGGAAATTATATTAACTGAAGCTATTTAAGTATTAATTTAAGAGTCAATGTAATTATCCCGTAGGTGATTCCAATAACATTTATCCCTACAATATGAATATAAGACTGTTATAACTGACACAAAGATAATCCACTAGTGACTTATAAATATTAATTTAATGGAATAAAAGTATTATCCTGACTTTTGATTAGATATTACATGGCTTTTGAGTTTATCTTTGCCAGATTAAATAAAAATTTTATGATCATTTTTAAAGTAGAGTTTTTTATTGAATTGCTTTTAAAATATTTTACTGAATATGAAGCTTCACCTTGATATACTATTTCAGTTTGTGCTATAAAAATGTTAAATATATTAACTCTGTAAAGAATAGTTGATAATGCATTTTCATTTTGAAAGTCTACCTAATAACAAGTATAAATACCTGTAAGTGCAGGGAGAATAAGTTGTCATATCTATTTATTCCATGTATTCATGTTTTTTATATTTGTAGCAGTGTGTGCTTTTCATCCTTTTATGTATGCCTCAGACCCCCCCCCAAAATCCAAATGTCTTCTGGAGGGCAGGCCTCTTCTAGTACAGACTCCCCTTGCTAGGTGAGTGTTCTAGGGACCCATCTGCCTCAGTGGGCAAGCTGACCTTGTTGTGCTGTGTCCGGCTTCAGTGAATTTTTTGAAGACTCATTCAGTGTGTTTGCCTGTTTCATGATGGGGGATTTATGATCTCACCTGCCCACATCATGCTGAGTGTTCAGCAGTTTTTGACAAAACAAAACAAAACAAAAAACCAGCAGGACCTCCATGCCTCACCCTTCCTCTTCACCGAATCCCTCCGCAAGGGCCTTTTTTTTTTGTTTCCCCAGGTGAAAAAAGTCCCCAAAGGGAATGTTGTGCTGAAGTGGAAGAGGTAAAACAATAAACAGCAGAAGCACTAAAAGGTATCAGAATCAATGAGTTCACAAACTGTTTTGAGTGGTGGAAAAAAATGTCTTCATAGGTGTATTGCATCAAATGGAGAGTACTTCGAAGGTGCCTGAAGTTTAAACATATAAGAATAAATACACAATTTTTATAAATAAATTCCATTTTGGGGGGCCTCCTCGTACACACTTGAGAATTACATCTATTTAATTGGCTTTGAAAGGATGCTGTTGGTTGTCTGCGCCCTCATTTTAGGGAAGGGGGATTCTTCAGGACAGTCACAGAATACACCCATCATAATCCAACAAGGACAAAACAACAGCTTCCAAACTGGAGTTACATTGTAGTTGTCCAGTTATGTCAAATTCCTACACAGTCAATACAGATAAACAGATATTGTGTGGAGACGGAGGAGCAATATCAACAATATCTGACATAACGGGGGCAATGCGGTAAAGTGGAAAAATTCAGAATTTCCCATCTGAGAAACCTGGGTATAAATTTCGCCTCTGCCACGTCTTAGCTTCTGCGGCTTTGGGCAAGTCACCACCTCATAGAAGACAGGGTTTTGTTTTGTTTTGTTTTAACCTGCAAAGATAGAAGCAGTACTTTGTGAAGTTATTTTTAGAAATAATGTCTACACAGCATCTGGCACATTGTAGGTGCTCTGTAAACGGTAGCTATTCAAAGTGGTTTAAGGCGGAATTTACATAGATATAATGCTTCTGCAGCTGTTTTAACGGGAAGCTCCCTTTTCCCAGCATCTCCATGCACCCAGCTGCTATCGAGTTGTGTCAAATGGTTCAGTTTTACTTCCTGTCAGTCCATAGGTTTTTTTAATCTCAGAATTTTTTAGGGAAATTTTGATGAAAATTCAGAATACTTAAACATATTCTCTCTATTGAGTAATGCCTCTGAATAGTAATAGACTCCATCTGAAATGCATGACTGTTTAATCCTACTCCTAAGTCCCTTCTTCTGTGGCCATGTCCCTCTGCCCAGGGCAGCCTTGGGTCCCGCAGGGCGCGGTGCTTCCGTGGGATGTAAATTTACGACGCCCCACACGTCCCTGAATGTCACAACCTCTGCTTCCATGACTGGCGTGTTTTCTGTCAGGACAACTCCTCTCCAACCGCACGTTATCAAATCTCTCCATAAATTTTCCCAGATTCTCCCTTTTCACCCTGTAGACTGACTTCAGGTGAAGGAAATTTTTCTTCTCCTGATATTTAGAAAGAACATATTTTAATTTAGAGCAATATTTGTTTTAATATGTAAATGAAGCCAGAGACTAAACACTTTATGTCCAAATGAAATAAATAAAATAGTGAATTTGCATTCTGTTTATATTTCTATTTATATTTTAAAAAATCCCTTTTTCATAAAGTGAGAACAGAGAACTTTGTTTCTCTGTTATGAAATATAAAACCTGAGAAATGTACATGTAATGGTGGAAATTAACATATTTTTATTTTCAGATATTTAGTTTGTTGTAATAAATGAAAATTATTGCAGTTAAAAGGAATTACTTGCACTAACTATAAAGGTTTAAATAGGAACCTATTTAATAGTCACTACAATAGTCTTTCTTGCTCTCAAATATCAGTAATGAGGCTTAAACAATGACACATTTGCATGTGTCTACACAAACACACACGTATAAAATAGAGATGATATCAGCCTAGTTACACAATGCACTTGAAAATACAATTCTATTACTATTTGAAATCTCTTTTCTTTAAAGAAAGGTCTGTTTTTAAAATGTGCTTGAAATTTTAAAAGTTGCTATTAGTTATATATTGTAGAAGTTTTGAGGCTGAAAGACGTCTTGGAAATAATTTTAGGCCTGAACCTTCTGAATCTGTTTCGTGTTTGGTCAGAGACAGCAGAAGCTGATTCTGAATAGATAAAGTGGGAATGATTTTATCGGAGGGTATTCGGTAACTCACTTGAGTTTAGGGGAGAACTGGCTCAGAGGAAAGGACAAGACATGGGATGCTTGAATGGGTCTAGTAGCAAGATCTGCCTGAGACTCTTCCCAGGATGTCACTGCCAGGTTGCTTGAGCTCCAAAGACCTTCCACATTTTTGTGTTTCTTGCCTCAAGATTCAAAACCTTGGGAGAAAGCCCAGTGCCTTAATTTTGGTCACTGGCTCACCCCTCGTCTAGAGGGTCTTTGAAATCAGGTCCAGCCTGGAGGACAGACCACGAGGGAACAGCCCTTCCCTCTGCAGGGCAGGGAGCGCCAGATCCCCCCAAAGCAGCCTCCTCTTCCAGGGGAGGGAAACGGGCTGCCAGAGTGGTTTTCTGCATTTCTGTCCCCGTCGCAATTAGAACCGAGATGGCCTCCTGTCTGGTGTTCATTTTTGTTGTTTAAAATCAATATTCGAATCCTTATTTCTTTGTAATATTCTTTACTTTTGCTCCAGAATGCTCTCTCCAGGCACAGGAAAGCATGCTGGGCAGCCCACGTGTAAACATAAGGAAGCGTCAGCGCTTGTTTGAAGCGAGGCTGGGTTTCCAGCCCCTTGTCCTCTCAGACCGCCTCTACCACCCCAGAGCTGTCTTTCGGGGTACCACTTGGGTGTCCTTTTAGGCTCCTCAAATTCAAGTTCTCCGAACCTGAATTCATTTATCTTTCCCTAAAACTGTTCATCCTTTTGCGTTCCCCTCTTAGAAAATGAAGTTCCTCCAAAAACCTGGTTGTCCTCCTTCCCAGCATCACCCTAACATCCATGCATTCACTGAGTAATCAATATCTTTATCTCATGACTCTGTGTGGAGTCCACCTACTTCTGTTTGTGCCCCTGCTCTCCTTCAGTTCCACTGTGTGACATTCAGATTTAACTGGGCACTCGGTCCCGTTTTATCCGGCAGCACTGCGAGTGCGGTTTGTCAGCATTTACTTCCAGATCTTGATCTGGGGCCTTGTGATAGACCCCGATCTGCCTGTCTATATCCCCGCCTCCCTTCTTCTTGGCTAACATAACTCCGGTTTTGTTTAGGTGGTGCCTAGAACAGGCAGGATATTTGCTTTTCTAGTCTCCTTACAGCAGGGGTGGCCGCGTGGCAGGGTTCTGGCCCGCAAAACCAAAGCGGATATCCATTCATAGTCGCAGAAATGTTTTTCCCTGTAATGGAGAAAGACACAGCTGGTGCCACTCCATTCTCCCCTTTTTTCTCGCCTCGAAGGAGGAAATGATCATTTGGAGCTGGTAGCCCTCCATTGGCCAGCAGGGGACAAGCCTGAGTGAAAGGTTAAAATAATCCCAGAGGCATGAGCCTTGAACCAAGGCCAGTAGCTGCCTACCTTTAGGCTCCTGTGCTGTGAGAAATAAAAGCCTCTAGTTCTGAAGGCCACATGAGGCAAGTTTTACTAGTACCTGAGTGCCTTTCTGACCAGTGGGGTTCCGCACAGGTGCCCATCTCTGGGGCACTTGGTCCCTCCCTTTCTGTCTGCTCTGGAAATGCGCCGACCTGACTCTTTCAGCAGCTCCGAGGTGCTGCTTGTGCTCCCAGGTACAGCTGGGTCCTCCCTCTTCCCCCCGCGGGCAGCGCCTGTCCCCTCCCTGTGGCCACTGGCATTGTGGGGAGGGGCGGGGAGAGAGGACGCAGCACCTCACTCACTGCTGCTTCTCCACACTCTCTGGACCGGAGGGCAGAAACTCAAACAAGTTATTTCCTCTCTTTTCCCCACTTCAAATAATTTGTTTGTTTCATACAAGACAGTGACTTTTGAGCTTTTGGCCCAAGAATGCAGTGTCCGCATTCCCTCTGTGGACCAATCCTCCAGCAGTAGGGGCCCTGCGTCTGCTGCCGGATGGGGGAGGGCTGCAGTCCGCTGGGACAGTCCTTCCAGGGTTTTCTCCAATGCAGGCTCCTCCAGTCCTGTCCCTGACTCAGTCCCCTGGATGGCCCCCCTCACTCCCAGCCTGGAGTCCCAGCTTCTTACCAAGACTCTGAGGTCTCCTCATGATCTGGGTCCTGCCTTTTCAAAAATGGCCCTCTTTCATCACCCTCCTCTTCCGTCGCCCTCCTCTTCACCACTCTGTGTACTTCGTTGTTCAGCTAAGCTGGTCCGCGGAGTGAGACACTCTTTGCGGCTGGGGCCTGGGCGTTTTTGTTTCATTTGTCTTTTAAACTCTGAGGGCAATGCTGTGGCATGGCGGGGGGTTGAGAACCACTAGACTTCTCATTTCAGATCATTTTCACATACGAAATTTCATTTGTTCTTAGCGGAATCCTGCAACATAGGCAGGGCATATGTCAATATACGCATTTCCCAGATGAGATGGTCCAGGGAGATTTTGTGGGACTGGGTGTTCTGATCAGACCTTGGGTGTTCTGGCTAATTCTAGGCTAGTTCCACTCCAGGCTGAAATTTTTATGGCAAGTAGTATCACATTAAGTCCGTTGTTTTAGCTATTTAATTGTCCCCTATTTAAAAACAAGAATGTAAAATAAGTAACATAAAGCTGAATCATTTGGCCTCTAATTTCTTATTTAGTGGAATAATAGCCACCACATACACAGTTGTTATCCCATAACCCTATTCCCTGTACGGCAGTTTTCATCATCTGGCATTGTTTATTATTTGTACATTTATTTGCAGGTTGTATTCTTTCACGAGAATACAAACTGACCTCAGGACATTGAAACTATTTGGTCTAGAACAGTGCCTGGCACTTAGAATGAAGCTCACTGGCTGTTGTTTGAATAAATAAGTAGAATATTCATTTGTCAACTTATCTTTTTGCATATGATTTATTATTTAGTAGTGAAATACTACTCTAATAAATCATTAATGTAATCATAACTTTGAAGAATTAAAGAATATATTTAGTAATAAATTTCAGTAAACGTAGTCTGTGTGAATGAATGAATGAATGAATGAACCTCCATACACACAGTGAAATCATTTATGATAGAGTGCTTTGCTTTGATATTAAGTGATATGTTTAACTTTTGCTTGGCTTATTGGTTGTTTTGGTGAAAGGCTCATAAATATATCAGGTGATTTGGGATGTTGTCCATTGCTATGGACTGAATGTTTGTGTCCCTCGAATTCTTATGTTGAAACTCGAATCCCTGAAAGTGTCAATCAGTGCGGCCTTTGGGAGGTGTTTAGGTCATGAGTGGAGCCCTGTGATGGGGTTAGCACCTTGTAAAAGAGGCTCCAGAGAGCCCCCTAGCCCAGCCCACTATGTGAGGACACCACAGCTACAAGGCACCAGCCCCAAGCCAGGAAGAGGGCCACACCAGAAGGTGACCACACTGAGCCTTCATCTTGAACTTGCAGCCTCTAGAAGTGTGAGCAATTAGTTTCTTTCATAAATAAGCTACTTGTTAGGATTTTGTCATAGCTGCTCATGCAGACTAAGACATCAGTGAACTAGCTTGTTTGTCCTTACCAAGGGGAGCTCAGCTCTAGAACCGATATATTTATAATATAGTTTCACTAAAACTACTGGCAGCCTTCACAAAAGTGAAGTTGGTCCACTGTGAGTGTCTGAGGCAAAGACAGTTTTCAGTGCTTTCACTCGGGGGTGGAGGGAAAGGCAGCACAATTCAACCTCTGATTATTATAAGGTTAAAAGCGCTGCGCAGATTTCAAGAACTAAAATAACGCCTTGCACATTCTGACTCTATTCGCAGTTACCAGAACTCGTACACGAAGAACATCTGTGTGGACATGCTGCGGGACGGCTATCATAAGTCCTTCACCGAGCTCTTCACCCTGATGGAGAAGTGGGAGGCCCTCAGGGAGGGGGCCAGGAGCAGGTCCCTCCTCTGGTCACAGAGACCCCTGGAGGAGCAGCCAGATAAGCTGGATCACTTCTACCACTACCTGACCCAGGCTGAGGTGGCGGAGAGGAAAGGTAAGAGGAAGGAAGAGTCCCAGTTGTTCCAAGTATGAATTTGCAACATTAAGATAAGTTGGCACAGCTCAACCTAGTCAACTAAGCATCCTTACGGGACGAGTGACAGGGCGCCCTGAATCACGGGGCTGCCCCAGACTTGGGCACCTGGCAAGGGCACTCTGAAGCGGGGGAGGCAAGGAATAGCACCTGCCAACAATACCAAACTTTCCGATGTACTAAAATCTTCTGTATCATTAATTATAAATACTTCCAAAGTTTTTCTTTACATATGACCTGATACTGACTTTCACTGAGGAGAAACCTTCAAAGAGCACTATAATTTTAAAATTACACTGATTTTCTAGTATTTATATAATGGAGCTTGAAGGTTTCACCAATAAGTCTTACAGATATCAATCAGAAAATTTTTGTTAGTAAATAGTGAGAAGACATGAAAAGCTATAATTCACAATTATGAATAAAATTGTTAACTTTATGTATTCCATCACATCATGTCTAACAAAGTCCCCTTTTTTATCCTAATATTTTTTCCTGAAAGTCACTATGTTTCAAGTATTGAACAAAATATTTTACTCTCTTATAAAACCAATATTGTTGCCATAAGTATTTCTTAGTTACATATTAGAAATTAGTCATTTTATATAATCAAAGACAGGAAATCCTAGAATTTGACATAAAAGTATTCTTTTCAACTTGTAGAATGAAAATATTATAGGGCTCAAAAAAAGAAGCTCAGACCCCAGCATAACAATGTCTACATTTCATTTCAGGCCTTTCTAGGAGGAAATAGTGGGCAACTTTTTGTTACTTAACGCTCCAGTGGGGAAATCTGAAGGGTAGCAGAAGTCTTGCAGCCTCTGTAGCTGAGCCAACGTGTATTTCTCATCAGGCCGCGAGCTGACTTACAAATATAAGGACAAATGTGAGGTGCACGGAGATCCTGCCACCAGCTCCGCAAGCACTGGGGGCGTGTGCACGTGTGTGTGGACAGGAGGCGGTTACTTGTATTACGAAAAGCATTTAATTGTAGGATTGACTTTAAAAATAGAGCACTTTAGTGAATTTTAAAATGTGATTTACAAATAATTTCTCAAGAAATTAACTGTTGTAAATAAAAATGCTATTGTAAAAAAACCTACATACTAATACCAATCCTAAATTCTGAAGTGATATTTACACTGAAAGTAGACTTGATCAAGATATAATTTGCCCAAGATATAATTTCAAGTTGATTCATCATATTCACTAAATGTTTTAGAGACTTTCATTTGAGTAGAATAAACATGAGCCAAATACATCACTTTGTAAAATGTTATAACTATGAGAAACGTATCATAAGCATTTTATAATTATAAAGAAGCTAAAATGATAAGTAGTCTATTTTAAGGTAGAGATCATTTTAATTTATACTTTTATTAAAGAAAAGTAACTATACCTATAAATAAAAAATGTTTCTCCAATTCCAAAAATAAACAGAGTCCAAATTTTGTAATAGTGAATGTCTTATACACGTGGCATAAGGTGTAATAACATTTTCTTTACTGAGTGGTGTATTATATATTCATGGTAACCAAGGTTGTGTTTGTTAAATGGAACAGAATTACCGCTTGCTCAATCACTCCTCTATAGAGTTATCGCTTTCAAAATGCAGTGGCTTTTGCTTGTTGGAACTATTAAAATTAGTGCAATAAATATTATTGGAAATACTTCAGTTGAAGGATATGTAAACACTTTTATATATTTTTTAATTTTTGCTTTTTTCATATTTACTAACACATAAACTTTATTGGGGGAAAATTGTTACTGGAGTTAGAACTGTCCCAGGAAATGGTTAGGGGTGCTTTCACTCTTATTAACTGGAGTTAATCCTAAATCCTAAAGCGCACACACACACACTTTGTCTAGTCTGTAGAAATCTGTTAATAGTACCTCAGCACTCCATCGCATACGGTTTGAGACCTGAGACAGTTGTCCTGAAGGAGCGTCTCTCCGAGCATCCTCATTTCTTCTCACTGGAATGACCAGCACTCGAGTCACTGTGAAGTTCATCTCATCAAAGCTGTGGCACTCACAACAGTCATCTCGGGTTAGTTCTGTCTCTTGAGACTTACAGAGTAAGAAACTAGACTTATTTAAATTATTTTACCAAACACCATTTTCTGTTTTATAGCAAAGAAGTGTTTAAAGTCAGGTAGTCATTACTTTTTGGATTATTTTCCATTCCTTAAAGTGTTTCTTTGTCCCTAGCAATATTTCTTATGTGACCCATTGTTGTGAGTGACCTCTGCACCATCTGTACCATGATGATTAGGGCCTCCTGCCCCATGGGGCTAGAGGAGGGATGACAACAATGGTAATGGCAACTGAATCGATAGATACTTCAAATGTTATTTGCACTTGACTTTAAATTATTATCAAGGGTTAAGCAGCATTTTTTTTTCTGGCAACATTTACCTAAGATACTCAAGGTAGAGTCCATGAAAGCATGATCCCACTGGATGTTTATAGGTTTTAGCAAAGCAAACCAAAAACTAATTGTCTGGTGAAATAAGTGCGAGAACCACTATGTGAATTAACGTCAGCGTTAAGCAGGTTGGTTTATTGCAGACTTACCGGAGCCTTTAACGTGCCATGTTTATTGCGGTTCACCGAAAGAGGGAAATTAACAAGGGCAGCATCCAAATTTATTTGATCATGGAATCTCCTTTCTTGGTAGCATCATAAATACTGACCTAAATAATAAACCAACAATAAAATTGATTTCCATCTTATAAACATACCTGCTAATGACTCAAGGGGCGTTTAAAGTCTGCTTATAATGGAAAAGGCAGAGGCCATATATTTGGATTGCACAAAGATTAAAAACTTGAATATACTCCTTTATATTTAATACTCTGAAAAAACTTCATTTTTCCATATAAAATAGCTTAACTATCAACTAGTCTTTAAATATGCAATCATGATAGCTCATATAACTCATTCTAAAAAAATAACAAAACTTCATTTATGAAATGATAGACATGTTTTTCTATTAAGATTTAATTACTGAAAAGGAAACATTATTCCAGCACTGCATATATTTTTAAAAACCCTTTATATAACTTTTTAAAATGGCAGATATGAAGTATTTTACTTCCAAGCTTTAGAAAATAACTCCCTGATCACTAAATGTGACAAAGAACAGGAAATACTACAAAACAGACTTTAGTGCCCCATTCACCTCAGGTCGAAGACTCAGAATGGAAGGTAGGTTACAGAAGAGGCCAGTTCTGAGATGAGGGTATTGGTTTTTTTAACTGAATAACTCCGGTTGTTCTCCCCTGTTCACCTATGCGGTTGCAGAATGACTCTCCAGAATCCCCAGCGCCTTCAAAAACAGGGTGACAGGGAGAAACTTTTTAGTTTTACTTTAAATCTTAATTTCCTATGGAATTAGGAAGCAATATATGAAAAAGAATGACATAGGTTTCAGAAATTTCTTTTGATACTTTGGAGTGACTTATGTACAGTTTTCCAAAGTTGCCCTTGGCTGTAGTCAGCCTAGCGTCAGTTTTTCTAAGCATTTCCATTTTAATCTCACAGCAATGGGAGTGGGCAATGTATAAATGTTTCCCATAATTGTAATCCTCTCAGGACTATATCAGTGAATAATAATGGCTGTGATGAAAACATCCTTGGAAAGGTAATCCAAAGGCTACCACATATTCACAACTGTGCTTTCAGCACAACTGCAAAAAGACATAAGGATTATGAATTGGTTCCCATTCACCAATAGAATGGAGTTTACAGGACTGAGACACAATTTCTTAGCACACGATGTTTTTGTTCAAGTTTATGATTGATGACAGTGGGACACATAAGACTGATTCACAATATATTAATACTTTTTTTTTGGTACAAATAGCTCAGATGTCCCTTCAGGGGAAAGGGGGAGCTTCAATATACTAACAACTAATAAACTAATAACTGTCTGAGCGAGAGGGATGACTAGTACTAATGCATTTTCCGCAGAGAAAGGTACTCATAGAACACAAGCATAGAAACTCACTCTTTCGTAACATTGCTAGCGAGTTATATGGCTAGAAACATTGCTAGGGAGGGTATGTAGCCTGTGGGGTCATCCTCATTATCTTGTAAGCCTCGTGACAGTTTTGCTTCTGAGTGAAAAACCTTGCTATTTTCATATTCCATCTACTTTTTTCATTGCATTACCTTTTTGCCATAGTTAAGAAACATTGCTTTCTCTGGAATCTCTACATGCTTTTTAATTCTTTGATGGGAAAAGTATTTGTTAATAACCACACACTCATTTCTTTCAAAAGCACTGAGCACACTGCTAGTAGATACTATTGTCTTTTGTCTCATATAAAGTCCAGTGCTTCAACCAAAAAGTATGTCTATTTCTAACATGTCCTGAGTTTGGGGAAAGATTTTTTTGTCGCTTTCCTCATGGGCTCCTTCTTTAATTAATGTGACTATTTTAATAGTTAATATACATTAATTTTTGCATTTTGATTTTTAAAATAATTAATCATGTTTTAAGGACAAATAGAAAATAAACATCAGTATATTTGGTTTGCCATTTGAAGGGATGTGTCGTGAGACATTTTTTTAATTCAGCGTATGATGTTTTTCTCTCTTTGAAGGATACTTTGAAGATGTCTATAATAACTTGTATGCTCTGGCCTGTTACTTCAATAATTCTGAAGACAAGTGGGTAAGGAACCACTTCTATGAGCGGTGTTTTCAGATCGCCCAGCTGATCAAAATTGATGGCGGGAAGAAAGAAGCCGAGGCGCACGGGCACATGGGACTCCTCTTCGAGGAAGACGGTGAGTGGCCATTCGCCCGGCTGCCTTGGGCCCCGTGGAGGGTCAGAGTCCAGGCAACCAGAAAGCACCTGGGGGTTGAGGAAAAGACCCGAGGCTTTGATATAAAAATGTAAGTTCCTGAGATGAAGAAGCCACGGGGTGTGACTTGTGGACTCCCCTTCAGTGTTGCTCCAGGGAGGCCTCTGTGCCAGTGCTCAGCCTGGCTCCGCACCGCAGCGCAGCGCGGGCGGAGAGAGCATCTTCCCCCACCCTGCACGCGCCCTGCATTCCCATACACGCTGCACCGTCTGAACGGTTTGCCTTTCTTAGGGCCCTCTGTGTTCATTTTAACTTGATTGCTCACGCACAAAAATAGGGGAGAAAAGAAACACTGTGTGATTTCCTGAGTGCCCATGTCCCCCACATAAAAACCAAAGAAATTCTGTATAGCTCACATACAGTCCCATTGTGATTTTATAATAATTCATGAAATAAATGTTCCTTTAAACATAACTTAATTGTTATTAATGTTATCTTAAGACAAGCCAAAGTCTAAAACAACAACAAAAATTACCAGAAAACATATTTTGTATGGTGGTTTAATAAGGACGGCATGTACAAATTTAAGAATTGAAATTATTCATGTAAGGATAGTGGGTAGAATATACATGCAAAGACAAAAATATAATATTTTATCATGACTAATTCTCTCTCTTCAAAAAGTTCTCTCAATTTCCACAAAAGTTTTGATTTTGCCAAAACAATTAAATTAGAGAATACTTTACTCATTCAAAAAAATGTACTCATTCAGAAAATATCGGAGTGACTTCTAATTTTGTGATTGATAACCGTGGCAGCGTGTTGCCCCGTCGTTTCAGAGAGGGCTGGGAGGGAGGATGAGTTTGGGAGACGTGATGAGGGCAGGGCTGCTGTGGAGAGATCCTTAGCTCGCTCACATTTAGATGCCTCCTATAGCACGATAACATGCGCCCTTATTCCACCGTAAATAGAGTGTTGCAACTATGAAACTATTTTTAAGTTAGGTTGTGTTGTTTTGTTTTACAACTACTGTTTGTCAGATTTAAATCTTTTTTCTATGGCCTTAATCAGTTCCTTAATCAGTTCATAGGCCCTGAGAGTCATGCTTTTATTGCCTGATGGATAAAGTGACTGATTTGGTGTTGATGAAAATGCTAGAGATTGCCTTCGAGTATTTGATGTACCTAGCAATGGCGAAAATTATCTGTGTAGCTTTCGTACTCTGGGGGAGGATTTTCATGAGGATGCTAAACCAGGACTAGCAAGAATATGTGGCTGGAGTGGAATGGGGACTCACCTGGCTGTAGGATTCCCCCTGAGGTGACGGTGCTGTAGCTTCCGCACATCTGATCTGATTGGTCTAGACAAGCTAATGGAGGCCCCACAGCAACAGCTAGGTGGCAGCTGTGCTCAGGGGCAGGTGGCAGCATCCTGATTCCAGGGGTGCCCATTCAGGTTAAAGCGGGATACCAGCCGGCAGATGGCAAAGGCAGGTTGTCAGGGCCCAACCGAGCAGGCTGTGGTCCAGGGCAAGGCTCCAGCACCCCGAGGGAACTATAGAGCAGATGAACTTGAGCAGAAGCCACACTCACAGGGACTGGGCACCTGAGTGCAGTCGGGGCCAACGTTCAGCCCACTGGCACATATGTGACCAGAGCCTCACTCCGAGACCCCTGGCCAGAGTCAAGCATCGCAGACAGGTTCTACTCCCCACTTCTGTTAAAGATGGGTCTCATGTACAGTGTGGCCTGGTTGCCATTGACTCAAGGGCTGGCAGTCTCACTCCTCAGGTCAAATATTTTGAGGATAGCCGGGGTGGCAGACATGCTGTAGCCACAGACCCACAAACACTTGTAGCAAATCAGTGGCTATTTCTTCAGTCACAGTTGTGAACTATTTGTAAGGATCGTATCGTACAAACGGGATGAACGGTCATTGGAGAAAGCTCTCAGACACTGCATCGGTAGGAGCTGTGCCCATTCAGAGGTCTGGCAGACCCTTGGAGAGAGAGGGCTTTTTAAAAGACACGATTGCGGAAGCACCGGCTCCTCGCCTGGTGATCTGGGGCCGTGGCAATCATAACGTGAAGATGTGGCAGAACCTTACGTTCAGTCCCTTCCTGCCAGGTCAGTGTTAGTGGTTGGGTGCAGCACCAGCCCCTCCCCTGGCGCAATCAAGGGCCTGGGGCCCGAGCCTTGCAGCTTTATGGAGGGCTGGTAAACTAGTGCTCTGTTGACCACATCAGCATTTATAGTGGAGCAACTATCAGAACCTTTCCTTCTTCCCCTTCCAATAAGTTAGAATCTGGCTCCAAACCTTGATTTTGATCAAATTAATGGACTTTGATGGAATTAATAGTGCTAAGGACTAGCTGGTTTCCATGGAGCATTGCTGAAAGCCAGTCTCTTTTCTGGGAGGCCAGCCTGGAGGGGCATCAGTCTTGGACAAGTTAACCCTTAATTTCTGTCTGCTTTTTGTCCTGTCACTCTTGCTCCAGTTCCAATAGTGGCTTCTAAGTATTCTTTCTCACTCTGGAAGCAACCTGTTCCATTTCAACCCACATGAGCTTTGAGTCCAGATTTGCCTGTGGGAGATCAGGAGGACGATTAGAAATAGATGTCGGGTGCCAGCCCCAGGATGCTGACCATGTTCACGGAAGACAGGTGGGGGAAGACCATGGTAGGTGCAGCTCAGGAAGTGCACATCAGTCAGTTCAGAAAGCCAGTATCTGTGACGTTAGCACAGGGATTGATTTAAAGCTCACCGGGATCTATAGCATTGATTCCCAGTTCTCCCAACGACTGAAGAAAGGCAGAATTGTCCTGGTTAGCTCGCTCAGTTCAGGTCTTAGAATTATTGTTAACATGGATGGTTCTGGATAGTCTATCTCAGTGTAGTTTGCCAGGGCTTGGAGGGCACCGGTGGCAGGGCAGTGTTGTGAAGACACACGGAACAACTCTCAATCATTAACTGGCCATCCTGAAGGCTGACAAACCACCACCAGCAGACTCTTCCCACTCCAGGGTTGGTCTTTAATCTATCTCCAGTCCCCTGACTTGCTTCCAGAAGGCCTGGTGAGGGCCTGGATGGACACCCAGTTTGTTGGGACAGCTGCCATGCTAACAAGGTAATTGGTCAGCAGCACTCACAGCAGGCCTGCGGGAGTAGCACTGCTTTGAGACAACTTCCAGAGACAGGAGCAGTAGCAGGTGTGTTGGCCTCCCACTGCTCCTTCATTGGATGCTGTATGTTCAGGGAAGACTCGTCCAAGTCCTGGTGTGATGGGGGCCAGACAGAATAGCAGTATGATGTGGCAGAGGCTTGATACCAGCCATGTCCTGCCAGCTCAGCATTCCTGCTTTTAGGTGGTACAGCCCCTCCTGGGGAAGGATCAGCAGAGGGGCCAGTGGGAGAGGCTTGGGGGCTGCGGTCTCTGCCTGTGGTCGCAGCTATGGTATGGAGCATATGAAGAGCAAGATTTGCTGCCCTGGCATTCAGAGTCCAGAGAGCACGTGCCTCTCCTGTGTTAGGAGCGGAGGACTGGCAGCTAAGCCTTGCAATGGGTCAGGATTGATTTCCTTAAAAGCACTCTGCCAACTCGTTTCCTTGGAACCTTCTTAGAGCCCATCTTATGTTCCAGAAAACCAGTCTACATGGGACCAGAGCTGGACAAGTTAACCCGTACCTCTTAAATCTTTAAATTCTGTGTTAAAAAGGCTGTTAACATAAAGAGATCATGGACACCTTTAAGAGCCAGGACAAAGCAAGGACCATGAGCAGGACTCTAAGCTATGAAAGAAGCTCTATTCCCAAAGACTAGATATTTTCAAGAATGGATCAAAGTAGAAGAGAACCAGTGAGTTAAAGTAAGACAGGATCAAACCTCAGTCCTGGAAGAATTCCTGCTAGACACTGCAATTGAGTGAGGTGCTGTTCCTATAACTGTCCCCCAACTCTAGGAAGAAGCAGGGGATTCTACCAGCTCCACTTGGCCGGTGAACAGAGCCACGGGCAGACTCTCCACTCTGCTTGCCTTTAAATACCAGGACTAAGTAGACTGCTTGTAATTAAGGGGTGTAGGAAATGCAAGGAAAACAAAGCATTCATCTTGTAACAGCTTCCCCAGGGACTGAGTCAACTCCTCCAAGCCCCAGCCCTCCCCCTATGTGTGAGAGGGATGGCGTTTATCGTGTTCAGCAGTCTGGGCATTAGGCTGGTTGGAGGCACAGTTGTTTTTTCAAATGAGTGTCTCCTGCAGAGAAGCCTCTTAGGACTGCCCTCATACACAGCCCGATCCTTCTGCCCTGTCCCCCCGCCTTGACCTCAGACTTGCCACGTGCTTGGGCGCCCACGTGCACCTCACTGTAACCATGTCTGTGATTCTAGTCATCTCTTTGCTGGTGGAGGAAGACTTTCCAGCCAGCCCGCAGACCCTCGTCAGGGGGCCACACGCTTTGCTTCGCTTCCCCAGGGTTGGTGTGCTGACAGCTCTTAGGAACCACGTTGCCCAGATGCGGACAACTGTCATATTTAGTGCTGATGCTTTCTGTTTACTCATTTCAGAGAGAAGTTCCTGTCACATTTGTTAAGGGTTGAATTGTGGGCCCCAAATAGATGTCGAATTCTTAATCTCCAAAACCCGTCAAGTCACCTTATTGAAACAGGGTCTTTGTAGAGGATCAAGGGAAGACACAGTCACTAGGATGAGCCCTAAAGCAATATGACTGGTGTCCTCATGAAAAAGGCGGAAATTCGGCAGAGAGGCAGAGATGCACAGAGGGAAAACTGCAGTGAAGGCATAGGGAGGACGCCATCTCCAAGCCCAGGAACGCCTGAAGCTGCCAAAAGCCAGGAGGGGGTCCTGAACGGATTCTCCCCACAGCCCTCGGAAGGAGCCGCCCCAGCTGACCTCTCGATCTCAGATTTCCAGCCTCTAGAATGGAGAGAGAGTGAATTCTGCTGTTTAAGCCGCCCAATTTGTGGTACTTTGCAGTGGCAGCCCCAGGAAACTAACCCGCGTTCAATGTGGTGGCAGTGATCTTCCTTCACTTAAAAGACAGATACTATTTCAGTATCTTTCAAGATACTGAATGTATTTCAAGGGAAATACATTAATGGCAGGGTGCTATAACCCGGTGCGTGAAGAATGCATGTTCCTTCATTTCGAAGTCTGACAGATAAAACATTTGTGGTAGCGTGGTGATCCACTGGATACTACCTAAAATAATATAAAGGGATTTTTAAAAACTCCTAATACCTCCTATGAACAGCCTTTTCCTAGAGTTTTGGCTTTTTACCTCATTCTCTATTCCATTATAAACATGACTTCACTTGGTGAATATTTTTATTCTTTGACATTTTAAATGAAGTTTATCATCATGATATTCAACTCTCAAAAAAAAGGTTAAAATACAGTAATATCATCAAAGATGCCACATCAAAATTAATAGAAATTTCATGGTAATTTCTTATTTGTCATGGAATAATGTTTGCCAGTTTATTAGAAAAACAGCCTTAATAACTAAAAGAAATGCAAAGGATATATCAGTTTTTAGTGTGGTATTTTATTTTCTCTATCATTTTATTAAAAATTAATAGAGACGTAAGCGCTGTTGAGAGGATTTAAAGCCCATCAAACGCACGTTTTCTCATCTCCACGGAGGCGGCCCCCGGAGAAGCGCGTCGCTGCAGCCCTGAAGGGAGGCGCACCTGGGCTCGCAGGCCCCTTCTCCGTGCTGGAGCTGGTGACCTCGTGCGTGCGCTGTTTTTTTAGATGGAGAAAAACCAGCCAATTGTTAAAAATCCACTGAATTCAACAGCATAGGAATGGACAGAAGGTTTTAACAGTTGGCAAGAAATCATAGTGGTGATTCAAGAACCATTACAGATTGAATCCTATTATTAATGAAGTAGAAAAGTGGGGGGGGGATCTGAATTGCTAATTGGTTTTCAGGTAGGAAGGGAAGCCCAGTTCTATAGGAGTGTTATATGTATGGAACAAAAGCTTTAAATAAAGATATAACCTGGAAACCTGCAAATTCATACAGAGGGACCAAGTTAGAGTAGCTGATAGACGCTGAATGACTGTCTTGGTTTAGACACTTACCACGTCACTGGAGCATCTGGTGACAGGTGAAGTCTTGCAGAGGAAAAATACGAGATCGGGCAATAAACTCGGATTCTCTTGACAGTGCCATTTGCTAGTTAACCGCATGAATCCGAGCCAGTCTGTCATCGTCATGGAGCTCACTTTCCTCGGCTCTGAAGTGAGGGAGGGCGAGCCCGGGCTCGGGGCTCTCGGTTCACCTCCAGCTCTGGTTTCCACGGCTCCTGAAACGGTTTTTGGAATATCAGTCTTTGAAAACTCTGTCAACTTCTTTACTTATTAAGGAGAAGAAAATGTCACCTTATAAAAAGCAGAGATGGAGCCCAAAATTAACCTTGTACCACTCTTCATTATTTAAAGAAAAATCAGTTCTAGCTGTTCCGAGAGTTATTTTGACAGGCGTATAAGTGAAATGCCCGGTGTTCTGCTGGGCACGTGTGGCACTCAGGCCCACGTCAGTGTGCCCTCTGTTTTCACGTTTTCTCCCTCCCGGGGCGTGCCTGCCCCTTAAACTGTCAGGTCCCCAGGCAGTGGTTGCAGTGAGTTCCCAGTTAAAGCTGGAGAGGGTCCTCAGGGAGGCCAGCGACAGGAGTGAGAAGCTCACCTCCTTGAGCTGAGGCTGCGCTCTTCCCCCCCTTGGTGTCTCCCTTCATTTCCCTGCGCCCCCTTTGAGCTGCGACACTCCTCCTCAGTCCTCTGATCGGCTGCTCCGCTGTCCATGCCTCCATGTGCTCCCTGCAGGCCTGCAGAGAGGGAGCAAATCTACCACAAGGCAATTTAGGAAAACTTCTTTAAAAAGTATTCTTCTTTGGCTTGTGTGTGTGTGTGTATTTTATTAAAGAGCAAAAACCACCTGCTCTACTTTTATTGAAGATTTCCATATCTTTTCACTCAGAACATTAAGTACATATGGAGAAGGCAGGTCTTGCTCGATAAATAACTTCCCTGTTGCTGTTCCAGGTGCTAAGATCACTTGTGTGCACACAGTAGGTGCATATTCTCCCGGTCCCAGGAGCTCAAAGGCTTTTTCTGCTTGTCCCTATTGTTCCACTTGGGTGCTGAGCTCCTGGATATACTTTGAAGGGTAGCAGCTTGGGTGGAGAATAGAGGATTTCCCACAAGTTTTTGTGATTCCTGAAAGCTGATATTCAAAGAGAAGCTATGAGGGTGGCACTAAAGATCAAGAAAAACTTTCTGTGGAATAACAGGTGGATGTGGATTTAGTAAACCGTGTAATAGGACTCAGGTGTTTAAAACTGGGTTGGGAACAGTTACTGTTCCATTCCTTTAGATGAATGAATTTTAGAGCCATTATTAGATCTTAGAAGTCATCAAGTTCAGACCCTAATTTACTAGACAAGAAAGCTGAAACAGAATGATTAAACACTTTGCCATTGCCTCTTTCTTTGTCTTTCTTCTTTTCTCCTTTTCTTTCTCCCTCTCTTTCTCCCTTTCTTCCTTCCTTCCTTCCTTCCTTCCTTCCTTCCTTCCTTCCTTCCTTCCTTCCTTCCTTTCTTTCTTTCTTTCTTTCTTTCTTTCTTTCTTTCTTTCTTTCTTTCTTTCTTTCTTTCTCAGGGAGAGGAAAGGGGGAGAAAGAGAGGGAGAAAAACATTGATGTGAGAGAGAAATACCAATCGGTGGCCTCTCGTAGGCACCCTGACTGGGGACTGAACCCATACCATAGGCATGTGCCCAGGCATGTGACCTCACCAGAAATTGAAACAGTGACCTTTTGCTTTGCAGGATGACGCCCAACAAACTGAGCCACACCAGTCAGGGCCCACATAGTTTCTTAGCAGCAGGTGCAAGATTCAATCCAGAGTTCCATTCCCCTGTCAGCTCACTATTCCCTCTCAGTGTCAGGCTCAACACAAATGCATACGGACTATCTCAGTACTGCATGGTGCTTCGAACTGATTTAACAGTCCCATTTAGATGGACTTAAACCAAACCAAATGTGTCTGTGATGTGCATAATGGCAGCCACGCATAGGTGTATTACGTAATATATGAAGTGCTTTTTCTCATGCATGACACTGGGGGTTTTATTCCCCATCTCAGATTTGCAGAACATGGGATTCTGAGAGGCTAGATGGCAGCTAATGCATGTCAGTACCAAGACTAGGCCCTGTGTCTTTAGATATTAGGTTCAGTGTTCTTTGTACTACATCCCTACCCGAAGGTTTGCTCAGCAGAGGCCTCCACAAAGTGGACTTTGGGTTTACTTCTTTTTGTTAAAGTTATAATTTAAAAGGCTCTGAAACAAAACTGACCCTGACAAAGTTATAAATTAAAAAATTGTACCTCCTTTTTTTGTCCTCTATTGTTTGCCAGCTTGTCCAACCATTTTCCTTCATGGTCCTTTCCGCAGCCCTACTTCTCCCCCTGCCCCCGCCCCCCTCCCCCCAAGATTCTTATGTAGACCTCAGTGAGAATCTCTTTCCATCAGTGGGTACTAGTGACCTGACCTCCTCATGACTTAATCCCGACTACCATTTAGCCCATGCAGATTATCCATAGAGAGGATGGTTCTGTAAGGAAGCTAGATCCATGAAGGTAATACAGTATAGAGGCTGCTAGTATACATTTTCACATTTTCTAAGGTGCATCTGGCTAGATTGACATTAGAAACTGATCATTTTATATTTGAATAAAAGCAAATTCAATATTTAAAAGTTTTTTCATAAATTAAATAAATTAGCATTGCTTTTTCCATATAAATTAATTGTCACTTTTTGGGGTATGTCAGTTTATTCTCCATCTACCAAATGTACTTGTTCATAAGACCTTATAATATTTAATCAAGAGATCCTTTTAAAGTATTGATAGCCACAAGAAAATTATTCCATGTTTGATCTGTGTTAAAGAATCAAAGTCCAAGATCTTTGGATGGAACTTAGAATAAAGATGTAATTAGGTTACATCCCCAAAGTCTGATATATCTTTAAACAAGACTGCAAATGAAACTTTATTAGAGCTTCAAATGAATTATTTCATTGCTTTTTTTTTTAAAAAATTCATTTTCTTCCCCTTTTCTTTCATGTCTGTGTTACTGACAGAGCTGCTTGTATTTTACCTGTCTTTTTCAGGGTGTTTTAATTATTTACTGCTTAAGGAGCAGTGCAGAGAGGAAGCCTCATTCAGAGGGGCCTGCTCTGCAGCAGGTTTCTCTTTTTGCAAAACTCTGCAAGTGTGTCTGGGAGAGCCACACCGAGCCTGCAGCTCTCCACACTCCGCACACTCTGCTCTGGGGGCAGGCTTCCCTCTGACACTCTGGGAAGCAGAGTGTCCCACCAGAGGTGCCACTGACCAGCGGTGGAGAGGGGCGTTGGATGGAAGTTGGGTGAAGTGTACCATTTCAAACTAAGGCCTCCTATGGCCCTTAATTTGAATAAGTGATGATTTCTTGTGCTACCGAGGTATTAAAGCATTCCACAATAACAGGCCCATCCAGATTTGCTCCAAATGGCAAACCTGGACAAGTCACAGATAACATGGCATGTGAATTTACTGACTGTGTGCAAAGTGCCAGGCACTCTACGTGGTGCCAACACGGTTGATGGCATGCCCCTCGCACCCACACCCCAACGTTGGCATTGTTATCCTCACTCTGAGCCCTTCAAGAAAGGGAGTGAACAGTCCAATTATATCATGTTATTGAGGTTCAAACTGTGGTCTCTGCCTTTAAGTCAAACTCTGGACCATTTCTAAAACGGGATCAGCCTCAGGAAGTAAAGCCCCATGGTCTGTGGGCATCAGCTCTTCCACCTGCTTGGTATGGGAATTTAGGCAAGAGAACCCCTAGGTTCTCGTCTTCCTTCTCTCTGAAACGTAGATACTGACAAGTGGGTACAGCAGCTGCTGTCGGCTCGATGCGTGGTAAGTGCTCAACTAACGTTATTTTCTGCCCCCACGCTCACCTTAATAGATCATTGTCAATTTGTTAGGTTTTGTCATATCCAAAATAGCACATGCTTATTTTCCATCAAAATCATCATGGACAGGAGAAAAGGTAACACTCTCCTCACTTACGTCCAACTTCCTTAAGTTAATTAACACTCATGCTTTGGTATACATGGTTCCATACCTTTCTCTGTGCTCATATGAACATATACACATAATCAGTATGTGGTTTATTTAAAATCTTGAGCAATATGTAATTCAAGCAAGCTACGTTACTGATTAATTCCAGAGCAATATGAATTCATTAGTTGATCTAATGCCAATATTGACTTTATTTCTCCTCAGACTTTCTTATGCTTGTCGACACCTTTAACTTAGTGTTTTAAGATGAGGTGAAAACCAGCAAAGTAAAACAATTTTCTATTTGAGGATAATAGTAAGCTCTATGGGCTCTGCAAAGTTTTAATGGCTAGTGTTAATTTCCTGTTTATACATTACACACGTTTCACATTTTAAAAAATTGAGTTACCTCGATACTTCCAGTTATGAACATTTAAGAGCAAACCTATTTAATGCTTAATTCTTAGAAATTATAAAACTTGGGTAGAAACCACCTGTCTGAAGTTTATTAGAATATAGATCAGTCAAGGTTCCCATCACTAACCACAATTCAGCTATTTAAAATCACAAACAAGAACAATTAATAATTTCTACAGAATATTGTAGGGATCCTAGCAAATCGTCTGGATTTTATTTATTTTCATATTGGTTTCAGGTATATAGCATTGTGATCAGATAATCATTCAGTTTACAAAATGTCCCCCTCAATATTTCCAGTACCCACCTGGCACCATGCCCATAGTTACTACAGTATTATAGGCTGTATTCTCTACGTGGGGCTTTTACATCCCATGACTATTTTTGTAACCACCAATTTGTACTTCTTAATCCTTTCACCTCTTTCACTCAGTCCCCCAACTCTCCACTGGCCTACAAATCTTCTGTATTTTAAAAATCAACGTACTAGCATTGCCCACAACAGCAATAAACCCCTTGGCGAGTTTCTCCCACACCTGTCTTCCCAGGTCCTTTTTGTTACCTGGTTTAGTGGCCCACACTCTTGCAGGGTGTGGTAGCATTCCTATAATGTCCATCTGAAGCCTTTGCTCAAAATGCTAAAGAAAGAATTTCATTTTCTAAATAGCATCTGAAATTTCTTCTAAGTATCCCAAAGTAGCTACAAAAGTTATGGGCACATTTTCTTCCTGGTTTATTAGGGATGCTATTGAGTTACAGAACAAAATCTGCGTTTCCCGGCGTTCCATTTTGCGATGCTGTGCAGTGGGTCGTAATATAGAACAAATCTCCCCTGACGAGAGAGAAGCCCTTGAAAGTGATAGTTTCCACTGGGAAGTGTGACAGACCCTTAACCATTTCTGCATGTGTAGTGCTGTTATAATTATCCCAGTTGCATGTAAAAACCCAAAGATAATATAAAATGTTCGTGCATTTAAACTGAAATGGAAAGTAGTGTCTTTTGTTTTTACAAAAAGGCAATAACATTTTTTCTCTTTCTGCTACTATTCAATATTGCTTCTAGCAGATTTTATGTCTACATTGTGCAGAAGAGTAACTTACCACCAAAGATGTCCAGCAGCTCCAGATTAAAATGTAATCTGATATACATAAAGCTTTATTGTTCCTTTAGGTTGCTGATTTAAACTAAAGCGGAGTATTTCTCTAAATTCCTCAACAAATGTGCACAATTTAAAACTAAATATGCTTAAGACTTGTAGGAGTGCTGCTGACGAAATAGGCCTTATGGACCTGTCAAGTTATTTTCATGCAGTTGTTTCTGTGGCATTATTTTTACTGGCAAATGTACAAGTTGATAGAAAAGGAAATAATTAGCTACTTTCAGAAATGCTGATGCATGGAGCTAAAGCAGGCCAGTCTGAGCGTCTTAGAGATTGTGACATTTTAAATTACCTGAACAAAAAAAAAAACCCAAGGGCCATCTTTGGACGTAATTAACATCTTGCCTAATGAATGTCAGGTCCAGACAGAGTCACACTTTATTTATGAAACAGTATTTTATTCAAACTTGCTTTCACCCTTATTATACTGCAAAGTTGAGATTTGTGTGCTGTTTTCTTAAGTGGAGCAACTTCTTTTTTTTTCCTTTTTTTCTTTTCCCTCCCCCTTCAAGTAATCAATGCACTGCTGAATGAGTTCATTTTAATGCACTCAATCATGCCTCTAATGTTCGTAGCTTACGGGCGCAAGCATCAGTAATGCAGGAATGTTATATGGCTTTAGTTTGGGCCATTTCATAAAATATTCATGGAATCAAAAATGTGCATCAAAATAGCGGCTGGGAGAATTACATTTATGTTCCTGCTTTTATGGCAGCTTCACATTTAAACCCATTTGTGTTAATATCTAGTCAATCTTCCTACTTTAAAAAAAACCTAAAATGGGAGAGATCATATACATTCTCCTTTGCTTAATATTTGTTCTAGACATCTGCTGTGATACAACAAATATCTATAAACTTTCAGAGATGCTGGGCAGGGAAGAGGGGCGAGCAACAATTTGGATAATACCCAAATATATAAAATCTTATTTTCTGCATGGAGTGTTTGTCTTAGCATCCTACCAAGCAGTCTTGCAGTTTACAACATTGCTTGGGTTTTGTTTGTATTTTTAAATAAATGGATCAATAGATTTCTTGTTTGTGTGGGCTTTAGGTAAAGTGAAACTCCTTTCTAGTAGTTTTATTTTGAAAGCACTTTCCTTTATGTGACAAAAGAAATATACATCCTTTATGTGCCAACCTTTTTATTGTTTATGTAAACGTCATGTAATTGTTTTTAAAAAACCAAACCCTGAGGTTTAGGCTGCTTCTATCCATACCTGGATCCTCTTGTTCTATACAGTTTTTCACGGTGCGGCTCCTAGAAGATGCACTTTCTGATACTACCTCATATCGTTGCGATAAATTGATCACTGATGGTATTAGTGGAAGACCATCTCCAGTCTGTCCAACGAAACATTTTGGCTCCATTTTCTTCCCCGAGTCACTTGAAATGTTAGCGGACTCTCTGTATTTTTCTGGGCACCTAAGGGAGCAATCTGTAGTATGTCTTTCTTGTCGCGATCACTCTTGTGGTCCGTGTCACTCACGGTGATCATGAAGATTTGTTGGCAATTCCTGGTGCACCTGAGAGAGCTTGTGTCTCCTCAGGAGACTCTTAACATCTACACATGGGACCCAGGGCTTCTCTTTTCTGTCCTGATTTCAGTTAACTTTTACTTTTGTGATACGTTGGTGTAATCATTCTTCTCTCTGACCTCTTCCTCAATAGGAAGTAGTGTTTGCATTGATAATTCTAGAAACGGACAGTTGTCTAGACACGTGTCCTTCAGTGAGACCGATGGTAGAACCTGGAACCTGGCCGGGTTCTACTGTATTAAAGTTTGTTTTTTAAAGAGTTTATTTGATGATAAAGGAGAGACTGTATATGAACACTTTCAAGAAGTTATAAAGGGATGTTAAATTGGAAAGCCTTGTACATGATCTTTATTTATATTTACATTTAGTTCTGTCAAAATGATCATCACTCTGTTGATGACCATTTACGGTATTTCTCTCAGGTATATTCAATTTAAGCTTAAATTTGCAAGAAAAATGTATTATGTCTTAATAAATATCTAGTCTCAATATCAGAGTCACTAGCAGAAAGTAATAAAATCTTTCAAACCCTATTCACAGTTAGAAATATAAATTGGATGGAAATCCTATCATTGTTAATCATGCTTAAAGGGAAATAGTTGCATATTTAAATTGCTCTGCTCCCTTTATAGTATAGACATATATTTTAATATTTTAAATTGAATATTATATTATTTTATAATATGCACTTTCCAATTCTGACCAGGCTTTAGCAGTTTTAGTTAAGTCGTTTGTACGCTTATGGTCATTTGGACCAAATCCCTGCTGGCTTATTTACGGACCTATTTGCCTCCAGATGGTTTTAGAACTGAATCCCTGCATCTGAGAAGGACTGGAAAACTCGACTTCTTCTGGGTGGGCACCTCGGTGTAAAAACAGTGCTGATCAGCATTCCCAGGGACTGTGTCTGCAGCACAGTGACAGAGGGCGGGGAAGCGAAACCGTGAATAGTCAGGTATGGCCACAGGTGGCTAAGTCGGGGACACCAGAGGGTCTCCAGGTGCCCCACAGGTGTCACTGCATGGCTCAGGGGAAGCAGGGAATCTACATGCAGGCCACATGGCCAGCTGTACATCTGACTCCTTCATTAGTACATCAGGTGCTAATACCTGTGTTTTTTTGTTAGAGGTTATCTGTGGTCGCTAGAGTCACAGAGTTATAAAACAGAAGAGACTAGAAACCACATGATTTAAGCATTACTTTTAACTTGAGAGATTTATGTCCAAAACTAGGACTTACTTTACCTGAGATTCCTGACCTGGTGTGTTGACTAGTACTTGATGAGATGGAATGAAGCTGTGTGTGTTTTCCATGATCCTGGGTTTAAATCCCACATATCGCCTTTTATGTATTTGAATCATTTAACCTTTGTGAGCCTCAAGCTTTCTCTTTAGAGGAAAAGCAATATTTACTTCACCAGTTTTTTGAAGGTTGAATAAGATAATGTATGGTCGGGGGAGAGGAAAGCCTTCCCTTTTGACTTGCACCCAGCGGGCCCGTGGGAAAGAATAGCTCCCTGTTCTCTTTTATCTTGGACCGGGATCCTTCCCTGTCAGAGAACTCAGGTAGACTCTTCTGAGATCAGAACCTTGGCTATTAATCATGAGCTAAGCACTAGTAGTGCTAAAGTTCTAGCAAAAATCAAGCTCAACAAAAAACAACTATTCTCAGTCATTCCAAGGCCAACTTCCATAGTAACCAAGCAACGCCAATGTAGCAAGTACCTCCCTTACTTGATTTCTGATTGGACAGCCTGTCCAGGATGCCTAATGGCATCAGTGACAAAGGGAAGTCTGTTTATATGGAATACAAGGGCACAGTCCCCACCTTCCCTTCTTTCTTCCCTATCTCCCCCATCTACCCATTTCCTCCACCTCCCCTTTCCCAATATTCTACATTCCCCTTGCCTCCCCCACCTCCCATTTTGGCCCCCAAGTAAATCAAGCCTTGAACATGACTGTCAGGTTTCATATTTAATTTACTTCATTATGCCTCATTTGCACATCGGTATATTTAGTGGGGTTATCCAGTGCTCCATCTCCTGGCTCGCCTCCTGGAATTCTCAGTGACTCCGTTATTTTACAGCCCAACCTTGGACCCTCTTTTCCCCTGGTGACTGTGTGTGACCATCGATGTCGCTAGGACCTTCCTAGTTTCCCTGCATGCCCAGTTTTTTCCGGAACTATCTGGTTTACTCACAGTTCCTTGTACCCACCCTTTCCAATTCACATGTCCAAAGAGAAATAGGTGTCTGGACTTTATGAATAGATGGATGCTGGATAGAAAAAAAGAACTCTTGTATCCATCTTTCCAAGGATGCAGGGCCATACTTTACAGGCAGAAATATAGTTAACAGAGGAAACATAACACACATAGATGTCAGTGCTTCATTCGAGTTTTTTAAAAAATGAGGGTCATGGGTATTTGGAGAAAGGTGTTTCTGGTGAGAGAGATGACAAGCTGCGCCTGCTTTTGTGGGAGGTAAAGAAAAATGGTCAGTTAAATGCAAAGATAGATTAGAGCAGCGAACTTCAACCTGGGGTGTTTGTATCAAAAATGGAAAGGGATAGGGCATTGTTTTAAAAATAGCTTCCATTGTATAGCTCTTATTACAAAGGAATATATTATGATGATAGAAATGTTAGAAAATGCCAATGATGAGAGAGAAAATAAAAGCAGAAAGGAAATTCATCACCCAAATAATACTGATAATGTTTTGTAAATGTTTTCTGATGTTTTCCTATATTTTCCCTTATCATGAGCACCAGCCTATGTAATGAAATCATCTTAAATAATATCACTTGGACGGCTCTGTGGTCGTTTATCGTGTTTGTATCTCTGCTTTCGTGCCCCCCTTCTGCACGGCGGCCAGACAGACCACGCCTTTGCGGGATTTCTGCGCAGATTATTTGCTCGTGATCCATCTCTTTTGTGTCTCTGTGTGAATACTATTCATTATGTGTGCATTCTCTCATGCTTTCATATTGGTAATGTTGATAACCAATTCAGTGCAAAAATAAGGGGAAACTATATGCAGTAGTTTGGCAGTGGCTGCACTATCCTGTAATATCCAACTTGTGATATCCGGTGAATCCTGCCTGAGGAAGTGCATTGAGCCCGATATGACCTAAATAGGGTTAATTTAATCAATCATGATCATATTGTTATAAGGACTCAACTGCGGTTTTTGTAGGGAGAGTAAGTTGTACTTATTAAAAAAAACAAATTAGTGCCTATATCTCAATCAACCTGTTGGATTTTCTAAAACTGTTATCACTGTCAACTGATAACAGTAGCTATGTTTATTGAGCACCTACACTGCATGAGGTATTAATTTCTCATAATTGCGCCTTGAATAGTTAACTATAATCCTATTTTGCAGAAGAATTCTGCAACTCTGGCACAGGGAGGGCAGTAATTAGCCTGAGGCTAAACAGCAGAAAAGGAAAAGTGAAGTTGAGATAGGAACTCAGGCTGGCTGTCTGGAGCCCGCACTCACTGTAACCACTACAGCCTGAACGCCGAGTGCGAGTGCCTTCCCAGTTGATTCTAGTGAGGAGGCTCCCATACCAAGTACAGGATATTGTGGGCCTTTCACAAGGCAAATCACAAGTAAAACACAATCCACAGCATGGAGCTGCAAACTACTCTTCCAGAAATGGGCATGTTCACACTTCAAGGAGTGAAATGACTCAAAGCTAATTTAGAGTTTTGGATTTAAGAAGGTCTACTTGGACTGTATTATAAAATATAATCCAGGAAGGCAGTTAAGCTACATTTTAATTATTCAAAACTAAACAGAATACTATATACACATGCCTACTTGGAACGTTCAGTCAAACTTTGAGAAGTAGTTTAAAGACCCATAATATCTGAATTTGAATTTGTAACAACAGATGCATCCCTTCTGAAGATGCCCAGGTTCTTCTTGAGAATGAAGCCTGCAGTCTGCGGGGAAGCGGTGCAGGACAGGGGTGGCGGCCTGGGCTCTGGGGCCAGACTTCCTGGAGCTGCTCACCCACTAGGCATGCCGTCTGGGGCAAAATTCTGACCTTCACTTTCTCTCCTGCAAAATGGACTCATGAATCTATTCCATGGGACTGTTTAATGAGAAATGCATATAAAGCACGAAGAACAGTGCTTTGCATATGTAATGTTAAATGAATGTTAGCACATATGACTTGTCATTAACAATTATTGCTGGACATTCACACTCTTTTCTAAACATCCGTAATCCTAATCACCTTCTACTAGCCAAAGTACATCCTTCTAGCAGGTGTCCATCCAAAATCAATGCTAAATTTGAGGTCCAAACGGAAGCAGCTGCTTCTCCAGCTTAAGTCTTCTTCAGGCTTAGAAATCCATGCCTCTATTTTATGCCTCCTCCCCACCCCTTAATAGTAAAACATAAGATGTACACAAAATTTTTGAAAACATGTTCTGGCCTGTGGTTTATGTTTATGAATGGCTTCTATTCTCCAGGTCAGCTCCTGGAAGCTGCTGAGCATTATGAAGCATTCCATCAATTGACGCAAGGGCGGATATGGAAGGATGAGACAGGCCACTTTCTCAACTTGTTGGCCTGCGAGAGTCTCCTGAGGACTTACAGATTACTCTCAGACAGAATGCTGGAAAATAAAGATTACAAACAGGCCATCAGAATTCTAATAAAAGCTTCTGAAATAGCCAAAGAAGGTAAGTGGAAGAGAACACTCTCACATTGCTTCCTTTAATGGGCAGACGCTGCTGCTCCCAAGAGTGGCATAAAAATCGTCAGTGTTTGGGTGATTATTTCCTACGAAATGCAAAGACAAATGCCATCAATATACTTTCAAATTTCACTGTGAAACAGAGGTGCCTCGGTGCTGACAACAAGAAATCCATTAGTTTCTTGAAAGCTTTATCTCCAAAATTACAACCTTCTGGGAGCCCTGTTATAAAACAATGAACCCATAATGAGAAAGTAAGATCGTTTGCCAAAGTTAAGGGGGTGTGTGTGTGTGCGTGTGTAAGGTCTTATTATTCTTTCAGTCTGAGAGACCTTTTGTTGTTTGTGAATTCCCTGTTGTCAGGTAATAGGGAAGACATGGTAAATATTTAGTTAGGAGTAACAGGGAAATAGAATTCTAATATATTTTAGACTCTTGCCCATCAAAGTGTCGACTTTGGACAGGCAGCTTCAGCATCGCCAGGGAGCTTGTAAGAAAAGCAGCACCTCAGGCCCCACCCAGGACCTACAGCGTCAGAATCACAGGTCGGCAAGGCCCCCAGGGGATCCACATGCACATTTCGAGCAGTAAAAACACTTTTGTGAAAGCCGATCCTTGATATTCTATACCATTTGCATATAGAGAAAATAAAAAGAATGTGGAGCCTCTACTCATTAAGTTTTTACTTTGTCAAATGCAAGGACATTTTATTACCACACAGTGATTTATTATTAGAGTAGCCTTTTCATGAAGGCAAAGGATAGGAGTTATGCTCTTGACCTGAAATTGATTGGCTTCTGGCTATATCTGATCTATTGGAGTGACAGATGGTTTAGCTGGAGTAAGCAAGACTGATTTTAATTTTAATTTTTCTAAAGAGTAAAAGTAAACAACACATTCTCTCTATTGTGTCTTTTAAAATGGCATTAGTTAGAATACCCTTTGGAAACCACCCCCATTGAAAGGTGTATCTCCTTGCATGAACTGCCTTTGAAGGAATGGTGATCTAGTACCTTCCCCAAGGAGGAAGCGCTGGTATCAATAGTTGGCTCTGAAGTCAATTTCAGCAGCTGACTTTAGTTACCTAGAAAGTTATGTGCAATTTCAATGTAGTGTATCAATCAGGAGAAGGTATTTTACTTTAGGTTCACATTTGCTAAATTGTAAGGTAGTTCACAAAGAAAGGATGGTCCCTAGAGTCTTGAAAATAAAAACATGGTATTTTCATTAAGATAAATCATTGTTGATTTAGATAGCAAAGCCAGTATTAATTCAGCCCACTCAAACTACACAATATATTGATAGTATTTTAGCTTTTTGTTCCATATGAGTCTCTCATCTTTAATAGTGTTGACATTTTTTCCCATTATTTTATTGCATCCACTGTATCTTAACTTTGTCTCCACTGTATCTTAACTTTGTCTCAAATAGTGAGCAGGAAAAGTTCTCATGCTTCAACTCTATTTTAAAACTAATATTTGATGTGATCCAACTATTTAAATTAGCGACCCCAAACTCTTTCTGTCAACAAGGGTAGATTTTTCTTTCTCCTCTTTGCTGGGACACCCTTTACACAGGACTAGATGCAAATGATGATAACTCATCAGCACATGCTGCTGTCAGTGCTTAACCCGGTGACACCACTTAACACAGCAAGCGCAAATCACACACAACGAGCTTCATCATTCAGGGGTGGCTTCCCTTCTCAGTCTCCTCCTTTACCCCATCTTCCTCTTCCCTAGTCTCACCCCGACCCCAGCACTCATGGGCCTTTATCAGAGAAAGAGTTAGTGCCCCGTGGCATTTTAATAGTTAAAATTCCCTAGACTGGATCACTGGTCTGTCAACTCTGCTGAAGTGAAATCTTAAGGGTATACTTCTCTGCAATTGGTGTAAATTGCTAGAGAAGAAGAAAAAGTGCCGTCACTGGCACTTGCCACCCTGCTTCCGTGTGAGCCATGCTTCGTGCGTTCTGATGCACTGAGTGGTGAGAGGGAAGGCAGCACGGAGGACTGCTAGCTCCTGCTGAAATCCACGGAGGCTGCAATGCAGAGTTCAGAAACGCACTGGTACTTTCTTTCTAAAGATCAAAAACGAGGGTGCATCTGTCAGCACTTGCATTACCTAGGAGTTACGTAACATGGAAGGTCAAAGACTTCCAAAAGCAGAAAACGGATACTGTTCTTTTTATGTACAAAAACCGTTAATGGTTTTTGTAAGTATATTAGATTTATGTGTTATATTTTGTACAGTAAATGTGAACAAATTATATGTTTATGAGAATATATGATGTATGTCTTATTGGACCACATGTTACATGTTTTACATTCTGCTTGTGGAAAGAAGTTGATAATTCCTGGAATAAAACACATCACACAGAGATTAGAAAGGCTAAAATTCCTTGTGAAAGGTGATGAAAAGCATTACTAGTCATTAAGCAAAGAAAAATGAGTTTGGATTTCAAAACGTGTATGGAATTTTGTATTGTACCAACAAGTGAAATTCTGTCATTCTCATCCAAGTTTTAAACAGTAGCTTTTAAATTAGACCTAATCAAAAAAATAGAATTCCTTAATTTGCTAATTAGCTGCCCTGTCAGAGACTTAGCTGAATGGCAGTGTCGTGTGTGTGTGTGTGTGTGTGTGTGTGTGTGCCTGTGCCCTGAGTAATGTTGGTTCTTTTTATCAGTTATTTGAGGTATGTGGTAGCAGCTCTGCCGGCCACCCTAGGTCTTTACCAGCCTAGACAGTACTCATGAGTCTCAGGATGATGGCACTGGTCTGTGTGTGGGAGGGTAACGCCTCAGAATTATATTGCTAATGCACCTTAACATCTGTGATCTGGGTCGATTGTGTTAACATCAGACTTTTTTTTTTAAACAGTATACAGTTAGATTTCAGGGATTGTTGATAAATGTGTATACTTTGTTACAGTAACTTTCTACTGTCCTAAAAAAGCAAATATCCTGTTTGTTATAATAAATCAATTTCCTTAAAGCCATGGTGATTTTTCTGCATTTTCACATTAGGAAATGACAAAAAGATGGAAGGCGAAGCTTCCTATTACTTGGGCTTAGCACACTTGGCTGCCGGAGAGTATGAAACAGCATTAACAGTAAGTTGAAGTGAACTTTCAACTGTGGCTGCTTAACATTTTTATTTCAGTATATCTTATTTTACTGAATGTTGTTATAAGGCCAACAGAAGTGGACCTGATGCACAACAGCAATATTGTAGAGGCACAAAAAATAGATCTTTGTTTATAGAAGGTAGTCCATAGTCAGTAACCTCGGAGCTTTTTAGGGTGTATGGAAGTTAAATATAGAGTCATGTGACCCTCTACGCTCCCATGTCACCAAGGGCTAGAGGAAATGGGTTAATGACAGCAAAAAGTAAGCAGTAAAAAAAAGTTACTATAAACGTATGATTTAGGAAAATTTGCTTAGAAAAGGGGGTGACTGTCAAGCAATAGAGTGAATTAAGTGGCCATGGACCTTCCCTGTGAGGGGGTGAGGGACACCCTGAGAGGTAATCTGTTTCACGGTGAAAATCAGTGTTGTGTGGTTTATCTCCAGGCTTGGTGTGTTTGGCTAAAGAAAAAAAATCAATCAATAAAATGTCAGAGCTATCTTTTCTACATTATAAATGAAATTATTTTTCTTTCATTTTTCTCTTGACCTCTAATATATTTAAAGCATAGCTTCCGAATTCATTTCACATACATCTCTGTCTTGTAGTAATTCTATTTGACATGCAGTATTTGCTTTATTTTCAACTTTGCAGATTGCTTATTTGCTATTTTAGATATTCATGAGAAGTAGGATTTCTATATTTGAGCTAGATATTTTTCTCTAACTCCCTTAAAATTGGGTCATTTTAGGAAACAAGTTTTCCTAGATGACTCTTTTGCTTAATGTTTCTCGGTTAATGGCACGCGTTCAGTAACGCCAAGTTCCGGGTACGCTGGGGAATGCAGAGGCCAACCAGATGCACACTTCCCAGTAGGGGCTAATTGAATGAGGGAGACAACTTGTGAACATACCTGTAGTTCGGCCCCCAGGAGTTCTCCGAGTGCAGAGGTAAGAGTGGTTGGTTCCAACACTGAAGGCCAGGAGGTCTGCACAGCAGAGCTTCGGAGGAGCAACACTTCCACAGGCGGAAAGTGCGAGTGGCGAGTAGATGGAGCCCTAGGCACTCACACACACACACACACACGCTCAACATGGATATACTCAGTGTGTTTGGGAAGCAGTGAATTGTCTGGTGAAAGGTAAGTACAGTATGAGATCAAGTGAAAAGTAGTATGTTCTCTCTCTCTTAGGGGCAATGCAAGTATATGCTAAATAAATACAAACAACACAGGCGTTTACAGTGAAAAATAAATCTTCCTTCCACCCCTGTATCAGTGTCATAGTTGCTTTCTCAAATACAGTTACAAGTTTCTGGGTTATCCTTCCAAAAATATTCATATGTAGACATAGACTATAAGTGTATATACATATATGTCCATTCTGTTGTTTACAAAATGAATTAACCTCTTCCATACTAATGCATATAGACATGCCTCATTTTAAAAGAGCCTCATGATATCCCGTGATACAGTTGCACCATAATGAATTTACCATCTTCTCTTGGTGGGCACTTAGGTTATTTCCAATACATTTTTATTGCAAAGGGTGTGGCAGTGAATGGCTTTGTGCCAAGGTGAGAGATCATCTATAGAATAAGGTCTTAGAGGTAGAAATGCTAAGAGGAGATTAATTTGTATATTTATTTATAAACTTCCCTTCACAGTAGCCGCACCAGTTTACATTCCTACGAACGATAAATGACGGTGCCTGCTTCTTCAGGTGCTGTTTACATCTTTAGAGAATTAGCCACGTGGGTGATATGTATGGGGAATGTTTATACAGGCCATTTTTTTAACTATGAAATTTTTTCAAGCTGAGCTTTTAGAAATTTGATGGCCAAATTTATCAGTCTCTTCTTGTATAACATCTCAACATTCTTTACAGCGGTCCCCAACCCTTTTGGCCCTGGGGACTAGTTTCATGGAAGACGATTTTTCCATGGATGTGCGTGCGGAGTAGGCAGGGGACGGTTTGGAGATGACTCAACTGCATTACATCAAGCTCACCTCTTGCTGTGCGGCCTGGTTCCTAACAGGCCCGATCCAGTGCCGGTCTGGGGCCTGGAGGTTGGGGACCCCTGCTTTAAGAGGTGGTTTCATTCTAAGGTTCTTTTTAAATCTTATGGTGGGTTAGTGGGTATTGAATGCCTTGTTGAGGAGTATGAAGGTGATATTTTTTAAGAATTTATTTGTTTTTAGAGAGAGGGGAAGGGAGGGAGAAAGAATGCGAGAGAAACATCCATGTGTGGTTGTCTCTCCCGCACCCCATACTGAGGACCTGGCCCACAACCCAGGCATGTGCCCTGACGGGGAATCAAGTGGGCAACCCTTTGGTTTGCAGGCCGGCACTCAATCCACTTAATCATACCAGCCAGGGCTGAAGGTGATTTTTTAAGCAATGTGGAATTTTTGATCACTTTTGATGAGGCTAGTGACATGATCTCATTGATTTATGCACAGCTATTTATCGAGCACCTTCTGTATGACAGGTATCACACCACACACTGATACCTATAATTTTGCAACATGACACTAGCGGTGGATAGTCTAATGATGAATGCAATTTGTTACATCAGTCCTAGGAAACTAATACAGAGGGTGGTCAGAGAAGATAAAGTTTTGAGAGTGCCTGCCTGGTATGTAATAAACCTTTGAATATTACCAACTTTTATTATTTTTACCCCAACCTAAGTCTCTGGACGTTAGTAGTAGTAGTGAAGGTGGAGACAAGTAGATTAGGTAGTTCTGCTGGAGTTGGTAATAGACTGAATACGAAGCGGGGAGACAGAGGTGTCCAGATGGGCCCTGGATGATCAAGTACAATAAGCCAGGGAAACTGGGCATGTCTGAAAGACCAAAACGTGAAAACTCCTTCTGCCTTGCATCCCAGGTTTGGGGCTGGAATAAGAGAGCTCCGTGCAGATATTTTCAGTAAGAACTTAACCCCCTCCCCCAGGCGAGTACCTGGGTTGGAGTCAGAGCTAATTAATTCTTGTCCTTGAATTCCCCAGCCAGGGTGAAGGCCTGGGAAGCCAGGCAGGCCGTACCCCAGGCCTTGGGCTCGCTGCTGTACTCACTGTGCAAGAGTAGTCTTTGAAGTCGGGAAGAGTCAGGGGCTGTCTTCAGAACCCAGGTCTTGCTTGTGGCAGAATATTGTTGCCCTGTGGGAACACAGCTCATCCAGACTGAGGACATGTAGGAAGCGTAAGATTTGGGTCCAACCCACAGGCAGAGCTGCAGGGCCAAAGAAATTTTTGATGTCAGGTCTGGACATAGAATGCCAAGAGCAAAGTTGAGAAGGAGTCACCGAGGACCGGGAGTTGGGGCTGGGGTGGGGCTGGGGTGGAGAACGGACACTGAGCGGCTGTGCCTGATTCTGGACGTGGAGGTCATTCGCTCAGGCCGATGGTAGAGAGCAGCCTGTTTCTGCAGTTGGACTGTAATAGATTCCCACAAAACCTGACAGCGTGCTTCGATTTCAGGTTGAAGACCCTGTCTTCTCATTCTCTCTAGCATCTTACTTCCGTGGCTTTTCCCTGCTTCCTTTCAGAGATAAAAGGGCATTCTGCAGACTTGCATTTGAATTCCCTTTCACTTTTCATTTAGGCCCTGGTGGGCTGCTGCTGTTACAGAAGTGATCGATTATCTTTGCAAACTACAGCGTGTCTTTCCCTCTGCAGGCTCTCTCCTTCTCACAGCGCTGCTTCTAGTTTATGAGATGCCTCTTGTAAACCCACAACAGGACAGAGCACTCCTTATTTAGTGAATATGATATAAAAAATCACATGATCAGTTTATAAATAGGATTGATTACTGGATTGATTAGATAGCTAATCACAAAGTAAAAATTCAACATAGAAAAAAGTGTTGTAATCCTCTTTAATCCTCCTTCCCCACCCTGTGCAGTACTATCAACACTGCCCTCATCTGTTTTAAAGCACTGATGGTGTTCCTCCGCAGTGCGACTGCGAAGGGGGGCAGGAGTGCTCAGAGATGAGGTTTGTCACGTGGGAGCCAATGGGCCACAGCGTCGGGTTATACTCATTTCCCTTCTGTTTTCTAGTTCTGTCTAGCTGTACTTTTCAGCAATTCTATATGATGCTTTTATTTTCTCACTTGTAATTTCAGTTTCTAATTTAGAGTATTTTCAAATTTTCAGTCTCTTGCTTCTAGATTCAGCCTCCACCTCGACAAAAACTTGCTCCCTTCCTCCAATGTTGTTCATCTGTTTAAAGATTTTTACATGATATTTTTTTCTAAGAAACTTGGCTTAAGAAACTTGTGACACGTGGCTATTCCCAATTAAAAGTTTTGATGATCAGAAGCAGAAGAGATTTTGAAATTTTTCTAATATATCTTAAACAATTTAAGTCATTAATCAATGATTAATACATGTAAGAGAAGAGTACTTTGGTGAGTACACGAACACACTATGGGCATCCTTTTCTGGCTGATCAAAAAGTTATCTACTGAAGGACAGGACAGAGCTAACCTTAAACAAATAGGGATTTAGCAGGGCTGAAATATCTGTACGCAGGAGGAAAAGGCATTTGGAGAAGAGCAGTGATAGCTACACTCATAAACCCATGCAGGAGGTCACGAAGACCCTGACATTTAAAGAGGAGACTGTTTCCTGCATGTGTCAGGGGCTGAGAAAATAGTAACTCCCTTCGGCCATCATCAATTTAGACCTGTAAATGTTCCAGGTGGCGTAAATTCTGAATTTTAGAAGGTAAATGTGTCTTATGAAGTCTTAAGGTTTCAAAGAGAAAAATCCAGGGGTGGGCAAAAGTGGGCTAATAGTAATAGCAATAAATACTATAATAATTAATAATAATACAAAAATCAACTCTGTGTTTCACATACTCACAACTGTAAATCTACTTTTGCCCACCCTTGTATCTTACCACAACTCACATTTATTCAGGCCTGGTGCAAAGTTGGACCAGCTGCCACAATCAACCATTGCAACCATGAAGTCATTTTAAGAAAAAGGAAGGGAGTCTGTTAGCACTTTATTTTTATGCATGAATTTTTTTCCTCTCTAATACTTGTTCCACTTAAAAATTTGAGGAATTCCACCTTTACTCAAGCTTTAGTACATCGAGTGAATTATCTCTTTCCTATTATTTAGCAATAACATAGCCTGCCAAAAATTATACTATGAAAGCAAAAATTCACCTTATCGATTTCATTTGTTTTTAGAGCACAAGATTCATCACATGTACTATTACTTAATTGTTCTGTATACATAACTGTCACTCCTTCTATATTTGTGGCATGTCAGCATCTTTATAATAGCTTAGAACCCTTGTAACGTTGGTGTTAGTGTGCATACAAGGCTGCCCTGAATCTCTGGCATCATCAGCAGCATCCCATAGAGAAATTATAATAAATATCAGAAAAAATATTTATGCTAATTCTAATAGGTATGGGTTGTTCATAAGTATATGGATCATATTTGTAAAACGATATATTTTTAGAGTCTCACTAAGTAGATGTAATTAAGTCTCATTTATTCTTTCAAACCAATAGATACAAACAAAGATGAAGCCATTGTGTATGAGGTCATTTCTAATGAAGAAGACTTTATTTGATCTGTGATGCTCAGCTCACAGAGAATGTGGGGGGAGACGCTCCTCACAGTTGTTGCCTTGTAGCTCCTCTCTCGATCTGGTTCACTACCTCCTCCCTTAAAACTCACTCCATTCTTATCAAAAAACTATGGTACATTTACACAATGGAATCCTACGCCGCAGAAAGAAAGAAGGAGCTCCTACTCTTTGCAACAGCATGGATGGACCTGGAAAGCATTGTGATAAGTGAAATAAGCCAGGCAGTGAAAGACAAATACCATATGATCTCTCCTTTAACAGGAACCTAAACGACAAAACAAACAAACAAACAAACCAGCAGAATATAGCCAAAGACACTGAAATAGAGAACAGGCTGACAGTTACCAGAGGGGAGAGGGGAGGAAATTTCAGAGGAGAATAGGAAGGGTTTACAGGAACAAATATAAAGGACACATGGACAAAAACTAGGGGGGATGGAAATGGGAGGGAGGTGGGGAGGGATGGGTGGGTGGGCTGGGATGGGAGTAAAGGACAGAAAACTGTACTTGAACAACAATTAAAATAAAATAAAAAAAAAAACTCACTCCTTTCTTGACGGTGGTGGACTCTACTTCAGGCGGTAATCTCGCTGACATACAGAAGCCTTGGCGGGTTCCATGGTAACAAGTTCATAAAACAAGTTTTAATTCATAAAACAAGTTTTCCTTTTGGTCACTTTTTGAGTGAAGACTTTCATCTATCACTGAAGCCGTGATGCAGCCAGCGACTTAACTCGTTGGAGTCTCGAATTTGTCTGTAAAATAAGAATGGCAATGGCAGCTTCCCTGCACCTTTGTGAAGATCAAGTGAAAAAAAATGCATGTTTACACTCTAAACTATAAACAGTTGTCACCTGTAGGACACTGTTATTACTACAGGCTATGGTATAATTAGTACTGAATAATGATGACAATGATACTCTAGTAAATAATATTTATTGAGTAGGTTTCAAAGTGCCTGCTTTATACGTATGTTTTTCTTAACTGTAATTTACTGAATTTATCATATGTAAATTATATAGTGCTTACATTTACCTTTGAATTGGCACACATTTTTATAATGGAAATATGATAAACCAAGATTTTGTGTAAAACTTTTTATTATTAATTTATTAATAACTTTGTGTTAAAAAATAGGATTTATGTAAAAAAGGGACTTGAGTTATTTGTTTACTTAAAGATCGGAGCTTTTACCACTCATTAAATAGAAGTTGTCTTTACTTGCCAATTAGAAATCATTCCCTAAAATTGACCCTTGTGTTCTTGTTGAATGGCCTTGGTGTCTGAGGGGGGCTCAGATGCTGGCGCACAGGAGTGGTGGCCTCCTCCTCCCAGGGTCACCACGACACAAAACACGAGACAGTCCTGCGTGCAGCCAGCGTGCCTCCTGGGGCTGTGTGGTCGGTTCATCACCAGCCTCGGAAGCACCGAAGAGGGCTCACCGCTCCGCTGGTGTCAGGCAATTCAGGTGTAAGCTCAGGGGTCTCCGCGGTCATTTTCTGCTTTCCACCGACTTTTCATCTGCCGCACCCCTTTGTCTTGTGACCCTTCTTAGGCAGTCTCGGGGAGAATCGAACAGGAGCAGCTGCTCCAGACCCCAATTCCCCGAACTGCCGCCTCACCGCCCTCTTCCTGTTCAGCCTCACACTCCCCCCCACACCCTCCCCCAGTCACAAAGAGCACTCCCTTCCTTTTCATTCCAAACATTGGTGAATGTTCAAAATACCCATTATCTGACCAGCAAAAGAAAGGGAATAGGGTTAGAAAACACACCGATATAAGGAGAAAATAGTCATATTTTCTAATTAAAAAATGGATTTATTTCCAAACTGCATAAAATTATGTTCCTCAAAATTATAAAGCAATCATTTAAGGCATGTAAGCATGGTGTAAGCATGGATTCCATATCTGATATTATTTAATACCTTTTGAACAGTTAGCCTTACTTGGAAAACAAACTTTTAAATTGTTCAAAAAATTTATTAATTTGGAGATTATGAAAATGTAAAATGTTTTACTAATACTTTTTCTACTATTGTCTTTGTATTTAAAGCCATGAGCTTTCTAAAACAGTAGAACAGCTATCCTTCCAGGAATAACTACATATAAATTTGTTGAGCAAAAACTGTTTGTAGGCCAGAATCTTAGTAAATTGAATTTTTGAAAACTTCCTCATTACTGGGGAGTTTGGCTCTCTTTAAACCTTTTTTTTCTATTTCATTTTCCTGATTGTTCTCTTTCTTTTCCATGTTGCAGCTTAGAAAAGTAGCATGTGTGTTTTCTTCTTTTTAAATGATGACTTCATAATTGTATGTGTCATATACATTATAGTATTTGTCATTTAAATGACAAAAATTGCAGAAAAAGAAAAAAACTCAAGAGAAAAATGAAAATCTGTACTTTTTACAGTAGTAATCCGTGAGGCAAAAACTTACAAGATAGAGACTTCCATGGAAATAAAGTGGTGTTTTATGTCAGGAAAGAAAGTCCGTGGCCTACGTTAACATAAACACTGATATTCTAGTAATAAAAGGCATTGATTTTTTTGAAATGGGAAAGCTGGTTTTGATCCCTTTGGGACCTAGAATACCACTTTAACCAAAACTTCATTATTGTTCTTATTATTCATTACAAAATGTGCTGCTAGAGTAGCTCTCTACAAAGCTGCTGAAATTTTTCTTTCCGGTCATTCACATTTTAAGAAACAGTGCAAAAGTTTTCAAGATTCATTTTGAGGGAAAATAAAGAAAAAGATCATTACTTTTATTTAGTTCACCCTGTAGAGGAGGGACTTCGACACTGTGAAAACAAAGCGCTCTAATCCACCGTACGGAACAGTAGTGACATATGGGCCATAATGTATGTACACTCCTTAAAGTTCAAGGCCTAGCCTATGAAAATGTCCTCTGGAGCCATAAAGCCACCTGCATAGTTCATCAGAAGACTGATTGTATGACAGACCTCGAGGCAACGGCACAGCTGTTGGCACACGTTGATCTAGAGGCTGCAGAAAAAGAAGAGGCGTCACACCTGCAAAAAGTCCGAAGATGATTATAGGACTCGACATGTGAAACAGCAATCGTGTGTGGATCATACTTCATCATTCCAGGCTGAGCCAAATTATATATTTTCCCTCTACCACACAGAAGGGATAACTTCAGAAAGAAAAATGTAATTCAACATATTAAAACGCATCCAAAGTATTCTCAAATGTATTTGTAGTGTAGACAATTACTTGATTTCAATTAATAGCTATCTTGACATTAGAGCTTTTCCATGTAATTAGTGCTCAATAAAAATAGCATATAATAGACTTTAAAAATAACTTTAATGCTATACTCCTAATATTTAATTGTACACTTAAAACACTCCTTTACCCAGTAATTTCAACTTTCTCCCCTAATAAGCATATAAAAATTTAGTTAATAAGTCATAAACTGAACTTGTTTAAGATTAAATCTGCACTTTGCCCATGAATGTCCTCTCTTGAACCTTTCTGTCCTCAAATGGCAGTGATGCCGGTCAGTGATAGAGAGAAGGAAGGTAATGAAGAAACCAGGCAATCCACAAAGCAACGCTCAGTTCCTGAATAACCAAAGCTTGATTATATAAGTGTGTATGACAGCATTTCAAGGGAGAAAGTTAATATTCTTTTACATAAAAGCATGACTTAGAGGCAAAAAATTAGAAAGTCAAATAGTATGGGACAACGGGAAGCGTGGTTAGAAGTGGAAGCTGGTGGAGGGGGTGCAGCAATGCGTGGGACTCCAGGCGTGATCACCCCGTGGTGCGCCAGCCCCACTCCACGGAGAATCGCTTCGGCAACACATAAGAGAGGCCTGTGGGAGAAGGGAACAAGAGTGGGGAGGGAGGATGAAGGAGACAAATTTATTAAGATCAACGATGAAAGTAAACCTTCCTCTAAAAAGTGTGAATAACTCAATTTTATGTGTTAGAGTTTCAAAAAAAATGAATAACACAGAATAACTTAATCACAAAATATTTTTCATTGCAGTCTAAATATGTCTTACAGTGCTTACTCAAAAACACATTTTCAGATATTTTTTGCGAAGTTTACAAGGCATTCTTTGAGTGTCTGGGAAAGCGTGGGCCATGGGAGGTGAACAGTTTTGGGCTGTTGAACTAACAACCTTGACGTCTTGGTTTGGGTTTGTCCAGTGGTAGGCTTCGAGACTTGGCTGTGAGTTTGAGTAGTTAATTTAGGAGAGGTTCCATGAGTGAGTTACCGCCGGGAGCAAATGGAGCTCAGTCCTGCTGGAACACGCTGAGAAAAAGTGTAGAAACCAGTCAGTTATCCCAGTAAAGGAACGAGGGAGCTGGTGTATTTGTCCACCAATTCCCATCCTTCATTGGTTGAGAACTGCTTCCAGCGACACCAGTTCTCTGGCAATTCCAGCATAGGACCCCAGCCATCGGACAGGTAGTTCAGGGGCTGGCCAGCAGCCATTGGCAGCAGAGTGTACGGGGTGGGGGATACTGAATTCGACTACACATGTGCAAGTCACTTGACTCCTGTAAGCTTTCCTTTCCATACCTGTAAAATGGGGATGATCAAGTTGCTGTGAGGATTAGATGAAATAAAATAGTAATGTGCCTGACCCTTAGTAAGCATTCAACAAATGGTAGCTGTTTTCTATTTTGAGAAGACTCACAATTTTGCATATTTTTTGACTCAGGAATTGCTCATTTCAGAGTATGTTGGAAGGAAATAATTATGAGTCTATACACATAATTAGCTATAATATTATTTGCACAATTATTAATATACATTCAGAGTTAGCTGTAACTGTAATCTGCAATGTTATGAGCACTATTTATAATGGTGAAAAATCCAGAAATAAAATAAATGTACAATAGCAATTTGATTAAACATTGCTGAGTATTCTTTGATGTAATACAATGCAGCCAATAAAATGACACAATGAGTAAATTGTCTTTAATCCTCACATGAGGATATGCTCATTGCTTTTAGAGAGAGAGGACGGGAGAGGGAAAGACAGAGAAAGGAAGAAACATTGATGGGTTGCCTTCCATATGGGCCCCTAGCAAGGATTGAGCCCACAACCTATGTATTTGTCCCAACCAGAAATTGAATCTGCAACATTTCGGTGTACAGGATGATGCTCCAACCAATTGAGCCACCTGGACAAGGCAATGGGTAATATTTTATAACAATAAAAATATTGTCAAAGTACTAAGCAAAAAACTCAAGATATGAAACAATGTACATTATGACTGTACTTACATATGTTTACATATATGCATATGCATACATATAAGACAAACATAAATATGAAAATACCAGAAACATCACATTGTTTTCTGTGGTTATCCTTGGAAGCTGTAATAATGGATGACATTAATTTTCTCTTTTTGGGAGAGTGATGGATCTGTATTCCCAAAATTTTCTGTAATTTCCATACAGTAAGCCCTCACTCAACATCATCTATAGGTTCTGGGACTTGAAATGGAACAACGTATAACAAAACCAATTTTACCGTAGGTTAATTGATATAATTGGAGTTAAGTTTCTATGGCATCTCATCAATGTTATAATGAAATGATGTTGAATGAAACAACATTATTGGAGGACCTTCGGGGTATTGATTTTGTAACAAGAAAAAAGTAAAACACAAAGATCTTATTAATGTTTTAAGTAGGTTTTATGCAGTCTCTTCACAGTAAAAATCTTCAGCATAGGATCAATAACAGAGTTAGTCATTTCATCAGCTCACCTCAATCCAAAACATTCACATTATTAAATGCTTAACAAGTAATAAAGTGCGTTTGAAGATGACCTGGTAATCATATAAATTATAGAGCAAAAACGACAAAACAGGAGAAAAACACAGCCCTGTGGTTTCTGGATCTTGAGTACATCTGGCCGAAGTCCATATGAGCAAGCATGGCAATGTTGATGGTGGACTGTTGTTTTTTTTTTAACTTCACTTTGGTATACTCTGTTGAATAACAGGTCTGGGCAATTTATGCTTAAGTAGATGCCTACCTGCTATGCTGCAAGACTGCATTGTCCATTGGGGAAAGGGACATCTGGCACATACTTGTGCTGTACTTACGACAGGGACCAAGAGCTGGAGAAGCAACAGGAAAGCTTCGTCTTACTTGGAGATTGAGGTGATAGCTTGAACTGATCCTTTCAAGGTAAACGGTAGCCATCCCCCCAGGGGAGGGGAAGCAGCTGGAGTAAAGGCCTGGGATCGCTGTGGGTGCAGTTAGTCACAGTGGAGTGTGTGTTGGGGAGAGGGGCTGCTGGGGGAGAGGCTGGGAAGACAGGGAGGTGGGTTGGGATCCTCAGGGACCTCAGTAGGACAGGGACTTGCAGAAGACAGCCTGGCAGTTGTGTGTAGGACAAACTGAAAGGAGAGACTGGAGGAGGGAAGACCACCTGCATTGCTCTTCTGAGATATTTCAGTTGAAGAATGAACTCAGGCATGGTGCTACGGTTCCCATGTGTGAGAGACATTTCCCGATTTTACAGTTTTTCTGGCTGTGTAGATGAAAGTATAGAGACAGGATAGAGACAAAAATGAATCATAAGTCTTTTTTATTCAGGTAATCAACGTAAGATGGTACTGCTAGGTGAGAAAAAGCCACAGGAGGAGAAGCAGCTGTAAAGAAAAACAGCACATTTTAAAAAGCTGTTTGGAGGACATCTGTTGTCCTGTCCCCCCAGAATGCTGCACAGTCCCCAGTGGCACCTTCCCGCTGGCCACGGTCTCATCTCCAGCCTGGGGGTTGCAGGCATCCTCACCACCCCTGCTGCTCACCCCAGTGGATCCCCAGGACAGGTTCCCTAAACAAGCTAAGCCAATCAGATTGCTTGCCTGATAATTTTGTCTTTTCAAATCAGAGCCAGTCCTCTTTGGTGAGAAGGTTAGCCTGGGGGCTTCCAGAGCCATGGAGCCCACCACTGAGGAAATAATGCTTACACATGGAAACTGAAATGAGAAACAGAGAGAGCAATTCCCAGTGGCATCAAGTCCCTACCTTACCCTCTTGCCTGAATTTGACTGGTGATTTTTGTCCCATGAAATCAACTGAGCCCTAACTGATAGAGTAGCATCACCATGAACAATAGCAACTGATGTGTCTTTTTGTGTTATGTCCCCAGATCTGTACCAACTTTATTATTTACATGATTTACCCCATTTAATTCTCACTAAAACCCTAAGAGGCAGGCATTATTAGTATTTTCCATTTACTCTTAGTCCCATTTCACAGATGAAGAAGGCTGAGACTTAGATGAAATAACCTGCCCACAGTCACAAAGCAACAAATGCAGAGCCCAGGACTACAGCCACGTGCTAAATGGCTAATGCAACCACCGGAGTTGTCAGTAGGACGATTCCAAACTCATTTATTGAGTCTCAACACAAATCTCCCATATAAATTTTTAAAAAGATTCTCATCTGCTCTGTTCGATGAATTCCTGATGGGCATAAATAACATTTTGTTATTCTTGTCCAGTAGAAATTATTATTGAACACCATGAAGCATAAGAAAGAAAAGTCACCTCTCTGCTGTTGGGCCAGTCAGGACAGAGTTTGGGAAAGGGTCGGAGAGGACACAGGAAACAGAAGTGGCAAGTGGCATCAGGTTAGGAGCGCCCCACCCCTGCGTGGCTTCCCCGGAGAAAGAAACGTCAGGAATTCTCATTTCTCATTTCCATCTCCCATCTCTCTCTTATCAGCCATTGGCATAGATAATGGGGTACCATGGATTCTTCATTAATTGTGACTTAACTGTTTAGCTGCATTTGCCTTGTTTTCTCTGGATGTTTCGCTGACAATAAAATATGTACAGCTCCAGAGTTAATGCATATGTAAAGAGAATTCTTGTTTTCAAGATCAGTGTGTTTGTTATGTTGTTCCTACATGCCTTGGTCTCTTCTTGCTCCCGATGCAAAATTACTGTCTGCTAGCAGCTCTTAGTAAATGCCAGGGAACGTGCACAAGTAGCGCTGTTAGTTAGATTTTCCGTTGAAAAATCGGGTAGGGCAGAATGTTTATAATTTTTGGATAAAATGAAGTAGCAGAAGGAAGATAAAGGTAGATTCCTTAGATTCTACCTTAGATTGAAATTCCTGTAGATTTTAATTCTCTCTGTTATCATCTTAACCATTATCGTGGTTCAATGCCATGGCTAAGACCATGCCCCCAGAGTCACCTCAGCTGACTCCAAATCCAGGTCCTGCCATTTCTCATCCTGTGACCTTGCGTGAGTTCCTTAACCTTGCTTGTGCCTGCGTTTCCTCACCCATAGCACAAGGGTCACTCTAGAACCTAACTCACGGGCAGTTCTGAGGATTAAACGGGTTAAAGGGAAGGAAGTGCTTCGAACTGTATCTGACATCCTGTACTGTCGCAATAAATGCCGGTGAATATTAGCGAGTAGTAAAAGCATGATTTGCTGGGTTAGTGCACAGATTATGCTATTCCTGCTACCATCACTGACTTACCAGATCACAGACAAATCTCGTAGCATCCTGCTTTGTAAAATGAAGATGCTATTTATTAATACAGCATGCTGATAAAAATTCCAATAAAATAGTAAAGAGATAATGGTTTATTAGTCCTAAATATTGTACTGCAAGTGATTTAACTATACATTTTTCCTAAATTTAATTAAACATATTCATTTTCCCTATGAGCTTATATTAGCTTACAGCAGAGTGACTGTTTATTATGTTCATTTTATATGTTTATAATATCATAGATATTACAAAAATAAACATTTCCTTTTAAAATATTATAGAAATAAACATTAATATTTGTTACAAGTTTGCAAAGCCAAAATTACTTTTTAATTGTTTATTTTAATAGATTACATGGGAATGGAAAAGTGCTACCCAGGCAAGCCACTGTGATCTTCACAATTGGTTTTAAAAATAGCAGGAAGTCCACCAAACTGGGAGTCAGACATCCTGGGTTCTGCTTCTGGTTTTGTCACCAAGTTCTTTGGCCTTGGAGAAGTCATTAAGCTTTGTTCAGATTCCTTAATGAAACCCTGCAGGACACCATTGTTACGATATTGGCCAACAGCAGGACAGACAGTCCAAAAGGGGGCAGACTTGGGCCCCACCTATGCGGTGGCCCTGGTAGCACCCTGCTGGCACTGAGGAGGGAGGGATGGCCAGTGAGGGCTGTCTGTGAAATCAGAGGGCCTGGGCGCATGTCCTTTCTCAACCGCTTACCACTCGAATGACCTCGGTCCAGTGGCTTCGTCTTTCTGTGCCTGTTTCCTTACCTTTAAAAAGAGATAAGGGTAAATGTGAATGCTTACTCATGGGGTGTTGGGAAGACTAAATTACTTAATGTGTGTAGTCTTAATAAGTTGTGGTTTATTCATCCAGAACATTGTTTTGGAGCACCTATTGCCAAGCCCTGTTCTAGGCACTTAGAATATCATCTCCCATTGGAGAAAGATAATAATAAAGATAAACGTAATAAAAAAGTGAGTTAGATAGTACATTAGATAATAAGTGCTATAGAAAAAAAGAGAAAAATTTAACAGAGAAATGACTCAGGGCTGCCAAAGAGAGTGGTGGGGTGGGGGAATTTTAAACAGGTGATAAGAGGACCTGGTCGAGAAGTTGGCATCTGAGGAAAGACTAAAAGCAGATGAGAGAGTCAGCCATGTGGCTGTCTGAGGGAAGCACAGACTTGGAATGTCTGCATTCCAAGCAGAGGTCATGATCAGGGCCAAAGCCCTAAGGCAGCCCTGTCTCTGAGAGGCTTGGGGCCAGTGAGACTAAGCAGAAGCAAAGGGGAGCAGAGCAGCAGCCGCCAAAGTCAAAGAGGAAAGGGATGGGATCCTGGAAGGCCTGGGCGGCCATTATAAATGACCCCTTCCTGAGTGGAAAGGGGTCATTGTGGGCAGAAGAATGGCAGAATAAATACTCAGTATTAACTAGTATTAACTATTATACTTTGGCCACATGATGAAGAAATAGGTACTGATATAATAGGCTAGGCTGTAACCAGGCAAACATGAAGTTAGCATCTGCACTGTCAGGTGCTGGTCTGCAGGGGTTACGCCTACAGATGAGCGGAGATTAGCTTCTGGGAACCGTGGAGCAGGCGTCACACTGTAAGTGGGGGTCTGGGTCAGCATGGCCATTCCCACGGTGGTCCAGCAGCAGGCATATCACCATGCTGAAGGACAAAGAAGCAGGACTCAAAATCCGATAAACCCAGTTCAGATCCTTTTCTGCCACTGCAGCTCCAGGACTGTGTATTCTAGAGCAAGTTACTCAACCTATCTGTGCTTCCTCTTTCCCATTTGTACAATGGAAATATTAATATTTATTTTAAAGGGCTCTGTGAAGATTAAATGTGCCATAAATATACTTCCACATGAAGTTTTTGCTCAATAAATGGTAGTAACGACCATTGTCAAGTGACAAGCACCAAGCCACGGGGGTGGGGCTGAGGTCTCCAGACTTTCAATACATAGGGACCCAACCAGGTACCAAGACAGAGAAAGATTCAATCAAGAAGAACAAGGCTGCGACACAGCTCCCAGGGCTAGGACACATGGTGGGGGCTTGGTCTCCAGAGACAGGGTAAGAACTTTAACAGACGTTGAGGGCAGAATATGCCCACACAAACTGATGAGATGCCAAGCTGTAACCAGGGGAACCGGGGACAGAGACGGTCCTGGGCACTGGCGCAGGGCGGGATTGCTAAGTGAGAGGACCTTAGAGGACCCTGGCTGGGGCATGGCCAAGCTCAGGAAGCAGAGCCACTAGCAGGTGATTCCAGAAGCAGCCTCCACCAGTCCTTCTGGGCTCTGTAATTCTCCATTTGTAAGTATTGATAAATAATTTGAAACCACCAACCGTAATGGTAATTTTCTACTTTAGGCTGTAAAGCCTAACGCTTACTATAAGAATGGTAGCAGCAATTTGTTTCGCCTTTTTATTTTCAGCTCATATGTTATTTCATAGCTGATCAAAGGCGTTGGTTGCAAAGGAGAGAATAAATCACACTTCTAAATAAACCACTAAAGAGTGTTAAATTGATTTAAGTGATTTTAGGAATATTAATATTTAAAACATCTCTGTCCCAAGCCTCTTTATGACTACCTATAGCAATAATAACTACCAGTTCATTCTACCATTCTTCATATTATAATATTACATAGTAAACTGTGGAAAAACATTATTTTTTAGCCCTTGAATAGAAGATTTCAGCTGTTTATTTAGGTTCAAATATCTTGGATTTTATTCAGCCAATAAAAGTATACTCGATTAATGCATTTATTATAGTCTTTGCCTAGGTCAAGGTGAAGAGAATGCAGTGTTTGCTTTTTATTATTAAAGAAAACTTTGCCTTTTACTCACATTTCCTTGCAGTAAATTTGATTTTAAGCTGCATGCATTTCAGGATTAGTCCCAGTCTGGAGAAATTTTCTAGCTTTACAATTTGGCATCTTTGGCTTATCTTAAACTGTTCTTAAAATTGCATTTATGAATCTCCTAGTTTTTTTTCATATGTGGGAGGAAATAAAAGGAATTTGCAGTGTTAAATGGAATATCAATGCTTGTCCCTCAGGGGGCGGTCTGGGCACCAAAGCGTCCCATGCATCCACTTTGGTGTCAGCGTCACCCAGGCCACACGGTTTGACAGCCAGCTGTGTGAGTGAAGACACGCTGGTGACAAACGCAAGCAGACACCTGGATCACAGGGCACACATTCAAAGGCATTTCTGAACTGCTCACGCGTTTGTACTCACCCAGGTCCCCAGCACGGCTCATGATTTCCTTCTCCTCCCCAGCCTGTCTGCACCTGTTCCCGTACTTCAGCGACCTTCCCCTTCTTTCCGAGGTCCCTCCATCTGCTGAGGTGTCAGTGCGGCCTTCCTGCCACACGGCTCGCTGCGGAGTCTGTGCCGTGCCTGTCACTGCTCAGTGCTCTGTGCCACACGGGCTCGCTTTGTCAATAACCATTTATTTGTTGCTGGAATAGTAACAGCCATTACATCTGACCTTGCTGTTTCATCAATTATGGATAGATTATTGGATGTGAACATCTGCAAGAGCTTGCTGTTGAACTCACCTCCTGGCTGGGATTAGATAAAGTACTAAACTGTTGTTTATTGTCAGGCCAAAACTCTACTGGGAAGGCAGGGAGTTCCAAGAGCAGCGGAACCCCATCAGAGGTATCAAAAATCGTTTCATATTGCCACTGTTTCCCCTAAGATTCCAGCCATTTATTATTTACACTTATTACTCGTTGTTAGAACCTGCTTGGTAAGAGCTCTTGGCAGGCATTGCATTTCCACTCATTGTCTCATCTGTCAGAACGGAAAGGACTCATAAATTGTTTTCTTGTCTCTTTTCTCACGGTGAAAGGGTAATAGATGAAGCTTTCTCTGTGTGCAAGCATTCAGAGGAAGACGTCCCTACCATGTTTTATTTTAAAGAAGCATGTTTGCAGAGCCTGATACAAAGGCATCGCATCATGGATCTAAATTAGGGTTTCCCGAGTTTACTGGAATAATGGCTCGCGGTGGAAAGGATATCACATTGTGTAGAGAGAATATGCTCCAAGAGTTTTTCAAGGCCTCCGTGGATTTTGGAGAAGGGGGAAGCAGGATGAAGTGTTATTGAAGCCTGCCGTAAATGAGGAGGAGCCCAGTGAAGGGATTATGAGTGGATGGTGGCTGTCCCGCCAGAGGGAAGCCACATCTCCTGGTAGTAATTGGTTCCCGAAGAAATACAGAAATTTCCCAGTGTTAGTGTTTATTAAAACCATCCAGAAAGTCACTCACTAATGTAATGACCGTGCCATGGAAAGAATCAACCTGTATTGTCTCTCGCTGCTAAACGTGGAGGAGGAAAAGGCTTGAAGTTATTAACTTGCCACTTTGGCTCTAGAGAGCCCTTTTATCTCTCAGTGCTGCTCAGTTTTAACTCTTTGGGTATGAGAAAGGGACTCGTTCAGATTATCAAGTAAGGGAACTGATTGTAAAGATTCCTGTGGCGACGAGAGAGACCCTATCCCAGGAAGACCCAGGATCAGTAGGTGATTGGGCCTCACACACTGAAAGATCCCTGGGAGCTGGAGGACCCCCAGAAGACAAGGGGCGGGGTTTTCTTATTGTGCCCTCCGCAGCAGCAGTCGGTTTGATTCACTGTGTTGACGTCACTCTGTTGACGTCACTCGGTCCCGGTCCTGTGTTCACTCATCTTTGAGCACCTTCTCACTGCGGTCATTACCAGCTGCTCCCTGGGTCCGGATTACCTAAGAGAACACGACTGGACTAAATAATCACCGTGATCTTCCACTGAACAGAGCCTTTCGTATGAGGCCACCTCACAGATTACTGGACTGGCTATAGTCCAGGGCCCCCTAGCGATACGTATAACAAAGCATCCATTGGATTTTTCTAGCAGGAGATTAAGGGCAGGGAAGTTTTCTTTTCAAGGTGCAATAAAATGTAACTCACACTATGATTGGGCTGTACAGAATAAATATTTCCATGCTTTCAGACTTATAGTATAGAAAATAACAATTGAGAATTAGAATAAAAATTCTTCATTAATATGTCCCTCTTTAACGTAGCATAAAGCTATAGTGACCAATTTAGGAAATAGCAGTTTTGAGCAGTATATTCCAATTTATTATTTAGGAAACCTTTACTTTTAACTCTAAGTGGACTTTTTTCTTATTTTTTTGCAGTTTGAGAACCATCTATACATGGATGTGTAGAGAGAGAGTTTTAGGTGAGAGGAGATTGTTGGAAAGTTTTTGAGATATATTGCTCTCCTTATCTAGTTCTTGAAAGTTCAATGTAAACTCCTAGCACATGAGCCATTAGCTAGCAACTCTAATTCAGTTGAGGAAATTTAAGGATAACATTAATATTTTATCAAGTTCTTAAAAGTTGCAGATTATACAAGAATAATTTGCTAATTCTGAAGAGCACTGGACATTGCATTTGTAACAGTTGTTCCTTAACACGAATCAAAAGCATTGTGGATTTAGCTCTCCTTCCTACCGTCTATTCCACTGCAGGGACCTTATTTTTCTTTTTAAAAAGCAGTTCATTAAGATGATACAAGATTGTCCAAATGAAGGGGAAGCATGAAAATAAAATTTCAATGAAATGAAATGAGTTATCATTAAAAATTATTTTTTCAACATCAAATAAATTTATCAGGATTTTAAATCCAAAGATAAATGATTGGGAACAATTGGGGCACACCTTGAATTGCTAAATATATCAATGTAGAGTCCTAAATCAAAGTCACATTTTTGAAATCGAGATCATTTCTTCCCATCCCGTTATCTGAAGTTCAGGGTAACAAAGTGACCTGTCTGAGATCACACCCTGAGCTCATGGCAAAAAAAAAACCAGAACCATGTCTTTTAAGACTCAACCCTTTCTGCACGGGACCATATGGCCTTCCCTTTATGTGAGACAGACAGCCCAGGCGATGAGCACGGCATTGCAGGAGGAAAGAGTGCATACTCCAAGTGATCAGTATGAATAGGAAGGCTAGACTAGTAACTCAAGAAGAGTTTCAGCAAAATGCAAACTAATCGAACTGCTTTTGGGAATTAGAGTTTGCAGAGCTGCACACTTGCGGGCCCTTCGTGTTCATTCAGTGTAGCATCTTTGCAGGAAAAGGCTATGTACTTACTGCATGACAGACGCTGTGCCTTGCGGAAAGTGTTTGAGTCTCTAAGTGAAGTGAGACCAGTTCTGTTTGCCCCGCTTTTACTGTCTCCCACCATTGCCTGTCGCTGGCTCCGGGAAAGTGCTCTGACTGCTGTCCCTGCCCAGTCTGGTCCTCAGCCTGTTACTGCAGTGCTTGTCAGAAATCATTAGCCATTGATTTCTTTGACTAATGTTGCAGTTGATTGTCTGAATCCCGTTCAGACACTGTAAATGAGGCAGAAACATCCTTTCTGCTCACCAACTGTGAAATGGCTAAAGGGGGTTCGAGTGCCAGAAATCAGAATAAATGTATTTCCTATAAGATTTGACAATGAGTTCAAGCTCAAGATGGCCACTTGATGTTTTATCTTTTGCACTTCTTCTTACACAGGAATAAATCAGTATCTTTGCTTTTTTCTCCTTAAAGTAATGCACTGTACTGAGCCCAGTGCTGAACTTTCGTGATGAAGCGGCACAGGTTGGAGTTTGTGTAGGGGATGTATAACAAACAAAATGTTAGTTGTGCTGTCTCTTTATGGTGGGCAAGAAAGAAAGAGGTAAAAAGTGCACCCTAGACAATGGATTCATAACTTTATTTACAGACTAATCCGACAGATGCCTCTTGATGGTTTTGCAGGCACTTTTTTATCCAGGTGGGTTTATTTAAGATCTTCTAGAACTCATAGACTTGTAGACAAGCTAGAAATAAAATGATTGGATGCAGCTAAACGGCTGGGGCTTTATTCTCACCTGTCCCAAAGCATCCATCCTGGATGCCCCTAAACATCTGGGAGCTTTGAGGAGGGAAAGCAGCCATCTTTCAGCATTGGAAGAACTGTCCCATGGAAGGGGGACCAATTTGGGTTCTCCCACAAACACAACCTTGGCTAGCAGGCAGAAGTTACAGGTTTTGCTTCATCTTAACCAATAGTGTTCTCATGTAACTCTCCAATGATCCAGGGGCTATCCTCACAAGGGGGTAGTTCCAAGTGTTGACATTTTTCGTGTGAAGGCTGGATCAAGGTTTCTCATTAAAAGCACTATTCGCATCTGCATCTGGATCATTCACTGTGGTGGGGGCTCTCTGTGAATTGTGAGGTATCGAGCAGCATCCCTGGCTTTTAAGTCGCTAGATGCCCCAGCACCTCTCCTGATGTAACGACCTAAAACTTCCCCTGACATTGCCAGATATCCCCAAGGATATCCCCAGGGGTGACACCCCCACCCCCATTTGAGAACTGATAGGGGAAAATCAAGCAGTTGCTTCATTCAAAGCCTTAGTATAGGTACTATTATTTTGTTCATGAACTGAAACATATTTTCATTTTTACCGTATGTGCTTTCCGTTTGCACCTTTATTTAGCTAACGCAAGTGTCCTATACATAACTATGTTTCCAGCTTTTGTAGGAATGGTGGGAGGAAGGACAGGTAGTGATGTACATACATTATATAAATTTCAGGGCTATTATTTTTTACCTTTAAACTTTTAGTTGGATTTTTAAAAAATAATGTATGCAATTTTGGCAGCTAATTCTGACTCAGGGCTGCTTTTAGGAGCACGTGACCTGTGCAATCACAGAGAACTCTGTGTTTAGAAGGACCTTAGTACTTCTAAATACCTCATCTTATTGGAACTTTATAATGTCCCTTCAAGGTAGGCTTTATTCATTTCCATTTCATACCTGAGGAAATAAACTCAGAGGCATTAAGTCACTTGACACATGTCACTCAGCTCAGTAGTAGAACTGCCTGCCTGGAAAGCCTATGATATTTGAAGAAAATTTGAACACCCAGAGGGAAATTTGATTAATTATCCCATAAGGCCCTTCCAAAGCCTGGTCTATGCCCTCCGAGTAAAAGTCCCAGCTGATTTCAAATATTGAAACAACTAAGAACAGGGGGAGAGGGTGGTAACTAGAGAAAGGAATGTGCTGTATAAAGGGGGGAATACCAAAAATATGATATAAGAGTAGAATTAGAGTTTATTAAAATTTTTGCAAAATTACAAAATGTCCATGTTAAGCGGGATAGATGCTAGGACTAATGTACATACTAATGTCTATGGATTGGATTCTTTTCCTACAGAATCAATGGTGGGTGTGTGCCTGCATGTCCCACTCACTTTGTTGACAGGTGACAGTCTTGACTTAAATCCAATGCTCTCTTGAAAGCTATTGCCACAAAAGAAATGAAAGATTCTTAAAATCTGATTTTACAGCACAAATTTTTCAGGGAATGTGTAGCATACTGCCAGCATTATTCTTTTACACATTCTCATTTTTATGCTAAGTATTCTATTAGTTTTGTTTTTAGGTGACAGATAGAAATTATTTAATTTTAAGAACTTGGGCTTTGTTTGAAAATGTCTTTCCAAGTACATACGTTCTATTCTAGTGGGAAGATAGAGTCCATCGCTTTTAAAACTTCTAGTGAAATCGTTTTCAAACCTTCATCTCCATCATTCACTGAAATCATTGGAGCAATTGGACTGAGCATCTGTGGAGCTCTCAAATTCCATCCGGTGTGGTCCTAACTTCTCCAGCTCCAGTAACCTCCTTCCTGTGCACAGTCTGGCGTTCACTGACATTTGCACAGTAGCACGCTCAATCAGTGTTTCCTCCTCTGTCTTTTGACCCAGTTTGATTAGGCCCATGAAATTGAAAGATATAGAATAAGTTTTCAATTTATCAAAATATTTGGTTCCCGAGATCCTTTATTCTCTCCTCTTCATTGGTGATGCTAGATTTTAACCTTCCAGACCCTGGACTTGTTCCCAACATACTGCAGGCCGCGGGGATAGCCAGTCAGGCGCCGCGGGCCCCTCAGATTCCGCACTGTGTTTCCTCACTCGAAGTGTTCTTTGAAAAAAGGTTCCTGCCTTTGTCCAAGGATTCTAATTCATTAACATTTATTGCAAGTTAAATTATACCTCGTCAACTTTAAAATATTCGTAAGTTCGCTTACTATCAGATCAATGTAAGATGTCTTTCTTTTCGACAGAATTCAAAATCTCACATTATTTTTCCACTTGCTCTTATGGGGCTCTTTGTTTTTGTTTGAACAGTGACCTTCCCGCTCCTCTCAGGTTGAACTACACCATTCACCCATCTGCTGGGCTTGCCGTGAATGCTCCTTATGCTCTCCCTGTCTGCGTTCACCCTCCCGCAGTAGCGCTCACATCCCTGAGGAGCGGGCCCTGCCTTTGATTCCCGTGAGCTGCTCTGACCAGGGTCCTCGACACAGATTTCACGCCACCAGCTGTTTCCCTGGTGGACCAGTATTGCCCTATATTCTCCCCACTGCCTGTGTGGTTCCTGTTTGTAGGTAAAGGAGATCCAGGCACTTCCTCAAGCCCCCAGATGAAATGTGTGTCTTTACTCGAGGCGGGAGACTTGCACCAGGACTCGTTTGCTGGTGGCTGGTGAACAGATTCGCAGAGCCTCCCTGTCCTAGGATCTACATAGCCCTCATCTTATGGTAGCCTCGCAACAGCCCTCAGAGTGGCTTTTCTTTCTTATGTCTGAGGAAATTAAACTCAGGGAGCCTTCCGGCCCAAATGTATTGGGCATGCAAGAATTGGGACTTGAAACCGAGTCTTCTCACTCTAAGATTAGTATTCATTCCATATCCAGCTCTGTGAGGAAGCTTCTATAGAATCAAAACAACCCCCAGGCTGGGCGGGTTTTCTGGCCCTGGTGCTCCCTGAAACCACGGCACACTGGTATGGAACAGGAGCCCTTGTAATTACTACCCTCTGACCCTTGGGCTGAGGAGTCACACCTCTAAGATAAAATGGGGCCCTCCCATATGTTACTGTACTGCATCGGGGCGCGTGGGGGCCAGGGGCATGGGCGAGTGGTGCAGCGTGAGCCCTGGAGAAACCTGCCTTCGGCCATGGCTATTTCACGCAGTGGCCCGGGTCCCTAGTCTGTTCCACTGTAAGGCCCAGAGGGCTGCAGGCACCTCTCTATTTCAGATTTCCTAGGGTCTAAGGTAGCACCTGGCACACCGTAACAATATTCGCCAAAAACAAACTAGTTTTGGCACAAAATATAACACTCAGTCTTAAAGTTCTGGACTGTCATATAAAAATATATAAGCCAGAAAAGATCCTAAAAAGTCTTTTCCTAAGTTTTTGTATTTGAACTCAATGAAGCCTCTTACAAAACACACAGAATTCAGGGGCTTTGCCCCTTAACTTAGAAAGGTCTATGTCATATCACATCTAACTAAATCTAGGTGTTATCAGTTATGCACGGCCAAGTAAGAAGAATATTCTCAGGGTTATACAAGGCTTCTTAAAAGCCTTAAAAATAAGAATTAAAAATGTGAACGTTGTGGGTTCAGTGGGAATTAAAACACTGGGTCAGTGTGTGTCAGTGAGCAAGTTTTAGTATCGGAGTATGCCAAGCACTCGTTTGGTAACCATACCAAACCCAAGTTCTGTGAGGTGTCACAACGCCCCTGTTGAAATCATTTCCTGAGTATTAGCTTTTTAGAAAGCAAAGATGAGCGACCAGCACTGCCTCTAACACCAATGCCTGTGAGCGGCGGAGGGCAGGCCATGGCCCTCAGCTCGCGTTTATGTCCTTCCTCACGCCGACTCTCTCCCAGCGCTGTCAGATGACTATCACCGATTCTGTATTAGAGAATGTGCAAAACGGATTTGCATAGAGGTCTTTGGAGATTTCCTGTGTCCTCATGTGTGTAATAGGTTGGATCAAGTCGCAATAAAGGGAGAAGAAAGAATGGAGATTTTGCTTGATGTATCTTTCCTCCTCCTGGCCGTTGAAAGGGAAAACGAATAAAAAGGAAAATTATACCATACAGAGGATGTCAGTGTTAAATTAAATTAATATCGTGCATTTGACGGTGGCAGCCATAATCTTTTGATTATTGAAGAGATTGTTGGTAATGAAGGACGTTCGTTGGAAATATTTTTAGTGTGTACTGAATACGCGTACAAACTGTGAGATATGCAGCTAATAAAATGATAGATTTAGAAATTGCCTGGCACCTCAATTCATGCTTTTCAAACAGCTATTTATAGAAAGAAAAGTGATATTTAAGCTACCATAGTAGAATATTATAATCTGCTTTCTATTACCTAGGTAATAGTCCCATATTTTAAAATAATGTTGGAAGCCATTCAATTATTTATTCACACCTAAGTTGTATAAACTGGAAGATTTTGGATTGTGCAGGAAAAGAATTATTTCCTCAAAAGTAAGTCCTCCCTGTCATGGCTTGAAGAGATTGCTGTGAAACAAGTTATACTATAGATAAAAATAAACCAAAGCAACATGAATTTTTAATAAACAAAAAATATTTTATGGAGACATTAAACACAACTATTAATTTTAATCTTTTCTGTTAGGAGATGCAGCGTCAGTGAGTCTGGCCGGGCTCTCTGTGTAATAGGCGTTTCTCTTCCTGCTAGGTCCTCGGCACTTACAGTCAAGTCTCCACAGAGCTGGAAGATGACCTCAACCTGGCGAGAGCCTATGAAGCAATAGCCAAGGTCCTGCAGAGGCAAGTTAGCACATCCTTGTCTTCCTGTCACTGCAGACCCACTCAGCTGTGAAAGACTTAAATTGTTTGAGGTCTGTCGCTTTCCATTACTGCCTGCTTAAATTTCAAGCAGTGCCCTTCTTAAGTGACCCTTTCATCGTAAGTTATTTTAAACCAATGCGGTATTTTAAAATGTGCGCCTAAATTCTTCTTTATCTGTTGCTCCTTTGTATTATTTTATTTCTGATTTTCTGTAAGTGTCCTGATGACCTTGAATGAGAGGGAAAAATCAGGCCACCTCTCCCAGGTTAAAGCAGCGGAGAGCACAGGCATACGCAGCACACTTCAGTAACGGTGGCTCACCGTGACCTTTCCAGACCCCCTCTTTGAGGAAACTTTCCCCTCATGCTCCAGTTGTGCTTCTTCCGTGAAGACGTCTCTCCTCCCAGCATGCCTGGAGGAACGATTGGGCGCAAAGACAGTATTTCCAAAATGTCATTTAAAACAGAAAATTTGACAAGAGTGTACATGAAAAATGGATACAAATTTTCCTGTGAAAAGTGTATGATCAACCCTTCATTCATTGTATTGGGTTCGTTGTATATTCCATTTAATCATTGCATTACATAGCAGCATTATTAGCTTTATAATTTAAGCCAAGATAGTCTAAAAAGTTATCAAAGTTAAGGCCCTGGTTTTTGGTATGTTATCTTACATATAGTATATAGCTTTTTAAAAATGGTAGTAGTAGTAATAATAGTAGATATAGACTGTGTCAAATTCTAGTTTCTTCCTATGTGTATTTCACATGTACATATGTAGAGGGTAGGGTTTGAAAAGGTAAAATTGTTATTTGAAAGGCATTAAAACACTACATGCCTAGTGAAGTAAAAGTAGATCATCGTTATGTAATTACCATCGCCAATATACGCGGGGGGACCTGTGGGCAGGCGTGCCCGTAAATCACCCATCATGAAATGGGCAAACGCATTGAAAGAGTCTTAAAAAAAACTCACTGAAGCCAAATGCAGCCTCTCACAACATTGCCAGCTGGTGTACTGATATGGATGGGTTCATAGAACACTCATCTAGAACACTCACCTAGCAGGGGAATCCTGTACTACAAGGGGCCCACGCGGCAGAAGATAATTCTGGTTTGGGGGGGTCCTCTGTTATGACAAGCATTAAATATTAAGTAAATAATTAATGAAGTATTAAAATCCAATGCCAATGAAATGAAAGGTGCCCCATGAAATAGCAAATACCATGCACAGCAGTCGCCACTGGATCAGCAGTGAGGGACATGGACATGTTTATAAGGAGAGAAGGATGTTTATTCAAGGGAGGCAGGAACACGTGAGGGTCGTGGTCCCTCCAAACAAACACTGGTCCCTAACCCATGGAGGGTCACCCAGTTATTCCTTAAACTTGAACTTTACAAATGACAACCAGAAAGAAGCAAATGTTCGAACACAAAGGAGAAATTTGTAAGTATTCATTTAATGTCTGTTTGAAACACACAAGCTTTGTGCTCTTTGACCGGCTCGTTTTGATTTTTAGATTACTTGACTCCGCTGTTAGCACTTTGCCCAGAATCAGTGAAAAATGGCTGAATTGCTGGTCTTGCTCTGCAGGCAGGCACAGACCTGACCTGAGCCTGCACGGTTACATATATGCGGCCCTTAGCGTGTGTGCGCAGTGATGTTTACACAGTGGCATTGTGTCCCAACATAACTGATGAGATACATCTTCAGGGAAAGATGTTTTCCTGTGTAAAACAAACCGAAATTAACTATGTCACAGGACCAGAAAAGTGTTGGAATGACCCCTTGGTTATAAAAATATGAAACTTCTGAAGACATGCAGTTATCTTAAACAAATTCTCACCTGTTAACTTGGTGTCTCATCTGGAATATCTTTGTGTCTCCACTTCAGGACTTGAATTCCTGGTCTCTACAGTAAACATGAAGGTGGGGTTGAACAATTACTGGTAAATATTGGCAGTAATAACAAGAAAAAATCTAACATTTTGATTTGGCTGCTTAAGCATTACTTGGGGTTTAGGTGTGGAAATGGACTCAGCTATCACTCGGCTATCTTTGACATGTCGTGAAGTAGGGTGAGTGCTGGGTAGTCGTAAGGACACTTCTATTCCAACATTCCCGACAGTCCAGCAGCATACCTTGGGGCTGACATATAACAGGCAAGGAGGTTTTTGCCTATTTCACTTTTGTACCAAATGAAATGAAGCCCACTTATAAGAATTCCCATCTACTAAATTACAAAGGAAGCCATCAATGGCTTATACAGTAGATGTGGAGTTTTAACTTTATAATGTTGGGCAATGCATGAGAATACAGGAGCTGCTGCTTCTGAGCTCTTAGAGGAAAGTGTTCCGAGGCCACAGCAAGCTTCCCAGTCCTGGCTGGGGGTGATGGACCTTGGCATGTGCTCTCACCATTTGTGCAAAATAACTCGAGAGGTGGACAGAGGTTTCAAAAACAAAACTCCTTCACAGGATGACAACAGCACCCAAGATATCTAAGAAGCCTTATTAAATCAAGTCCACTACTTACTAGAAATGCTTTGATATGAATTTTGTGGTCATTTTTAAAAAACCTTGCTTTGAGGGCTTGGTGTTTTCTGACACATGCACACACTCACACACACATGCACACATATGTCCATCCCTGTCATAGTCCTAAACTGTCCTCAGATTAGGAGAAATGGAGCACAGCCAAAACAGAGGAAATTATGGTGGTGGCAGTTGAGACATAAATCAGGCTGCATATGAAGCTTAGCATCACCTCTAAATCTCTCTTTCTCAACCTGTGCAGTGGCACAGTTTTCACTAATGGTAAGCCCTATCTCTATAAACATATTTTATCTCTTTAAAGGAAATGAAAGAGGATAGCCATGTCTCGGGTAACTGTGTATGTAAGGCCATCAGCTGAACATGCATGAAAGGCGAATAGGCTTTAAGGCTGGAAGCTTCTAAAATGGTTATAAGAATTTATACTGTGGCTTCAATTGAAAAACACACCACATTCCCTCAAGACCGAGGACTCGGTAATACAGAGTTGCTCATTTGGTAGGACTAGAACAGTCCCTGGCATTAGAGTTATTGATGAAGGTTTTAATGGTGAACAGGGATTGTTATTTTTGCTATTGGTCTGAATAATATTAAGCAGCGCAACAGAAACTAAGCATTTACAATGTCTTTTTTTTCTCCTTGGAATACTAGTGTAAAAAGGGTCGATATTCTAAAGTAATAACAATAGCCCAGGACACAGCTATGAAAGCCAGAACTATATAGTCCCTAAAACAAAGAGAAAGTGAGTTGAGAAATACCGAGTAAATATTTTTATTATATATAGACAATTTGAGTAAGCATGGAGAGGGGAGGAAATAATCTCTGTTTTTCTTACAGCATTTTTGTTGTATCCTTTCCACTGAAATAACTCACTTACCAATATGGCACACTCCTCAACATAAATAAGATGGCTTTTATAGGGGAAAAAATTAAATTACAAAAGCAAGAGTTGTTTGAGACACCTTGTTTTCAATTAGCTTGGGTTTACTCCATACCAATTATAAATTTTCTTGTAAACTCGGGTTCTTTCTTGGAAAACTTTCCACAGTGGACATTTTAAATCAATCACTACAAAGTTTCAACTGTGAAAATTACCTTTCTGTTATAGCTGAAAATTAATTTCTTCTTGCTTGAGAGAAATGACATGCCCTAGTAATTTTCATACATTCTTTAAAGTGGAACATCCAGGCTTTGATGCAAAATCTTCTAAAAATGACCCTCCAAAATACATCAAAACATTTCTATTAATTCATGAAATTAAGAATAGCTTTTTACATTTTCTCCTGTCACTGATTCCATTTGCCTTATTATTTCCAGCCGTGGCCCACAAACGGTGGCACAATCAACAAACCCCTTAGTGGCTGCTTCATCTCTGCCCTATTTGATTTCTCCTCTCTGAGTAAATGATTAAGTTTTCATGCATTGGTTCAGCCAAAATCTATGTTCACTCAACCACATCCTTTATTGATTACTTCTACTGCAAACAGTAGGCCAAGTGTGATATACATAATTGGACAGTTGTCGGGGGATGTGGGTGTTAACAGTCCCGTTTTCCCAGTTGGAAACTGGAATCACCTTGATACACAAATATTCTGCACTGTTTCATTCTCATCCTTTGGACCGAGGAGTCCTGTTCCTCAGAATATATGTTTTTAACTCTCTGAGGTCTGGCTGAATGAATTTAGTGATTATGCCATATAATATGCTGCTCAAGCTGCACCTGTGCACTGCATATAGAAAACTGGAATTAATGTTTGCCTAGCACTTTAACCTTGTCCTTGAACCCATTCAGATAATCTGGAGCTTCTCTGTGGGAAAAAGGTTTGATCCTTTCCCTTCTAAAGACAGGCTAGCTTCTAAATCGGTGGATAACTTTTAAATTTAGAAGTCCTTTAAGCAACATACAATGTTTAGATTTCAGATGCTATATTAACAGCTTTGCCAGCTACAGAACTGTGCATTTGTTGAGTGGAGGAGATAATTTATAATAGAAAGACCTTATCTGTAGCAGTATTTGTTAGACCAAGTTCCAGAGACTTTCAGATGTTTTGGAGATCTGTCACTCCTTTGGGAGAAAAACCACTCGATTCACCCAGCAATGGTTTTATTTATACTATTTTGTATTTCTTATTCACTGAACTTGGTTTTTTTGTTTGTCTGCATTTTTTTTGTATATATTGTGGCTTAGCAATCCTCAGCAGACCAGACTTAATCCAAAATGTACTTCCATCAAAAATATATCAGCTTTTGGGAACACGAACATAAATAAGCTTCAGTGAGCCCATTTTAGCTAAATAAAAATAATACTTTTTTCCCTAAGCTTTTAAAGTGATATGCAAAAGAAGTCTCTACTTTTTTCTTATGTCATCATTTTTTTCTTGAACATTACAATCCAAGAAAGAGCTTGGAGAGTTAACATCAATTTGATAAAAAATTTTAGTCTTAGGAACTTAAAAGTTTGCTAAAAACTCTAAGTAGGTGTGTTTTATTTATCAATATTTGTATACCCTGGAGCTCTCAGTACCATTTTAGTTGTTGCACAAAGCAAATATTTAAATTAAAGTAGGGGCATACCACTTGTGGTATTTTATCCCATGTCTGTATTTGAAATATTCCTCAAGCAATTCATAACTTTTTTCTGGACAATTTAGCTATGCCTAAATGTGGAAGAAGATTATTCATAATTTGGTTATGAAACAGTGAGAACAAAATCATAAAAGGCAATATTAACTTTGGGGATGTGAAATGCCATTCTATTTCTGATATGTAGACCATTCCTTTACCAATAAAAAAGGAAAAAGGATTGCATTTGATAGTACCTGATACTCAAGTAAACAAAAAGTGTTAGTTCTTGGACCCTGCCCCTAGAAAATAGGCGCCAGGACTTTATTTGCCTTTGTCTCAGAGAGTGCCCGTTCAGATCATGGCGTTTCATTCATTGCCTTATGAAAGGCTTTCAAAAAGCAATGCTTAGCTCATTTGACTTTTCTTCTCAGCTGGTGGTGGTAGATTCCATCAAGTAGAGAGCTGTGGGCGTGATAGCTTTTCACTTCACTGAGAGGTAATAGTGACACTGGCTGTCATGTAATGAATCGCTACTAGGGACCAGGCTGTACATGTATGTAATTTTTCATCTCACAACACTTTGTGGCCATTTTTTAAAATGAGAAAACTGAAGCTGAGGAAGAGTGAAAATGTGTTCAAAGTTATTCAATGAGAAGGCCAAGCTGGGATTCATGCCTAGATCAAAGCAATGTACCTTATTTTTACAAACATACCGCAGCTTATCTGTGAAAATGAATGTTGTACTCTTCACATCCTGAGTGGCTATGCAAGTTGATACCCCTAATCCTGCCTCCGCCTGTTGAAAATGAGCACTCCTTTGAAATGCTTTCTGATCTTGTGACATATTCTTTTGAATGACCCCTATACAGGGACATCGTTGTCTGAGAGGTGGGTTTGATTTTTGCAAACAGCCAATGCATTTAGAGTCACATTTAGGGAAAAAAAAAACACAATCTCTAGCGATAACCCCATTTTTGGAACGAAGTTGATTAAATTACTTGTGAATGCTTTATAATAACACAACCCTATGAAGATAGTTCCTAAAGAGGGAATCCTCATAATGCCATCAGCTTCATCATTAGGTGACATCTTTTAAGATAATCACTTGGAGGGAACTATCTTCTTTTGCATGCTTCGTAAGTCTGGGCAATTAGAAATATGCATGTACAATATGAGGAAATATCGGGTCTAGAAATATAGATTTGCCATACATGTGCATATAGGAGTTAGTTAGCATTTAGTGGAGGGGAGAGGATGGACTTGGACAGAACTCTGGAACGAGCCAACTGTGGGTGGGCAGAGACCCCAATGCCAATGAGATACCCGGGGAGATGAAGATATGAGAGAAATGAGAAAACAGAAGTCAGCTCAAAGCTCTGGACAGTAGAGAGGGAGAGACTTTGGGAGCAAGATGGGATGGTGAACAGCAGGGACTCCCAATCTGTGTGTTGAAGACCCACCCGGGTCAGGGCACAGGAGGAAGAGGAGCAGGAGTGCAGCAAGGAGCCTAAGAATCTAAAAGCACACTCAGCCCTGGCTGGTGTAGCTTAGTGGATTAAGCGTGGGCCTGTGAACCAAGAGATCACAGTTCGATTCCCAGTCAGGGCACATGCCTGGGTTGCAGGCCAGTTCCCAGGAGGGACTGCACAGGAAGCAACCATACATTGATATTTCTCTCCCTCTCTCCTTCCCTTCCCCTCTGAAGATAAATAAATAAAATCTTTAAAAAAATAAAAAAAAAATAAAAGCACACTCAACGTGTGATGCAGCTCAAAATTCAAACACATCCCCCACAACACATACCACGGTTTTTCAGATGCATCAAGGTGCTTCGAGTTCACCGTTGTGTTCCCTCGATTTGGCTCCAAATCCTTTGGCCGCCTCTTAAAATCAGATTTATGCTATGAACTCCAGACTTGTGGGGAGGATAGTGAAAGGAATGTGCTCCGAGTTTCCAAGCACTACGCACAGTTCATAGCACCCATCACTATTAATCCCATGTCATGAATTTATATACTTATCTCTCCAAATTGACAGTGAGACTCTCTAAGAGCAGGAACGATATTCCCCAGAAAGTAGGATTCTAGAGCATTTGAGAGTCTCTCGAAGGTTTTTTGATGTTATTAAAATATCCAGAAGATAGAAGTTCATGCTCAGGAACTTTAAACATCCAGTGACTGAGATTCTCAGGATCACCTGGGAGCCTGACTTGTATGTGAACTGCATGAATGTTTCCCCTCTCAAGCTTTTACCTTTCTTTCATTAAAAAATATAGGATCTGGCACAAATAACACCCATTTTTTATGACAAACTCTTACTACAAAATTATAAGCGTGTAATTCTGTAACGTAACAATAGCACACTCAAGCACACCACACAACATGTTAGGTGAAATGTTCAAATTGCTGCCCACCTGGTGTGAGACATTCGCACACCCTGCCAACCACACTCAAAGGCGTTCCTTCTGCTGGACCGTGTGTATGAATGCCTAGTGCACACCAAGCAGTCTGCTAGAAATGACGTCGTTCTGAGCGTTTTGCCAGTGCATATAACGCTTGTATGGGTTCTTCAGTGATGCCTGAGACTTCACTGCTGAGGGACACTTCCAAAAACAGACTACCATTCACCTTTCATAAACTTCCAAAATGTTTTACTTAAAAAATAATGGCTTTATTAATGTATGGTTGATATACCATATAATTTGCCCTTTCAAACGGCTACAGATCATTAGTTTTCAGTCTATTTACAGAGTTGTGAACCTATTACCACAATGTAATTTGAGGTCATTTTCATCACCCTGAAAAGAAACCCCATACCCTTTAGCAGCACTCCCGTGCCCGCCTCGCCCCAGCCTCTGGTGATCACTAAGCTGCTTCCTGTCTCTGTGGGTTTGTCTGTTCTGGACATTTCATGTAAATGGAACTATACGATATGTGGTAATTTGTGACTAGCTTCTTCACTTTAGCATGTTTTCAAGGTTTATTCATGTTATAGTGTGTGTCAGTATTTCATTCCTTTCTATGGCTAAATAATACTCCGTTGTATGAATATGCACCACATTTTGCTTATCTATTCATCAGTGGATAGTCATTTGGGTCGTTTCCACTTCCTGGCTACAAGGAGCAATGTTGCTGTGAACATTCATGTACAAGTTTTCACGTGCACACGTCTTCATTTCTCTTGGGCATATACGGAGGAGTGGAGTGGCTGGGTCATGTGATGACTCGATGTTAAAGATTCTGAGGAACTGACACGTGATTTTCCAAAACAGTACATTTCCACCAGCAAGCATGAGGGTTTGAAGGCTTAAATTTTAACATACTATATACTCCAACAAAATCAAACCAATTTTTAAATTTTTAATATTTTTACTTTTTAATATTTTGATATTCTCATTTTTAAATTTTTAATATTTTAAAATTGTTTCACCTTCATTATCCTGATAACCATTTTCAACTTTCTAAGGCAAAGAAACACACTGTCTTCTCTTCATTGTGACATTACGTGAAATGATACTCCAATAGTTTCCTATTTTATTTATTGTAGCCAAAGAAATACAACGGAAGCAATTAAATACTTGAAAGACGTTGTGAAAATCGCAAGAAACAATTTTCGAAGTCTCGATATTGTGAAAGCAAGTACAATGCTTGGGGACATCTACAACAAAAAAGTGAGTATACGAACTTCTTCCTTAGGGGGACAATAATAGCTTTCATATTCTACTCCCACTTGATCCTCACTCCCCCCTAATCTGTTAGCAGAATGGCCCCTGGACTGCCAGACTTAGCTGACCCACAGGGAAGTGACTGGGAAGAGACACGCCTCTTTCTTCCTCTTCCTCCAGGACCTGAGTGCCATGTTGGGCTCAGTCACCACGAGCTGTTGACACTGATTCACATCTTCACAGCCAATGCAGGGCCTTGGCAATTTCCTATTTGAAGAGCAATTAAAATATTTAAACTCAAAGGAACTGCATTAAAACAGTTGGCTCGTACCTGCTGACACTGACATGTGCCTCTCTTGCTCCAAATTCTTGTTTTACTATCCAGCTGTGAAGCCCTTGCTAGATCCCTTGCTGAATACTTTCAGCAAGGAGAAGACAGGACAGTTCCCAGAGCAATTCTGAAGGCAATACATAATTCTAGCAACAGATTGGCTATGTGAAAGAAGCAAGAAAGAAGAGAAAAACATCTAAAATAAAACTCTCAATGCATTGGCCATGACAGACTTTTGATTTATTTTCTCCTGCCTTGATCTTTATTACCCAGATTCTCCTTTGTGAATAGTATAAAAGAGGCCTGTGTCTCCAGTTAAAATTGCCATTTGGGTCACAAGTAGGATCTGTTCTTTTTGAGGGTAGTTATATTCTCAAATTGTGTTTACACTCATTGTCTTAATCTTTTTTGAGAGACTATCTATGCAGTGATTAAAAGCGCCAACTCTGAGGCCAGACTGTTTGGTTAAAAGCCCAGCTCTTTCACTTACAAAATCTGTGGCCTGGGACAAGTTAATACCTTCGAGGCACCTCAGTTTTCCCACCTCATAAGGTGGCTGTGAGCATTGAGTGAATGTGTACAAAGCACTTAGAACAGAGTCTGGCAGCAGGAGTCAATGCCGCCTGTGTAAGTGGCAGCTATTAGTATTCTCTCCGCCCTTACCTGGTGTCGTGCAATTCCCTTTTCCCAGAGGCTCAGAGGGCTGAAGTAACCTGCCCCAGGTCTCCAAGCCTCTAGGTGGTTGCAGTGTTCAAACCCATACTCTTAACGACTACAGTATTTTCTGTGCCAGGTAACTGATTTTGATGACTTCCGAATTATTTGCCTTTTTTTTTAAAAGGAAATAGAGTTTGAAATTAATTTGATTGAATGAAACCATTATCTTTATAGTTGTAACTTAAAGTGTTGCAAAGAACTTGGAAAAGAGATGGTTTAAATGATCACTTGAGTTGTGTTGCTTCTGTCAAGGTCCTATTTTTAAAATCCATTTTCAGTTGAGAATGGCACGTGCATGCAGGAAAACGGGACCGAAAACTATATCAGTGGGCATACACACGTATTTTCATGGATGCTTTATTAAACAGGTCAGCTGAAAATGATCTCTTACTGTGACTGACTGCTAAAGCTGGTTAAAAATATTTCATTAGGTAAATTCAATGCTACAGATAAGAAAACTCCATCCAAATCAGTGTGAATCTTTCCCCAAACTTCTTCCTGTTATCAAATATTAGGTTGAACCATATGAAAAACTGCTAGTATTTGAACTTTTTTTATCCAAAAAATTTAAGTTTCATACAGTTCAACCTGAAAGAAACAGCTTTTTTGGTGAATGAACTTCAGGAATGCATGGTTAAGTCATCACAATGTTTAAAAAGAGCCTATTCTAGCAGAGACCTGTTCGCCATCACTTTCTTCCTGCTACACCTGTTGCAGATGAACTGCCACACCTGTTGAAGGAACAGGGTGGTACTTGCTGAGGTGGGAAGATATGTGGAATGGTAAAATAAATTAAGAAAAAAATCATTTCTCTTATATTTGTAGGGGTACTACAGTAAAGCTTCTGAGTACTTTCAGCAAGGTTTTGCCACTGCAGCAGAGCTCGCCAGCATCCCTCTCATGGATGAAACAAAAGTGCATTACGGAATAGCAAAAGCTCATCAGATGATGCTGACAGTGAACAGCTACATAGCGACTGCAGACCTCCCCAGCCTTGACCACCTGCTGTCCTGGAAGGAGGGCAGAAGCGACATCGCTCCTGATCCTGTTGTGGGTAAGCCATTGTTCTTTTTTTTTTTTTAAACACTTTAGTTTTTGCATTATTCTTAATGGCTAAGTCATTTTCATTGTAAAGGTTTATTCAAACATTGGTGTTTTAATTGCATGGGTAATTTTAATTTTGTTTATTCATTACTACATGAAGATGAAATGTACTTTTGTGCTATATCCTACCTTCAGTTTGTAAGGAAAGCATAGAATTGTGGTAGCAATGCCTTCGACTTAATAAGTCACCATTTTCATGCAGTTTTTTATTTCAGTTATCTTCGGTATTCAACAGTAAGTACTCATCAGCTGTAAGGAATATGAAATGTTTGTTTTAAAAAAAAGTTCAGCGTTATACCTGACTTACCAGAGTAAGTGTTTATAGCTGCAAACTGGCATTATACTCTTACTTTTCTGATGGTAGCAGATTTTCCTATTTTTATCAATTCAAATTTGGATATTAACTTAGATAATATTTGATAATGATTTTTTTCAATGCTACTGTTTTCCTATATACATTTTTTGTGATAATTAGTCAAAATCCACAATTAACTAGGTAGGTGAGGTTCAGTTTTGTGTTTCAACTTGTTAAGACTTTTATATTAGGAATATTTTTAATTTTAAACAGTATGGCCTGTGACAGACTTTCAGTTACAAAATTATTTCTATGCAAATCAAACTTTTGAAAGTAAAATGTTTGGGGATAACTCAAATGGACTCATCAGGCAAAACTTTGTAATGTGAAGAAGCTACTCCTAACTGAAACTATTTTTGCCTTAGACAAAACAATCTCTTGGTATTTATTTCCCCTGTAGAATAAATAGTAAATAACAGTAAATTAAACACAAAGGAAGTTTATTGACCCTCTTACATGAGCAGAATACCACTTACCACTGTCTGTCCTCTAGTTATGAAATTAAGAAAGGTCTCATTCGAAATGTATGTACAATAAGAAAAACAATATGACATCTTTAAAAACACATGGCTTGCTGAATTTCAATGTGCTCAAGTGGCCCCCAAATATTTACGGTTAACTATTAACTAATCATTTTTGGATAATATTTTGCTTACTTCAGAATGTTCCTTTGTCCTATATTTGGGAGTTTGTTCTGTAGTTTTGAGTTATTTTTCCTTTAGCTTCTCACTCTTTCTGCCCAGGAGATAAGGTAGAGGAAATATGGTCCACACTAGAATACTTGCTTTGATGAAGGCTTGGTGGAGAGTAAGCTGAGTTGCTCACATTTTCAGATTTATCCTGGACAAACTTTAGCCATCACATGATAATCATGAAAAAACACACAAACCTGACTTCCAATCAAGGCGATATGTCCATTTGCTACAATCTTGAGTTTTAAAATCTTCTTTATTTTTCTTTACTCTATAAAACTATTTTTCTATTCTTTTTACATTTTATCTCCATATTTTTGTAAGAATGTGTTGTGTTCTAAAGGACTTAGGGATAGAACAAAAAATGCATTTCAAAATACTATTCTGACAATAAAAATTCAGTTCTTCATATGGGGGAGAAGATCAAATTCTCCAGAATGCTATGAAAGCACACCCTGTTGCTGATTCATTTGATCGAGGTTAGAAATCACACATGGATGAACTGCCTCATTATGAAATGAGGAATAATAGTCTTTCAGGTTCAAAAGTAATAAGTTCATTCCCATACTGTTTTTGTGGTCACTGTTCTATATGGAAATAAAACCTGTAGGACATTATCAAACACACTTGCTTGTTTAGCTCAAAATACATATTTTTAGCTCAAAACACACTAAAGTCTACTCTAAAATGTTTCCAAAATATTTCTTACACCACTGCTTTTATTATCCTATCTGTGCTCTGCTTAAAAACCCTCGTTGGCTCCCTACTGCCAACAAATTAAGTACAAGCTTCTCAACCTCTTGGACCACCTCCTCCCCCTGCTACCCACCTCCTTCCCACACACCTTATTTCCAGCTCCAACACTGCCCAGAGAAATCTCACAGACCCTGCAATGTCCTCAAATGCTGAACTCTTCCCTGATTCCCCTCTCACTTGAATGTTCTCTCTTCTCTCTGTCGCACATTGAATGCTATTCATTTCCCTCCAAACACTTTTCTGGGTCGTATTTTGCATCCTTTCATGGCCATTTCTTTTATTGCCTTATCTTCCCATGGAGAGTATGAGTCTCTTGAAAACAGATTCTGAATCTTGGTATTCCTTGCAAAAAAGGCACAATGTCTAACACCCACTTGCTAACAAGTAAATATTTGTCAAATTAAATAGAATTCAAGACGAGTATATATGTCCTAGCCATAAACTAGTTTGCACTAGCCACTTTTTAAAACAAGATTCATAGTCCCCCACCTCCTTGGAAAATATGAACAAAAAAACTCCCTATGATCTGATACTGCATTTTGATTACCATGCAATTATCACATGAATGCACGACAGCACCAAGTAGGATGCTGGCAAAATAAATACAGAAATATTATTTGGAGGTCTGAGCAGCTTTTAGGTTTTCAAACTTCGCCTTTCTTGTCAGAAAAGGCATCTTTAATCTTGCTACAGAGGGGTCCCATGTATTTAGAAAAAAGCAGATCAAAGATTTGAAAGATACATCATAAAAGCTGTGCGGTTACCTTCACCTCCGAGACATACATCCTCCAAACAAATCATTAGCTCGCGGAGCAGGCGATATTCTTTTAAGCAGAGGAACATGGCCCCCGAAGGGAACGGAGCAGCAAGAGCTCTCGGGTCTCAGATGAAATGGAGCAGCCCTTCACCAGCCATCATCTCCCTTCTTTGTACGCTTCGGAGGGATCGGAGCAAATGTAGGAACCTTCCCTCCATGCTCCTACTCTTACATACGGCTGGGATGATTTCCCATTCCCCCTTTCCTTAGCAGAAGCAAACTGAGAATAGATTCTCCTCCCAAATCTAAGAATTTAGAAGGCATTCAAATCGATTGCAGTTCAATATAATTATTGAAGCCTGGAGCAACAGAAATTAGCTCTGGAAGGCTTAAGAGCCTATGAATTTCTGCTGATTTCTCTAGAATATCGTTTATTTCCCTTACTAGAACTATTATCTTTACAATCATGAAGGTTTTTTTTAATGAAAAGCTAATTCATCTTGCCTCGTGGAGATCACAGACCCAGAGGTGGGACAGGTAATAGCACCGTTAACCTAGAAATGTAATTATAGCCTCTTATATGCCAAGATTGTTAACCAAGTCACTGATAACATCAGTGACACAGTTTTAATGAACATTCGTATTGTAGCCAAATATAAATTATATGAGAGAAACAGGGCGCAAATTCTGAGTATAGAAATAGATGAATATGTTTCCCGGTCAGTATAGACAATTACAGTTTTTTAGAAAATGGCATGTAAAAGTTTCCTTGAGTGCCAAAAATATCACCCTGGTTTAATGAATCATTAAATTTTCTTAAAGGAAGACAATCAAGATCATGAATTTGTCTCTTGGTCCTTGGTTTGTGTTGCCTTCATGTCGGCACCCTTGGTTCAATGCCAAGCCTTGTTTTCCTACCCTATTCTTTGCTTGTATTTTTCATTCATGAACTCAATCCTTTAATGAAGGTGAAAAAGCAACATTCAAGAGTGAGTCTTATGTTCCATTATATTTTGATTAGCTACTTCTATTTGTTAAATAACCCTAACAATGAGGAGAAAGTTATGTCCTTGGCCAAAAGTCAGCAAGCAGGTTTTGTATTATCCTGTCATCACAGAGGAAAACTGTCTAATAATGTGTTCAAAAAGATGACATATAAAAGGAAGATTCTGGTGAAAAACATGACTTAAAGTTCACCAAAGCAGCTTGGCGTAATTGAGAGGCTAGCAAGTATCCTATTGCTTGGGTTCCAATATCATACTGAACACTAATTAGTTTTATGACTCTTGGCAAAAGATTTCACTTTGTATCTTCAGGTTGTTATCTGAGGTTTCAAATAGCTCATTGATAAGATTCCTCTGGAACTGGCCACAATTCCTCAGTAAGAGCATCTTCTAAATAAATATGGCATTCTGTAGCCCTTAGAGTGCAACCTAGGAAAATCATGAGCAATTTATTTGTTGTTTTCCCCCCCATAAACACCAGTTTCTGTGGGTTTCCCCAAAAGTTAATTTGTTATTATTATTACTATTATGATATGTTTAACAGCCACGCAAATGCCAGTGTAAATATTTGATCCTTCTGCTAGAGTTTATATAGAGAAGTTTCTAGCTATCTGCAATTTTACTTTTCCCTGGTTGGCACTCTTGAGGTTGCTAAACCTAATAAACTATTGAATCTGCAGATTTTCAGTCCCCCCTCCTGTTCAGCCAACCCTATGTCACATTTCCGTCAGCAGTTCCTCACATCCTGTCCTTTCCCCACTGTTTCTGGGGCCTCCAATTCCAGCACATGCCTCCTTCACTAGTCGTCATGGTTTCTTCTTCACGCACTTCAGTTCGTGGCTGTCTCTGCCCTTCCGAAATCTGGTACCACTCCTACAGCCTCTTTCCTCTGAAAATGAGTTAAAATCTTCTTGAAATGTTTTGAGTTCCCTATTATCATGAAATGATAGAGTTGTGTGGAACCAAAGAAATTGTTTTATACACACTTTTTATTTTCAAAAGTCCTCAGACCCAGGGTAATGCACTCATGGGATCACTCGAAAGGCAAAATGGATCTATAATTCAGTTCTCTAGAATTCCAGTCCCAGCTTCTTTCCATGTGTTGCACTGTCTTATCTATTATTTTCTAGTTAGTAAAAGCATGTCTAACATTGAAAAATAATACATTTTAAATTAAAGTCTAGATTAAAATGTTCACAGTGGGGAAAAAAACAAGCAGGACTTATCTTCTGGCTAAAATGGAGTGAAAGGGAAAAGATTTATCCTCCTGTCTTAAAGGACTAAAACAAAACAAAACATATAAGACCAATGTTTTCAGAAACTGGACAATAGGCAGCACAGAAGAGTGATCACTGAAAAAGGGGAAACCAATGAGCTGAAATGCGTGATTTTCCCAGAGTACTGCGGGGAGGGAGTTGCCAGGCTGTCCCACAGGGAGGGCCACCAAGGCAGAGTCCAGTACACTCCCTGGGTTGAGGAGAGATTGAACTTGGAGTCCAGGGAGACCAAGGTGGCTAGAGTTCACAACAAAGAGTACTCAAAAGGAAAGAGCCAGAGCCAGTGAGAGACAGAGAGACAGGGACAGATACCTGTAGTGTCTTCATCTGTGTGCTGACCAGACTGTGCAGGTACAGAAACTACTGAAGGCCAGTGAAAGAACCACTCAAAAATGTCAGGCACAAAATCAACTCAGCTCAAACAGAGCTGGGAATAGTTTGCGCCCCAGCTGACAAGAATAGAGAAAAACCTCATTAAACGCGGCACATCAAGTGGAGAATTCATAAGAGCATTGTCTCAATGCAAAGACAAATTAGCTCTGAATGAAAGGCTTCTTTGGCCCCACCTAGCAAAGCTTAAAAACAAGTATCAGATCAAATCGCCATTATGCACAGTTTAAGTATTTAGTGATTTTTGTCAGTTATATCTCAATAAGTCTCCATAAAAGGATAAAAGTGTTTCCAAATAACTCAACTGAATCCTGGAACAAAACTCAAAAATATTTATAAGAATAAACAATATCTAGCACCCAACAAGGTAAAATTCACACTATCTGGCATCCAATCAGAAATTACATAGGCATGCCAGGAAGCTGGAAGATATGACTCATAATAAGGAGAACATAAATAAGTAAATAGAAACTGACAAATGACACACACGATAGAATTAGCTGGTCAGGATGCCAAATGGTTACTGAAACTATTCCCATGTGCTGAAGAATGTAGTGCACAGATTAAACTTGTAGAGGACAGCCATGGAAGATATAAGAAAAAAAATCTAAATTTAATTTCTACAAGAAATAAAATATCCAAAATCTAAATAAACTGGATGGGATTAGCAGCAGATTAGATAATGCAGAGGAAAATATTAGTGTACTTGAGCACATAGCAATAGAAACTTCCCAAAATGAAATACAGAGAAAAAATACTGAAAAAAAATGAAAGGGACTTGTGGATCGACTTCAGCAAGCCTAATACGTCAGTAATTGGAAACCCTAAAGGAGAATGAAAAGAGGAAGGAATGGAAAAAAGTATTTTTAAAATAATGAATGGCTGACATTTTTCTGAGTTTGATAAAAACTGTAAACCCACAGACCCAAGAAGCTCAATAAAGCCTAAGCAAAGGATACATCAGGTTAAACCAAGCCACATTATAATCACAGGGCTTCAAACTGATGGTAAACAGAAAAAAGTTAAAGCAGCTAGGGAGGGCATGGGGCGGGAGAGGACAAATACACTGCATAAGAAGGAACAAAGGTGACGGGGCAGAAATACCACTGTAAACTGTGTAAGTCAAAAGAAAAAAAGCAACTTGTTTAAAGTACTAAAAGAAAAACGCCTCAAACCTAGAGTTCTGTACCCAGTGAAATAGCTCTCAAACACCTGGGTAGATTAGAGATGTTTCCAGGCATGCAAAAGCCGAAAGATTTCATCACTAACACACGAACAAGAAACATTAAACAAACAAGAAACGTTAAAGAAACTTCTCTGCGCTGAAGGAAAATGACCTCCAGATACTTGCCAGGTGATAGCCTCAGGGAGGATCTGTGACACAATTCTAATTAAAGAGGTAAGAGAAGAAAATCTTCCCAAGAATTCCTGGGGAGGTTTTATCCATTCTCATAAGGGCGCACCAGAGGAGGAGAGCCCCCTTTCCCTGACTTTGAAGGGCACATGAATAAGAGCTGCCCAGAGCCCCCGTGGCCAGCTTGCAGCCAGGCCACTGCACAGAGCATGTCCGCGGGAGCCCGTGGGAGTCTAGGTCCTGAACGACATCCTTCCACGCGAAAGTAACTAATCCTGTGGTTGCCGCCACCATTTTTTTATGTGAGGCAAATTTTCCGGTTTCTTAAGTCCCTTTCAGCCGGTGTCTTTTTTTTTTTTTTTTTAATATCACTGTCATTGTTTCTTTGGTAAAACCCAGATAAAAGCACTAACAGCCAAGAGCACGGGAGCAATAAAATGCGGAGCCGGGCTGACACCGCATCTTGGGCAGAGGCAGCGTTGATACCGCAGCCCCAGCGGCGGCGCAGTGCCTGGCGCGTCGTAGTGCTCAGGGAAAGCCTCCACGGGCACGCTCGTGTTGCAGTCTTTTTGTTAATTTTGTTTTCAAGCACGAGGCAGCATCTCAGGCTTTGACATTCTCCCTGAAGTTTAAAGATGCCCCATGTTCTAAATGTACTTACCTCTTCTCGCCACTGAACTCCTCCCCCATTTTGGACCCTTGGCTCTCAGAGGGTCAACGTTCTGATCTCTGTTAGGGAGAAATCGATCTGGCTGAACTGAGTCACCCATAGTAGGAGTGACGAAAAGTACTTTAACCTATTCAGAGCATTTGGGGTTGATTTTTTAATGTTTTAAGATTACCTGTTGCCAAAATTTAGGACAGTTGTGATAGAGCGTGTCATTGAAGTCTTTCAGGCAATGTGGGGCAAGATAATTGTGAATATTGAGACAAACAGATAGATCTTCCAAAGTCTGGGAATCTACCCTGAAATTCAACTTCTAGGAGCTACTCCTGGATTTGAAAGCTTTCCTTTCTTCAATATAAATCTATACCTTCTTTGAGGGGAAAAAAGCTTGTTAGAATTTTTAGATGACAGATCTCTCTCCCATCAAAGAAAGTGGTGAAAGCTAAGTTCCCTCCCCTCTCATCAGAAAAATATACAGTCAACGCATATAATTTTGAGAAGGCTCAGTAGCCATTGCTTAATGGGTAGAATTTACAAGTGTTTACGAGTATCTGGCTCTTTACTCTCCTGGCCACACAGAGGATGGCTCTTCTTAGTCCTTGGCAACTAGGCTGTGCCCTGTGACCAGTCCTGGCCCAGGGACCAGAGTTACTTCTGGGTTTACACAGAGGAGAGCCCTCCTCAGATCCAGCAGCTCATTCATGCCCGGCTGCAGCGTTCATGGAGGAAGGCAGAGTTAAAAACTGGAGCCACAAGGTCGAGCAGCCAGCTCGCTAAATCTGCACATGTAGACCTCTTGTCCTAGAAAGCCATTCCCATCTGCAGCAGGGTCTTTGTGAACACAAAATAGCCCTTTATTGTGATGAACACTGAGATTCTCAGAGTTGTTCGTTATCAGGGCTTGGTTCAGGCCGCCCCGACTCCGTGAGCGTCAGGCTTGTTCATGAGGGCCCCTGAGACAGCAGCAGCGGGAGCCCCAGTGGGAGCTCCGGGACCTCGCTTTCCCTGCAGAACAATTTGTAAACAGTGTGTTTGCATGTCGAGTCTGCCTGTGATATTTTAGAGGCAGGGAGCCTTTGTTTCTCACTTCCTTTTCTAGTCATACCCAAAAAGAGTTCAACAAGACAAATTGAGGATGAAACATTAAAATATATTCTTTCTATATGCTCTGCTGTCAAACAGCTTAAGAAAGATAGGCATCTTTTTTGCTAATCTAATTTAAATTGATAGGTTATCAAAGTGGACATCTAATAAAGTTCAAGAAGGAGCTTAGAGAATTTCAGTGTCTTCTGCAGCTGATAAAAAATATCTTCACAGATGAAACATGCTGAAGAAGACAAATCAGTAGTTAATTGCAGCCGAATTTTTAAATAAAAAGGGCAGCAGAATTTGAGCCTGAATTTCAAATTTCCTTATTCAAATAGTTCCCCCGTCTTTGTATATTTTCTGCAACACAAGTGACAAGTTTGCTTTCTTAGGAATCAAGTATTTCTTCAGAAAATGAATGCTTACTTCATTGGGAAATAATAATGTAGCTCTAGATCCCTTGGGTTGAAAGATTTCTTTTTTCCCCCTCCGAGAGCCTCCTTCTCTATCTGCTGCCTTAGTTCAATAAAAGAGAATTCTTGATCGCTCAAACAAAAACTGCACGGCTTTTAGATTCTGCTCACAGTTCTTGGTAGCTGATGGTGTTACCATTTTTAACTTTCCAATGTACACTGAACTCACCACTTCTAAGAAAAATGTAGCTGAGTTTCTCTAATCTGGTTTAATTTTGATTTTCTCTGGAATCGCTCGAAAAAGCTGATGAAAAGTTTGGTGGTGGGTGCCAGCATAGCGCAGCCGGAGTGAGTGCCGGAGCTGTCCCCGCAGAAGGCTCCTAGGGAGTGCAGCTCTGGCAAAGCCCATCGTCACCCGTCTGGTTGTTCTGCTCCTCATGAGGGGTCTCACGTCTGCTTCTGTCCTTGTTGTTTCACCTGTGACCCTGGACTCTAAACACTGTGCCAATTTATAGCACTTTCTGCCATGTGTCCCCCCAGTGTGGGGGCAAAAGACCCTCTCCTATGTGTATTTAATCCTTTTTTTGATAAGGCTCTGTGAGGGCAATTATAGTGACTCTTAATCCATATAATTTCTCCTCAAAAGGAAATGACATTAACACTGTATTTAAAACATGAACATAAAGAAACAAATTTTCTTGGCTTCTAATTCTTTGCAAAATTTCCCTGGTCTGAGGATTCATGTGAGACTTTTTCTTTCTAATTACCTCTCACTTGGTATTTTGATCATTATGAATTTTTATTTTTTTAATCACAACCTCAATCAAAAGTTATATCCATGTTCCCAAAATTCAGTCTCCTATATATTCTTTTACTCTGTCCTCTCCTATGTCTTGCGCTCTCAAATGATAGTGAATGTTTTCATAGTCTACGCTCTTTAGCATGATGAATAGAAAAATAAATACTTTTCATGATGAATATCCTTTTAGAAATTATTTATAATGCTTTATTATGATGACTGACTTGGCTACAGTCACTGGATTTATAGTTCACCCCCCACGGACGACCTCTGCCTCCTGCAGTTGGTCCAGTGTGTGCAGAGTGGGCAATGTTGAGCAGGAGTCTAATCAGAAGAAACGCCAAAATATTCCTAATTTGAATGCCAGCCCATGCCAACCAGTGTCTTGACCTTCCTGAAGTGAATTCTTGAAACACTGCGAATGTACCTGAATACACACACTTTCTGAGTCCTCTGAACTCCTCTCGCAATGAAATGACTATTAAAAACACTGACCAGCTCTGGCTGGTGTGGCTCAGTGGATTGAGCACCAGCCTGTGAACCAAACGGTTGCAGGTCCGATTACCAGTCAGGGCACCTGCCTGGGTTGTGGGCCAGGTCCCCAGTGGGGGTCATGCAAGAGGCAACCACACATTGATGTTTCTCTCTTTCTCTTTCTCCCTCCCTTCCCATCTCTAAAAATAAATAAAATCTTAAAATAAAAAAAGAAAATGATTATTAAAAAAAACAACCAACATTCATCAACCCCAAATCCTTTAACACCCCAATGTACTCAGGCTTTTTTTCTTTCCTTTCATTTCATTCTAACCTTCAATAAAAAAATCTGAGCAAATAGATGCTTTTTCATCGTGCCCTTAAGGTAAACAAAGTTGGACTTTGTCAAACCAAGAAGGAAAACGAAAGTTGGCTTATTTAAGTGCTATGCCTCGAAGGGGTTGCATTTATTGACTTCTAACATGGAATTGGGCACCCAAAATGAGAAAAAAGACTGGTTAATTTTAGCCTTTGGTGAGATAAGTCCGATTTTTCTGAATTAAGACTACACATTTTATTGTATCAACTAATAAAATATATTTTGCAAAATACAGAGAATGAAGTGTATTTTGTACCCTTATCAAAGGAATTTTAGTTCAACGCTCTCAAAGGTCTTCTAGTCTTGCTTACTAGAAAAGCTCCTGGGGACAGACATGTAGTTTTCCTTGAGTCTCCGCATGTTTTTAACTTTGATACTAAAATAACAGTGGAGAAATATGAAACGAAGCTTCAAAATCAATAGTCAAGAACAGGATAGGTGAGAAATACTGGGAAAATTTGAGTCCAAATGACCATCTTAATCTTTTGAGGGTAATATATTTGATGTTCAGATTTATTTGGTCCAAGTTGTTGTTGGTAACAACAACCACTAATAGAATTACACAAAGAAGGAAATAAGCTATATGGGAAGAAGCTATTGTGTCCAACCTTTAGGTACTAATTAAAATTGAAAAAAATTAATAAACATAAAAGCTCATCATATTGAATATAACATAAGCAAATAAAACATTTTTCATACAAGTCTTAGTGGGGACAGGTGAACGGACTGATACTATGATTTGATCATAGGAATTCTTCCTAAAACTATGGATACCCAAAGAGCTATATTAACTCACTCTCGTCTGAATGGATTCGCCTGTTCATTCACGTGCATACAGGGCTTTACATTCTAATCTTACCTGAAGATTTCTACGATGAGACGTGAAGATAGTATATTCCTTAGTAGCTTGATTGGCAGGAAATAGAGAGCAAATACACGCACAGCTTTTTAATAATTTATAATTACTTACATGAATCTACTAAGTTTAGGCACACAATTATATGACTAATTATGTTGAAAATCCAAGCGGATGCTTAAATAGATGACCATGCCCCGAGGCCGCTCCAGTTGTTTCTGCTGTCTCATTTAACCATGCAAATGTTATTAAGCATTCCTGGCTAAAAATGTTCAAGCATGTGCAAGTGTAATTGCATAGATAATTATGCATAATACTGTCACTTTCTATCTGTAACATAGGCATTTTCCTTTACAAAATACCAACTTTCTACTGGGTAGCTTTCTCAGTACATGCCAAGAAAAATATAATCTGTAAAAGATGAGTAGACCGAAACCAACCTATTGCTTTTTCTTCAGGATCTCCTCCTAGCTCTTCTAAGCACATCAATTTGAAGTAACACAGAAAAATGTCAAGCCATATACTAAAAGTAAAGCAAATTTTAAATAACTATGAGTGCAATATTCTATATTCACAAGGTGTAACTCACTGTTTTTAGATTCATGAAAATATTTATACAGACCTGTTTACAGAGATACAAAAGAATTAACTCCCCTGTTCTATGAGTAAAAAATGTATATGACAAGTCTTTCAGGTTTGCAGGTGCTAAAGCCATGTTTCTAAAAGAGCAAAAAATGTTCAAGAAAAAAATTAAACAGCACAAATATTAGTATGTTGGCAGGTTGATTTCTTGTCATGAGATCTATTAGGAGGCTTTACGATGTAGAATCTTGCCTGATGTCATGCCTTGCCAGGCTGGATTCTGCATAGCTCTGCTTAACAAGTCCCAACTCTGGTTCCAAAGTTTGGTGTGTATGCAGCTGTTTGGTGGAACCTGATTGGTGGAACCAGAGTCACATGACTCTGCCGAGTTGCAAGAGAAGCTGGAAAAGTATCTGGCTTTTCAATGCCTTACATGAATTACGATTTCTGAAGCATGGAAATAGAGGTTTAGATGCTGGCAGGCAACTGCTACAAACAGTGCTGAGTGCTGTGAAGAAAAAGTGGGGAAAGGGGACAGAAGTGATTGCACTTGAGGAGGGCTATTTTAAACAGAAGGTTCAGAGAAGCCACAACAAAAGAGGCATGGTGTGCACAGAAACCAATTGAAATGGGGAGAAGACATCCAGGTAAAGCTAGGCTTGTTCAAGTAGCGAAGAGAAGACCAATATGGTGGGAGCAAACTGAGTGAGGGCAGAGGGAAGAAGTGAGCTTTCAGCAACAGGCAGTTCTTCTAGGACCTTTGGTCCATAGTGATGACTTTGGATTAGATTCCAGTTGTGATGGAAAATTGTCATTGAGGTCTGAGGATGGGACGCTGACTTTTTAGAAAGATCACTTTGTCTGCTGTGTGAAGAACAGGTTGTAAAGCAGCGGACTCTTTAACTAAATCCTACTGTAAGAAATGTATTTTACCTCATGACATGTAATATGTAATTGATTCAAGAGCTTGATAAAACAATACTACATGTGCAGCACTCAGGTATTTTTCTATTGTAGTCTAGTCCATTTCATGTTTTAAGGATTAAAAAAATATAAGTAGAAGAGTCTTATGAGGAAAAAGTGAAATTAGAATTGTTCACTGGTGATTCAAAATATACTGTTTAATTTTCTATAATGATATAAGTATTTTAAGATGCTCTGTGGGAAACTAAACTTCTCAATAAGGTTTAGACAGCTTCCCAAAGGTGCAACTCAAGGACCACTCGCATTAAAATTACCTGATTGGCGGTGGTCGGAGGGGCTGTTATAAGTGCATCACCACGGATTTACTGAGTCAGAATCTCCCTAGTGAATAGGGCTTGAGAATCTGCTTTTAACAGGCTCACTTGGTTATATGCATGGTTAGATTTTCCTGACGTATATTTTATATATTTATATATTATATACACATATTGTGTTTATACATTTTGCTATATGTAATATATATTAAATATTTATCAATATATAATATATATATTTCACTAATGTATGTAAATCCATTTAGTGGATCTTTAGATAACATTTCTTAATAACATTATAAGTTCATATATGAATTATGAAAAGCACTCTGAATCAGTACATCTATTCTTTTGCCTTCTTTAGATATCTATTTTTAAATCAAGTGAAAGTTCTTGAACTCTTCCTCCCTAATCCCAACTCTTATTTGTTACTTCACATCATTTATCAGAAATAGTATTTTTCTCGGCTCTTTACTCCTAAATGTTTCCAACATTTCACTCCCCAAAGAAGTTTACTACCCATGTGGAAATGTAGTAAATATCACCTAGTCACAACTCCACAATTCTAAGTGGTATTTGGCAACATTATTTTTCAATAGGTTTGCATAGCATTGATTTTCACTAAAGATTTTCCTCGGAATTTTCTCATTATGTAATTTGGTTTTGAAGCATTCCGGATACAACAGATTAGATGGTTTCTCTTTCTAAAAAAAAAAAAAAACAGTTTTCAAAGTATTATTAAAGTGTGTACTGGGGGGGCAATTTTCTTTCCTCACTTCTAAAATGAGACAGGAACCCCCCTAAGCTATATTATTGATCACTTGCATGCAGAATTGGGCTTCAGTCTGGCACATGTATTGTGTGTAAAGAATGGGGCTGAACGCCTGATGTTATAAAGTCACTTTGTAAAATGTTTTTTCCAATTTCACATTCACTTTTGTTGTCCGTGGAACAATGTCCCCCCACGTCAGTGGGACCATTGCAGGAGACCCTCATCCCATTTTCCTCTTCCCACAGCCAAAGCAAAATAGCCTGACTCATTATGCCTGCACGTCAGATGAGTCGTCTCCCACCGACTCAGCTTCAGCCACCAAAAGGGACGGAATTCTTATGTGTTCCTGGGGAAACATGGGGTTAAAGTGGACGGGATTTCAGGATGTGTTCAGCTGACTTGCTATGTGGTGAGGGACTGCAGCCCTAGCTAATGACTTGTAGGTGCGGAATCCTCAGGTCTCTCAGGTGGTTTCAGTCGATCAGTTTCAGCAGCATGATGAAAAGGTTGAGATAAAATAAACTGACAGTTGCTACTCATCGTAGGCAGCAAGCTGTACCCAGGCAGCTGAGACCCTGGGAGCCCTCTTTCTCAAACAAAGGCTTTCACTGCAGTGAGCAATGAACTCCAAATAAAAAAAAAATGGGGGCAGATTGGCAGCTGGTGACCGGCAGGAGGAGGGAAAGGAGGGAAACTGGGAAACACAGCAATTGCTGGCTAATTAGAAGCCATTCCCACCTACTTAATACCAACCCATTAAACAGAAAACACTTTTCATCTTTCTCTCCTGCTACACATGACATTATACTCTAATCAATACCCTCCCACTGGCTGCCTCTGTGCCCACAAATAAATATACTTCAAGTTTAAGAATGCAGTAATTGATTCGGGACGGTAAAACTGCAGCTTTCACAGGGTATTTTCTGAAGATACTAATGCAGTGTCTGTGATGCTTAGATAAAGTAATCATATCTGTAAACTGACAGCTGTCAGAAATGAAAAACATAAGGGAAACCTAAACACGACAGACTTATTTGAGCTTTCAAATGTTTGGCTTAATAAATTCACAATCACTGCCGCCCTTTTGACCCTCTGTACACACACACACAATTTATAAGATGACATATGGGAAATATAATAGGTGTATATAAAACTATCTTGCATTGTGTTTGAATATAATTTTAATAGAATTTTTTCATTGGTCCTGCATTTAAGCTTACGGGAATATATCTCAACAACTCAAACTACTGAAAATGTATCCTAATGCAGTAAGAGAATGTTTGTGTGCCATTACCTTTATATTATGTTGAACAATTTTTCACCCCCCCCATAGGTGGGTTTGGTGGCTCTAAGAAAAAATTTATATCTTACATAATACTTACATGAAAACAAATTATCTAAAATGTTATGTTTTCCTTGTTTCCATTCTGTGACTTTTAGAAGGTTTTTTTCCCTGAACCTAAATAATCAGCTTCCAGACTTCCTTACCGATACTCTTTCTGTCCCTGTGCACTAGTTCTGAGACATCGATCACAATGCGAGCCAAGAACACAGGTGTTGAAGTAGTCAGTGATAGAGAGGAAGCACTGTTCCCCTCTGCTCTGTCAGAACAGCAGGAAAGGCCCGAGGAATGAGTAGGATTTCAGAATGCATATCTTCAGAGAGCACATCTCACATGCTTTCCATCGTTCTGTACTGCTTACAACCATTTTACTACTTTAAATTTTTTTCACCTTTGGAGTGAATTTAAGTTATAAAAAGTTTACCCTCTGCCATCTAAAAATGTATTGGAAAAGTAACGGGATACTATATTTGAAAACTAATTCAAGCTGGTGAGTTCATTAATTGCTCAGCCCACTTCACAAGTCTTTAGAAAGCTTAGAGATAGAAACGAGTCTTAGGTTGGTAGATGAAAGTACCATTTGAAAGTAGGGTCCTGGATTAATTGCTCTCTAAAATTTTCATTAATGCATGGATGCCATCTTTCAGTTTGATCTTGATGGAATAGTTAAGATATTTATAAATGTGTCATGCTATATCCTAAAAGAAATGGTATTGTTTAGTAAAAATATAGAAGACAAATATCAGAGACATTATTATAATATTAAAGATAAGAGGCTGCCTCTTCCTGCTTTAGAAATGAAGCAATCAGTGGTCTACCTTCATCTGAGATTAAGCTCTTTTCTTAGTAGAGTAGCACCAAAAATACCATGAACAGTTGAAACCGTTAATTCTTCTGCTAATGCACCTTTTTAATGACTGTCTTTCTCAAGAGCAGCTGTTAATGAGGTCATGTTAAAGCATAGCAAATTATTTTACAATAAAATATTTTCCTACAGTACCTCAAAAAGTGTTCATGTGTATTTACAGTCTTTCTTCATCCTCATACCTGCTCAGTTTCCCTCCACCTACTCCTGGACCCCAAAGGAAAAGGATTTTCATTGGCTGAGAGAGAGGCTAAGTCTTCATTCACAGCAGAATGAAGAACAAGGTGAATGGGGATAGAGACAAAGGTGTTGAGCAAGAGAGAGGAGAGATGATTTATGTGAAGTTTCGGGGTGCTGTGGAGAGTCTAAAGGAATTGTACGATGAAGGAAATGGGAGATGATGATGTATGTTGGGTCCTGAATGGATCCCCTTTGATGAACCTGAAAAATGCAAGAATTTGAATTATGCTTTAACTGCTTTTGTTCTTGGGCCGCCTTTCCTCTCCTGTAACAGAACTCACAGGGTTTCTGGGAATGTCAGGTCTTTTCAGGTTATCTGTTTGAATCCAAAACTTTTTTCTTTTTTTTATTGGTGTTAACTTGGGTACCTATGGTGATTAAAACTTAGGTCAATTTAAATTTAAAAAGGTCACTTGCCTACAGGCTTCTATATTCTATTCTAAATAGTCATTCACAGCAAAGTCATAATTGCAGAGTAAATTGGTTGGATTTGTCATTTCCTGCTCTCATAGACATTTCCTCGTAGGAATTATGGGGTAGTTTAAAAACAACAAAATGCTATAATCAACAGCATTTTGCATCACAGAATAGATGACACTGACATAAGAAAAATGTTCATCATCAGTCATTACCATTTCTTACTAAACAAAAACAGTGAGCTAGTTCTTGCACTGAAGGTGGTATTTTCAAATTTATTGCTCTGTTTCTCCAACTGAGTAGTGTTAGAAAGCCAGCCAGTCGCGTGCGAGAGGCAACAAATTGATGTTTCTCTCTCACATTGATGTTTCTCTTCCCCTCTCTCTTCCTCCCTCTCCCTCTCTCGAAAATCAATAAGCATGCCTTTCTCAAGAGCAGCTGTTCATTGGCATGTCTCAGCCAATGAAAATCCTTTTCCTTTGGGGTCCAGGAGTAGGCGAAGGGACACTGAGCAGGTATGAGGATGAAGAAAGACTGTAAATACACATGAACACTTTTTGAGTTACCATAGGAAAATATTTCATTGTAAAATAATTTGCTATGCTCAGGTGAGGATAAAAAAAAAACAAAATAAAACATGCTGTCTGCAATGACAGCTTTTCAGATGTAACACCCTTTTTCATAAGTGAATCTTGTCCAAATGTCAATTTCAAATTCTATATCTTTACTTTTACTTCAACAAATTGATTTCTGACATCCTGACTTGATGCACACAGAAGACACTGAAACTTCTCCTATGTTGAATTATGCTTTTTCACTCGTTTTACGCAGTAGACTTCTCCTGTCTCCTAAGAGTCCTTCCCTGCCACTATGGTGCAGAAAGTGAACACTTTTAAAATACATTTTTCAGTTCATTATTTTATAAGTATTAAATATTATGTCTTGGCCATTCATGTGGAACATAATATTTAAAATTAACAGATTGTTAAAAGTGCATTAATTATGAAGCAAAGGGAAAAAGTAAAATATATAAGAAGATAAAATGAGCAAACTTTTTATGTGTTCGAGCAAACTTTATAGTCTACCTATTTGTTTGTCATGTGCATTTCAAGAGTTTAATCTTAAGCTATAAAAAATACCAGTTTCCAACCACCATCTGTTTAGAGATACTGATGTCGGGCCATGAGCTCTGCTGTGGTTTTAGGAATCTCCGCTCCAGTAGTCTGAAAGGAAAGGATCCTCTGCTCAGAGCTTAGCTCTTGTATGTTCTTTCCTGGAGGTTAATGTGAAAGTTAACTAAGAAGAAAAGTTAACTCACTTCAGTACAGTGTAATCTATATATTTTTATTGCATATATATTTTTTTGATTGGGAAAGATATCAAGCCTCTAATACTGGGTTATCAACCTAGCAATTTTTCTACTTAAATATGGCTATATATTTTATTGTATTTCATTTTTTTGTTATAGACACTTTGTTATCAGGTGTATTTCTAAATACACAATGTTATTTTAAGAAGGGGGCTTACTTTCATAACAAATTATGTCTGCTGCCATTTTATTTTCCTTTATAAATCACTGCCTTTTGCGTGCTTTATATTGCACATGCATGTCTAACTAGTGAATTACTCAGAGTTCATCTAACTATTATAATCCTCAAGTTCAAGGGTGTCAGGATAGTTTGATGTTTGTGAGACTCTTGCAAGTCCACAAGCTCTAAGCTCCTGAAATGGAATCAAGGAAGTGATCCATAGGGAGACGCCAGAGATGTGGACTCTGATACAAGCCCAGCCATTAACTATCTGATCTTCCATTTTCTAATTTGTTACATAAGCAAACCACTCAAACTTTTCTAGAACATTGAAAGAACTGAGTGTGAAAAACCTGGTACAGTGAGCTATCCACACAGGGGAGGGCAAGAGTAGGTTAACAGTCATTCACATGGAAAATACTACAGTAATTAATCAACAATAACACAAGAATAAATTCTGTGTTTTGTGTACTTACAACTATAAACCTACTTTGCCTCAGCCTGCATATTGAGAATATGAAGTATTAAGTAGATATTAGTTCAGCACTTTAAGCGATGGACTCCAGAACCGGGAAATCTACAGAGCTCTGAGAAGCTTCGGAGAGGAGGGGCTGAAACTAGCTCAAGGAAGAGCACCTGTCCCGGAGAAAGAAATTCCTACAGATGTTCTCCACTAGGAGCGTGCCCGAACGTCTTACCTCATTCACCCAAATGGGGCAGAGGACCCCAGGATACTGCTGGTCTCAAGAGATTGTATAATAGAGCATGCTTCCTTTTATTTTCATATGTTTTGAACAATTTAAACAATATGAACACTTATTTACAGTGCAGAAAAGGACAAGCATTATAACTTCTACACACACAGACACACACCAAATTTAGAGTGTAACTTGTCTGACCATGCTGTACCCACTCATGTGTTCAACCCTGTGTATTACTGAGATCTCTGGGACTTTGTGGTCCCTCCCTACAGATGTTGACTGAAAAGTAATTTAAAAAGAAGTGTCCCAGTGAGTTTAATTCCGAGGAAGCAGGTAGATTTGAGCAGATCTGGAAGCATATATTCTTGAAATTGTATATCTCTAAGAGTGCCCTCTAACAACTGTTTAAATTTAATTAAAATATTTTAAAAATTCTGTTACAAAGCATAGTGTCACATTTATTTCAAGTGGGAAGATTTAAGAAGAAAATAGGTACCTTTATGTTTTAAACATTATTTCCTTTTATTTCGCCTACTGAAAATTGATACACATTTAAACGTTCTTTGCTTTCTTGGACAGATAAAATTTGAGTTAGAATTGTGTTTACTACACTCCTTGACATATCAAAGAAAAGTAAAAACATATATAATACTTTAAAATAGTAAAATATCCAATTTTTGAGAATCTCTACAGGTCTAGAATCCCAAGTAGCTATAAATGTCATTACTGAGATGGGGTGGAGGTGAAATATAACATCTTATCAGCCAAAAAAGAGTATTTGAATGTAGTGTTCAATTTAAGATTCACTTTCTCGCTTCTGCTATCTCGTTATAAGAGGCTCTAAAAGCAGCGGAAATAGCAGGCGGTTCCCTTCTACATGAAAACCTATAAATTCAATCTGATTTGGCTTAGCATCAAGAGGAGATCCAGAACCAATGTAAAGGAAGTAAAATGAGCCCTTGGTCATTTCACCAACGGCTGAGAGCCAGTGACTGTGGGCAAATGTCCTGATGCCCAGACTCACCCAGAAAGAGCCAACCTAATCTAATTCTAATCTATCATGGCTCTCTGTGGAAAATTAAAACAGAGAATCATATCATTTATTTCTTGAATTTAAAATATTTAATTAAGTCATTATTTTAAATTACTGATAGGTCTTAAATATTAACAGTGTTTACCAATGGATCTAGTTTAAGAATGTGTCACCTATTTTGCTTGAATTCAATATTTGAATTGAATTCAAGTTTACAATATTATTTCAAAGCTTTTTCTAAGCCACAGTGAATTCCTTTAAAAATGCATTGCTCCTATTTATTTATGGTATCAAGCTATACCTAAACACTGGGGTGGTTAGGAATTATTTGGGAAATTTTAGAAATTAATTGGAAGAAATAAAATTATTTTTAAGTGTTATAACTGGAAAATATTCCATCAAGGTTAGCAATAAATGTTTATTATAAAATATTTTTTCAGAAATCATCGCACAATAATTCTGGAATGAGACACTAATTTTACTCTTATATTTATACATTATCTTTCAAAGATTTTTTAAGATCAAATATACTTCAGGTTGAAATTCCTCTTCTCTTTTTTCAAAGTCGTTGCTGCCCAAACTATAAATCTCAGAACAGCATTTCAAAACTTATTTCTACAAAGTTGCTCTTGGTTGCTCATCATTTCTAGAAACTTATTTAATGTGTGGTCCATTTCTTTCCTGATACAGAACTGTGTACTCACATAAGTGTGGGTGAAACAGGAGATGTGACTGTGCCTGAACGTGGGTGTGCAAGTTGCTGTTTGCTGTGTGTGCATGTGCGGTGATTCTATGCAGCAAAGAATCCATGAGAACCTAAACATGCAGAATAAAGAAAGCAAAATGGGAAAGAGATTTTCCAACTTAATTCGCACCAAAAGAAAATTGAATAAAAAGAAAGAAAGTGTAAATGACATATTGACATTCTTTCCTTCTCTGAAAAAAATTTGGCTGGTTCAAGGTGTTGGCACAGATGTGGTGATAAGAGAAGCAGACGGACTTGAGATATATTTTTGTATAGTTGATGGATTACATTTGAGGATAAATAACAAAGAGACATGAAGGGTGATTTCTCAATTTTTGGCTTGAGCACCTGGGCTGCCCGGACTTTGGGAAAGATCAAGGGTTCTCATTTGGATGTTCTGTTTTAAATGTCTAAGATGTGATTTAGATCCTTGACTACAAATTTCGAGCAGGATTTGGATGTGTACGTCTGGAGCTCAGAGGGGAGGACTGGGCTGCACAATCGAATTTCAGACTCAGAGCTGATGGAGTGTCGGTAGCAGTGGCACTTCATGAACTAACCCGCAGAGGGCACAAAAAGAGAAGAACGGCCCAGGTCTGAGAACAAGGCTACTCCACACGTAAAGGCTGGGTGCCAGGGGCAGCGCTAGAGGTAGAGGGTGGGAAATGTCACAGATGACTACATATCCATGAGACACTTATTCCCATTGAAATGTGGAGCACGAATTTTTAATGACTTTAAAAATGAATGGCTAAGCTGGCAAAAAGCAAGGAAAATACCCAGGGGCCTACAACATAATGTGCTTGTTATGTTCAAAGAAAGCAAAGTCATTGTGGCTTAAAGAGGAGTGAGCAAGGAGACAAGTGATAGGATAGAGGGTCCCAAAGTGAATGGCTGGGTATGGCGGGAACGATCCAATACAGAGGGGAGAAATTATGTGAAGAAGAGGGGAGAATTGTTGGAGGGGTGTTTTTGTTTAGGCAAGAGAGGATGGGATCCACTCACAAAAGGCAGGGTTGGCCTTTGTTGGCAGCGAGGACACATCTCCTTGGAAAGAGGTGTGCGTGGATAAGGTGAGTGACGTGAGATCTGTTGGAAGTGTATCCATGTTATCTTGTCAGTGCTCCAGGTTTCTTAGTGAAATTAGAAGCAACATCATCACCTAGAGGTCAGATTCAAGGAGAAAAGAAAAGCATAAAGTTATTGTCTAGGACAGTAAGAGAGTAGGTGGGCTAGGTCAATACATGATTACTCTAAGGCAGATCTAATGGGTCACTTGAGGTCTGAAGTGTAGTTTTTCATTTTATTTGTTATAATCGGGTATTTCTGTGGTCTGCCTCTGTGAAGTATGGCTTATGAAATGGTCCAGCTTGCTTGAAGTCTGATACGAAAGGAAAATATAGACATTTTTTATTTTAACCTTGTGCCCTTCCTATACCCAACAATTTTTAGGGATTACTTTATGCTGTCCACATTTAAAATTTTGCATCTGAGAGAAATTTCCTATTTTCAACTATATCTCTTAAAAACCATATCTCTCTAAAAATGTAAAAAGTGGAAAATCTGCTTGAAAGTGATACTATTTTGAAATTAAATGAGCCATTTCCAAAAATACTAAGCTAATGAGATGCAAAGGTTTTAGCAAATTTGTATTCAAGGAAACTTTAAGTATTTTTGTACTATGGCCATCACTCGAATTTACTGATCATATTCACAGACATACTCATCTGTGTTATTAGAAACATCTGAGTAACGAACGTAGCCGTTCACAAAAATTGACCATAAAACTCAAAACCAAAGTCCATTCATTTCTTAATAATGATGGCTTAACTCTCAGCTCCTGGGCTTGTTCACATAATGTGCCTGTAAGCTCTGTTCTGTATCCAAAATTATGATTAGTATATTTAATCAATGGTTTCCGTTCTTATTGGGGCCATCAACATATCAAAACGCTATGTGCTAATTGCACATAAAAACAGCTAAGACTTCAGAACTCACATAAAATAATGACTAACATTTATTGAGACCTCACATGGTAGGCCCTATGCTAAGCAATTTCTGTGCAGTATCTTTTTTATTCCTGCAGAGATGCTGTAAGTTAGGTACAGGTAAACCCCTTGGTAGTAAGAACCTTGGCTGCCCTGTTCGCCACCGAATATCAGTGCCTGGCATCAAATGGCCTTTGAATGTATGTTTATAGAATCAGTGAACAAATATTCTTATTGCTACCATTTCACATGTGAGAAAACTGAGGCTTAGAAGGAGATGAAGAGTGAGTGATGGAGCAGGAATCCGAACCCAGTTTTGTTTGATTTCAGAATCCATGCTTTGAACCACTGTCTTTGCCCAAATTGGTCATTGACCCCAGACTTTCTAAATTTAAAGGGTATTATCTCTTGTTAGATTATGCTTAATTTTGAACCCCTTGAAGATTGGAATTCAGTTGAGTGCATTTCTATCAAGAAATTGTAATTTATTCAAGTCAAAGGAATTACCTACTCAAGGAAATAGCTGCCTTTAATTTCTTAAATGTATAAGATCCACTTTTTTAAAAAGTGAAGGTGTTTTCAGTTTTCCCATCAAAGTGGTAATAGAAGAAGGATGTGAAGGAGGAAGCATGGTCTCGCTACTCAGAAAGCGGCCTGTCCCCAGCAGTGGGCAGCATGCACATCACCTGGGGGTCTTTTAGAAATGCAGAAGCTCATGCTTACCCAGGTCCCCTGGATCAGATCAGCGTTTTAACAAGATCCCTATGGTTCCCAACCCTGGCTGCACTTTGGAATCCTCTGCCATGTAAAATTACTGATGCGGAAACATCACATCCCACACCCAAGGATGTGGATTTAAATGGCCATCAATTGGGTGGCACTCAGAAATGGCATTTTTAAAAAGCCCCCCCAGTGATTCTAAGGAGCAGGTAGTGTTCAGAACCACCAGAGTTATGATCCTGAACACACTCACGTCTAGGTTCTTTGCCCAGTGCCCACACTTGCCGAACCAGCCATGCAACTCCGCCAGGCCTGCCTTCCAGGGTGTCCAACCTGCTAGCGTCTCTGCACCACGCTGGAAGAAGAAGAGTTGTCTTGGGCCGCACGGAAATATATTGTGACATGTAATCACAAAAAATTCTTGTAACATTTTAAGTGAGTTTATGATTTTGTGCTGGGCTGCATTCACAGCCATCCTGGGCCGCATGTGGCCCACGGGGCACAGGTTGGACACCCCTCGTAGTCAGTGAATGAAGAGGATGTATGCGGCTCACTTCCGGGAAGCTGAAACGAGCGGACACAAGATGCTCTGAAAAAGTTTAAAACATAATGAACGTGTTATTTTTGTTTTTATCTATTTTGAGTTATTTTTATTGTTTATCCGTATCATCTCCACTGCTCATCATTTCAATGTTAACAGCCTTATTTTAAATGAGCTGGAGTGTGCATACAGTGCAGTGTTTTAGAAATTTTGAAATTATGAGAGCAACTGAAGATTTACAAGTTCCTAAATTCTATTGGGAATAACAGAAAAGTATATGAATGAAAGCCAATTTTGGGTCATTTTTGTGTGCCACTGATTATCAGCCCAAGTGTAACTAAGATGGTAATTGGGACTAGGGCGTACTCACAATAAGAAGATAGCATTTTTCTGTCCAGCATAAATCACAGCAGAAATAAGGACTTGATTTTGTTTTTAAGACTATGCAATACACTTTTGGATCTACATCTTTCTTAAAGGAATGCATGAAAATATATCCTTTATCCTCATTTTAGTATGTAAAAGCTATAAATAAGGGGAAAGGTCAAGTCAAGAAACATGTATAAAGGACCCATGGACAAAGGCAAAGGGGAGAGGGGTTTTGAAAGTAGGAGGTAGGGGGTGGGTTGGGCAGGGAAGAATAATGAAGGGAAAATGGGAACAACTGTAATTGAACAACAATAAATAAATAAATAAATAAATAAATAAATAAATAAATGCTATGAATAGCCAGTGGTATAGATCCTTACACTATCTTTCACTACTATATTTTTGTTAGGTATACCTTAGTAGAACCCTATAATTCATAAAAAGAGAATTTTTAAATCTTGAAAGTCAGGAAAATATTCTAAAATGCAATTTAAAGGCTTGAGTATTTGACTTTATCAGATACAGTATTTTTTGTGTGTGTGAGTTAATGTGTATTTAAAAGGAAAGACAAAAATATCTGCCATCACTGGAGCAAAGCATTCATGATATTATGTTAGAGTTTCAACCATAAATACTGATACTAAGGATTTGATTCAAAACTCTGATATTATAGGGCCATAGGTAGTTTTAAGAAAACAGAGATTTGAAGAAGGGGGAAATGCTCAAAAGCAACCGTTTTGTTGCTGAAAGTTGAGCATAGTTAATAGGTTAATTTCTGTTTATTGAATAAGAGAGCCCAATGCTGATTGATATAGTAATTTCAGTGTTTGCTATGGCAAATATTTAGCTCATTATCAGTTTTAATAGCATTTTGCAGAACAAGCCTTTTCTTGACATCTAGAAAATACTATTAAATTTCCCTGCATAGATACATTGTTATGACATGCAATAACTACTTGAATATAAAGGGGATTAATAATTTAAAAGGTGTTAACAAATTAGGGCCATCATTAAAAATAGACTTTGAACCATTTTGTAGCAAAATCAGATTGAGGTAATGCTCTGCTCTTATGATAAAGAATTACTGCATTAATTCTGCAAAGTGAACTTATTGCTCCTATTCGTCTCCAAAACCCTGGAGCATTAAAAGACAGGAAGAATGAAATGATCACTGCATTTTTTTCAGGCACAACAGTTCCAATATTTCCATCACAGTTTCACAGCTCAGCCAGCTTAGTTGTGTTAAGGGGGGAGTTTGGGAGGGTGCTTCAAAATGTCATCTTTTTCTTTAATTTTGCTTTTAGCTTGTCCTATGAAATCAGGCCAGATTTTCTCAGATTGTTTATAATAACAAATAGAGAATTGTATTTAACTTAGGGACCATCAGTATTGACTATATGGCTTAATGCTCTTTTGTATTTGACTTTTTAAAATTTAATCCACGAGTATGTGGATGACCTTATTTCCACAAATGTTGCCCTCCTGATGGCTGGAGCGGATTTGGCTGCTGAGGACAGCTGAGTGGTATCCCCTTCCTTCTCTACTACTCCACGTGCACCTCTCTTAAGGATACACATTCGCCCTAAAACTGAGCCATTTTGGATACAGAGGACAACCCCAGAGCAGTTGTGGCTTGGTCAGGAGAAATTGGTAGCTACTCACTCCTATTTGAGTTTTTAAATTTAATACTTAGTTTTGTGTATTTGATTTCCTTTTCCTCTTAAAATTATTATATATGGTAGCACATTTTTAAATACTGTTATACTTGATAACTAAATTCTCCATGCAAACTATTGTTATAAGCTGAAAAGAAAATGAAAATTTGTATACAAATCGCAACCATGAGGGATATGTTTATAGAATCATGGAGTATTAAAAGCTAAAATGGATTTTAGAGATCACCTTATTAAACCCTTGAGTTTTAAAGGTGAGGACACTGAGGCCCAGAGAACTGAACTAGATTATTTTAACACACAATGCTCTTGTCATTTTTGTTATATCAGCCATACTTCTGGTCTTAAATCGCCATACTGTTAGAGCTGTTAAAGGGAACAAGTAATGAATTTAGGGTCAGCCGCCCTACAACTTGAGTCCCAAATTATGCACACACCCTGGAGAAAATCACTTGACCTGTTGTTAGTGCCGGTTTCCTCATCCACTAAACGCAGATAATAATACCCTACTTTCAGGGCTGCTGTGTGAATTAACTGAGATTAAGCCCCGTAAACTATAAATTATATACAAATGTAAGGTATTATCATTAAGAGGGAATGTCTGCTTCCACTAAATTAAGGCATTTTGTTATCTGGGAGGGGAATTATTAGTTAGCTAACACATTAGCAAGGCCTGAGGCAATGGGACAAAACAATAAGTTTTCATTGTGGGAGGAAAACGGTGGAGAAAGACCTAAGGCTTTGGCAATTAGGCAGAAGAGGGCAGTTGCCAAAAATAGCAGAAAGGAAAGGAAGGGGATGGGAGCTTGCTGTTATGATGGAGAAAAGGGAGGTTTGGAGAAGTGAAGTAATTTGACCCCAGCGACCCAGCCAGGAGGTGGCAGAACTGGAGTTGAAACCAAGGAGGTTCTTCGAGTCCAGAGACCAGATATGATCCTGTGCAGGGAAGGATTCACAATGCCATAAAGAGAATGAAGTTTCCGAGCAGAGATTGTAAGGGAACATTCTTTTCTCATGTGAAAGCTGTAGGTGATACATGCTGTGAGGGAAGCCTAGGGAAGCTCTGGAGATCCGTAATGCCAGCTTGTTAAAGCAACAATGAACTAGACGTTCTGTTCACGGCAAGATCAAGCGAATGACCCTAAAGGAATTCTGACAGGAATTTGTCAATGATCTTTTTTAACTTTAAACAATTCATTTAAGAATTCAACAACTTCTAAATGTCTAGTTCTAATACTATTGATTTACCCACCAAGGCTTCTTCTCAATTCACAATCCTTTTAACAATCCCTTCTAACCTAACCAGAGGCTATATTTCCTACTTGGACTATAAACCAAGAGAAAAGGAATTTAACAATTTACTAAACCTTTTGATTTCATCCTCTGCCAAAGATCTAATAAAACCCAATGCTGACGTATGTCATTTGACCCAATTTTTAAAATCACTGCAATGACATTTAGCAATTATGAGACTAATTATTTTATTATAAACCCACTTTTTAAAAATACCAGTTCAGTTCTTGTGTTTAAAGTTTTTATCAGACAGGTAGCCCTACTGATCCCATTCAAACGGTGAGGCCTCCTCATCTACCACCAATGCCCTAAGATTGTGGAAAAGAATGGTGAACTTTCTATTTGAGAAACCCTACTGGGGTTGAAGTAGAGAAGGAGAAGCAGCTATGAAGACAGAGACGAAGGAAAGGAGGAAATTTGTCTGTGGTAGACACAAACCCGAAGACCACGCTAGTTGCAGTGATTTCCTAATGCACAGCACCCTGCTTCCTTGGGTGTCAGAATTGTTTGCGTACATACGTCTCACTTCTGTGTGCTGTTCAGTAATGAGGTATTTCTTTAAGTAAGCAAACATTCACTTGTAAATGCAAACATCATACTTTAGAATTGACTGACTTAATCTGATTGCTTTCTCCCTAAAGTTTAGCTCAGCACTGCTGAAAAGACACTGAATCCGAGTGAATAATTTTTTGACTCAAGACCTCTCTGCTCCCTGGATTTATTCCATGCTGAAACCCCCAACTCGCCCTTGGTGATCTGCTCTTCTTGAGATTTCAGCTGTCTGAACTGCCTGGTGCCCAGGCAGAGGCCTTGGGTCCCGGGTAACTGTCTCCTCTAGAGAGTTAAAGCTTTAAAAACATTTCAGTCAGTGTTATTGACAGTTGATTTATACCCTTTGAATTTGCACTCCTGAACCAAGATTCTTTTTTTCCCCCAGCCATAGAGAGTATCATCATCATTTAAAATAGTAAATCTGGGCAAATGCCAAGGTCTGCTGTCTTCTGAAGCCTGTCTATCTAATCAATTCACTTGGCTTGTGGCTATGTTTCAAACCCAATCAACTGTCAGTGCTGAAATGGGAAGAATGAGCACTGTGTTATCTTTGAAGAATCATCGACTTATATGCAGAGATGCTTTTATTTCACGGATAAGATAAAAACTAGTGTTTTCATTCATAATGTATCCCATTCTTTGATTTAAAAATTAACACCTGGAAAATTGAATTCATCTTATCTAAATGTTAACTTGTGATTTTTGGTTTCCTTTGAAAAAACAACTAGGCATTTAAGTTATAATTTGAATTTATGAAGAATTGCTATCTATAAAAAGTGTTAAATCTTGCAAGTGAATTAGCCCTAATACATACACTTCTCTCTTTTTTATATTGAGGATGTATGTTTTAAATTTATGTTCTAAAAATATAGTACTCTTTTAAATGTATCTGTGTGTATATGCATTTAAGACACACAATGCTAAGTATTTGTAAATAAGCCCTAAAATTCTTTCCAAACTTTCATTGCATTTTTTTATCTATAGAATCATAAAATTGTATATGAATGGGCTTTTTTTTTTGGGGTGACACATAAAAATGCACAAACAATGCTTATGCCCAGACAGACTTACAGCCACCAGGCTTGTGCATGAAAAGTCTAATCAGCAGATTGGCAAGTGCTGATCTTCACGGGAAAGAGAAGAAGAAGAAGAACCCCTCTTTCATTTGCTGTCACTTTTAGCAGACAAGAAAAGACCTTCACATTAGTGGCACCTCAGGACCTGCTCATCCTTTCTGAACTGAATTTATTCAGGACCTGCCTGCTCCCTGGTGCCCCGTCAGCAAGCAGGGCTGCACCCAACGTTGTTAAGCACCTCGGTCTGGAGACGCACCCTTTATCACATTCTGATCATCTGTAGACAAAATGCCCAGCACCAGTGATGTAACAGAAGTAAATGATATCTATGTTTGAACGTGATGATTAAAAAAAAGAGAGAAACCTCTTACCTAACTAAGCCTAGGTATATGTACTCCCCGAAACAGATTCTATTTTAAAGTAATTTTTCTATTTAAAATTAATTATTCTTATTGAAATACTCATACACCAATTAACCAGGGAAGTGCATGCATATTCCTTAATGCCTTAAGGAATATTAGTTATTGGGGTGACTGAGGCTTGGCGTTGTGATTGAATATGATGCTATCTGCCCCCCACCCCCACCACGGAAAGGGGTGAAGGCTGCATCTCTCTTGAGTAGCCCCTCAAGGTTAGCTTAGAGCAGCGCTTCTGCTTTGGAAGAAGCTGTCAGCCCTCTGGGCTACAGGAATACGCTGTTTTTAATAAGAACCTTACCCAAGACAGTAGCTGTGATTTGGGGTCTATTTTCTCCCGTCTACCACTCTTGAAATGGGACCAACCACAGGGTGATTGAATACTTAATGCCAAACTGGTTCTGAGCATTAGAAATCACCAAGAACTTCAAATCCAGATGTTAAACTTCCAAAAAATGGTCTAAGATGCTTTGGGAGTATATCCTCCACTTCACGCTCTGCAAACATCATTTGGTTGCCTTGCCATCGAAGGATGGAAACTCGAGAATTCAGTTGGGGTAGGTGTCGGCATTGTCCTCCCCTTTGGCTCAGCAATAATCAACTGTTATTCAGTGTGTGTTTTTTTCTGTAGAACAAAGTTTAGAACTTGCATGGAGTCAGCCTTTAGATTACTGTGCCATCTCTGAAAAAGAAATAAGGTGCTGACTGAGGAGGGTGGGGAGAGGCTTTCTGGTGGAGTCTGTGATTGCCGCAGATTTGGCGGTCATGGTCTGTGACTTTCACTTTCAAACTCGCTCATAGTGACTAAGATAAAGAAACTGAAATTGCTCCTGTTTCTGACACCTTGCTCTGTTCTCTCTGCCCCCAACCAGTTAACCATTGAACAAGTTTACCTTCTTAAAAAGTGTCATTTAACCAAATCTATCTGAAAGTTATAAGTACACCTGCTCGTGGAGTTCCCTTATGAACACTAACCTAAATTCAGTTGCTCATCGCCTCTAACAAACCCTTCTCTATCTCACAGCACTGACTTTGACAGTCCTCTGGATGTGGGGGACCGTACGTTCTGCCACACCCTGCACCACATTTGGGCCTGAGATCCATGAGCATCCCGCAGTGAACTGGACTTGGAACTGGACTGCCATCAGTGACAATGCCTTGTACCTACTAAAGTCAAAAATAGGAGAACTGAGAGAATGTGGAGATCAGAAAGAGTTTTCTTCCATATCCCCAAGGATATATGACTCTTCGAGAGAGTTGTTGAAGAGATTAAGAAGAGCTTCTCATTTACTTAAAGCAGCCACAGTTGGGATGGAGTGGGGTGCATCAGAGGCAGAGCACAAGCGATGAAGAACATGTTTCGCTCAGCGTGGCCACCGAGCCTAGCAAGTCCTGAGAAATTGAGAGCCGCACAATTAAAGATCCAATCAAAATCCTAACTCAGAGTCACCAGAGAGGTCAGCAGAACCATCGAAAACGCAGAAGCACTGACTGCTACGAAGCCTTCATCCCCAGAGAATGGACTGCAAGCCCCAAACCCAGAAATACGCCTCAGCTAAACATTTACTGCTCAAAATGGAAGGAACAAAGCTTTGTTTGGTTGTCAGATTTGAAAACTGATGTAGAAAATGGGCATATATTTTTTATTCTTTTAAAGGAAAGGTTTTCATGCCCTGCAAGTGTATGAGAAATATGAAAAAGTGGAAAACGATACATCGGTCACACTCCTTAGTGTTAGATAAACCAGACCAACCATGAGTCTCTGGTCACTGAAAATTCAATGAAATGCTCATCTTTTATTTTTAGCCCTGAATCCTTCTATTTTTCAATGGTTAAAATTTTTAAGAACAATGTGCATTGTGGAAAGTACCTTTTTTCTTAAAAAGCATGTGTGAATTAATAGAAACTGAACTGTATACATATACATTAAACACTGTATGCATTTTATCATTACTTGCATTACTTTTTTTGTGGGAGGGGAAGGGCAATGGGAGGGATTGACTAAATTAGATAAACTATTCCTAAATCCAGAAGTCTCAAAGCAGTAATCGTGTGTTCATAACTGCACACCGTCCTGGAACAAAAGTTGAACACAGTTAGTTGATAGAATTAATGTTTCAGCGAGCCCTAAGCAGGTACTGTAAGTACTATTGGCCACCATGTACTTTCAGGAAGGAGCTGATGCTGGGTTGGCTGTACTTAGTAAATAGAGGTGTCCGGCTTGCATTGTCTACAAACTATCTGTCTTAAGAGGTACTGAGACCAGTGGAGAAAAAGAAAAGACACCGATAGATAGACTGCCAAGAGCTTTCTGTGATGTTTCTCCCTCAGATGTTGTGCCACGTGCTATTCATACGTGCAGGCTCTGGGAGTCATGTCCGCCTGATACGTAGTGTGGCTCAGATGAATCTACTGTATTAGTTTTTGTGAAAATGATTAAGCTCTGTGGATTCAAGAGCAGTTCTATTTTTCAAGTAGTCAAAGGCAAATCAACCCTAATGTAAGAGACAAAATGAGGAGAAGCCTGGCAGGGGCAGAGTGGAGTTGCTCAGGAAAACGAGCTGCCCAGGCCACGATCCGAGCCGCAGAACAACGCGAAGTCGTCGGCCTGGCAGTTGTTGTTGCTGTTGTTGTTTAGTCTGCTAATATGCAACACTTTCAAGAGCCTTTTAAGGAGACTGTCCATCACAAAAGGCATAATTTTAATCAGAATTCTTATAACATTTCCCAAATTCCTAAAGGCAATCAGCTCCACTCAAATTAGTAACTCAGATAAATCACCATTAATTAGCTAATATAAGCCAGCAGGTGGTTTTGAGCCCAAAGACATTCCCTGGTTATTTAAATTATGTATGCCACACCACACTAAAAAAAAGAGTAAGTAAAAAGGAGCACAGAGACAAGTCTATTGAAAAAAAATCCGTCGAGGGATAATATGCAAGTAAAATCTCCTGCAGCTCCCACATCTCACCCAGAGAAATACAAGGCAGCTTTGACCCCCCTGAATCAAAAAAATATCAGCCAGCTCTTATTTCAACATTGATTATTCATGCATTGCACGAAGTGTGTATTGGAAGCTTACTCGAATATATTTGTTCTAGAAAGATTACCAATTACTAAAGAATAGGAGAGGAGGAATTGTTTTTCATGAATAATTTGTGACACGAGAGAATCTTTTTTTCATAATTTCTATGTCCTTGTGTTCATTACTTGACCTACTCCAATTTGTGTAATTGGGGGTTATTTCCTAGACCATAAAAGGAGATAAAGACCCTGAGTAGCTGTCAGCATCTAAGAATGTATTTGTGATTAAATGGTACAGAAGATGGTTAGTTTATGTTGAAAACTGGCTTGTCCACACAGAGGCAACTTGCCTTAATCCTGTTAGGATCTATCCCTTTACTCTCCTGAACTCCTTAAACAGTTAAAATTTTGATAGTCTACAGACAATACTTTAGGGGCAAAATCGTATTAGACTTCAGATACCTAATTTTATTCTGGTCTCCTAATGCTACCTATAGGATGTATGTATCATTTTAAACTTCATAGGTGTGATATCTACTTAATAAGATTTCTAAAATATGAGCATAATAGGTAGACATCTGAACCTGGCTAAGGACTTTGCTGAAGAAAATCATAGGGTCTGATTCTGTTTAAACATGAGAGTTGAATTGCAGTAAACTATAACATGTTGAGTCAGGACATGTATTCGTTTTAAGAAGACCAAAAGTCTTTTTGAGTTGAAGCTCCTAAATGAGTTTCTGGAATAGTCTGGACTTGGTTCTGGATCATTCTTTGAGCTCCATTTGGACCCGTGATGCGGAACCTTAAATTTGTATCTTCATCGCGTCTGGAAGGAAGGAGGCAGAAACCAGGCCGACCTACGGAATTGGGGCGCTGAGAAACTCTCCCCTACGGCATTTCTCCAATCACACTCTTTCACCTCCACCAACACATCACAGTCACCTGAGAGTAGTACTTTTGTTTAAACTAAAATTACGTGGAAAATGCTTTAAACCTTCATGTCGCTACGTCGCATATTTGCAGCAGGATCTAACTAAACAGAAAACCATGACTACTTTAACTTCTTGCAGTTAGGGTTCAGCCCCAAACCTCACCATTTCTTCGCAAATACAAATACCTAACATAACGTTAAGCCCGTTATGGAAAATCAACACCAAGCGTATTTGGAACTTGTGGCGTTTCTAACATCTCTAACACTGGCTACAACTGTCCATCCTCGTCCGAGCCCACTAACAAGCCCTGCATGGCGGTGTAGCCCTGGACGGTTCGGAGCTGCAAACGCTGACTTGTTGCTCCCTTCATGTAACCATGCCCTTTGATATCTTTTTTTTTTAAGTCTGTAATAATGCTGTGACTACTGCTGTTCACAAATATTTTATTTATAAAATCCATCCTCCCCTAGGGCTGGTACAGAGGAGCTACAAGCTGAAGGCTAGTGTATAAATTCCTCGCACTCTAGGAGCCTGAGCTTCCTTCTTACCATCAGTCGCTGAGCGGGGAGTTCAGACAGAGTGAACTGGCTATGCTTCCCGCCTGCAATGCAGAAAGCTAAGCATCTCTTTGCAAATAGGTTTCCCTGTTGTGGCATTCTGTGGACAAAAGGAGAAAAACATTGTGAGGTGACAGTGCCCTTTCTTTTAGTGTGAGTGCTAGCGGCCAGCACTGCAGGCAAGAGAAAAAATGCTTTTAAGAGCCTATCGCCGTCTTTATATTAGCACTTGAATAATAAACCTCATACAGTATACTTCAAAACCTGGAGGAGTCTTTCTGTCCTCCACCCTCCTGACTCTTGATTGTGCTGTTCCATAAATAATTGAAAACGTCGGCATAGTATGAGTCCCGGCAGGGTGGGCAGAGAGCACTGCGTCGTGTATCAGAAGACCTGCGGTTTCTAAAGGTGCAAAGATTTTTCAATCAGCGGCAGTTTACTGCTTCCACCTGTGGAGCGGTAAGCATGACTATAGCTAATAACTGCACTGCAACCTAGAGTTCAGACATTAACTAAACTCTGTTTAAAAACAAGAAGAGCTGTTCTTCACTCCCCCCTCTCTGCTGCCCACCCAAGCTTTGCTTGCTACAATGAACAAGGAACGCTGCCGTGACTAACCACGCTGAAGTTGCCCGCCTCCCCACCCAACATCGCGGGCCAGTCCCAGCTCCAGGACTGGAGGTTCTCAGCACACCTGCCACCATTTCCTTTTCCCGTTCTGTGTCCGGGAACAAACTCCCTCTACTTTCTCTCACTCAACTCAGAGTGCTGTCTGCCCTTTTCCTCCAGGGTCTTGCCCCACTCCTGCCTTACCAGGCGGTCCACCCACTCCTACCACTTTCTCAGACCCTTTGTCCAATAGTCCTACTGTGAATATGGCATGTGTTTGATCAAAAGTGCGGATAGTCCCACACCCACACCAGGCCTCTGGGTGTTGGTGTTCAGCACTGATTTGCTCTCCGAATCTGGGGAGTGGGCTACTGATGAAGAAAGACAAGGAATCCATTTCCAGTTTCCTCTTAACTTTTCGGATTTTCACTCCTGAATTATGATAGGGTGAGGGGACCGCTGCCTCTGTCCATCTCTAATACATGCTCACACATCTGTACAGGGTCGTCGGACTAGCCGTTAATTCATCAACTTTTACTTGAGTACAAATTATAAGCCAGACATTTTCTAGGCTCTGGAAATATCAGCTAAATAAAACACAATCCAGCCATCAAAGTGCTCCAGTACAGACAAATATGCAGATAACAGCATACTTTGAGAGTTGGGGAGAGGGACATACATGTCACATGTGGGGGCACAGAGAGGCCACCACCCACCCATCCTGCTGGTCAGAGACACCTACTGTGTCTCTGTGCTCTCTGAATCACGGTGCTCTCGGAGTGATTCAATACCCGGGCTGCACCCTTTGTGGGACTGGAATGTGTAGGAGAAGGCAGCTTGGGAAACTTGCAGGCATTTACCAGATGCTTCTCCTTTCATCCTGGAAATCTGTATTTGAGGAACCCCTAAGCTCCCTCTCTGCTGCTGATAACCTATTCACTCTTCACCTCTCCCCCCGCCTTTCTTTCTCTCTCTCTAACACACACGCACAACTTATACACAATACGCACACTGTGCAAACACGCATCTCTACATGGGAGATATCTAATCCAAACCTTCTTCATTCAGAGTGAGACTAAGCAGCCACCAGATACATTGGGATATTAGCTGTACAGACCTAGATGTGTTCCAGAGGACAGCAGTACTCGTTGCCTTCCCTCTCCGCCCCCAGAGGCATTCTGGCAGTACTCTTCCTCACTGATAAGTAAGCCGCTCCTGGTTTCCTGTTGAGAAATCAAGTCTTGGGTTTGTGGGCATTTGTTCCTCCTGGTGAACCAATGCTCGGGCTGTGCCTGCTGCTGGGCTCCCGCTGCTCCTTTGAGGAACTGCTCCAGGTGAGGGATGCCCTCCGCAGCCCAGTTTGTGTCTATTTCCGTTCAGTCAATCCCGGACATGGAAGGACCCACACCCTGCTGATGCCATCATTCAGTGGCTGTGCTGCCTGCCCGGCTTCATGGGACTCTGTCGATGGAGTGCTCTGTCCATGTAAGCTGCTACACCAATTTGGGTTTTTTAAAAGCTAAATAAGCAACATGCTCAGCAGAAGAAAATTAAAGCAGTCTTTAATAATCCTCAAACTGGATGTATTCACCCCTGAACTGACATGAAGGAAACTGATGTGCTGAAGACACGAGAGTGGAATTGGACCACATATGTCCTTGGGTTCCATGAGACGGAAGGGTGCCTCGTAGTCAGTGCTCTGTTGTCCTTAGGGCACGAGGAGAACGAAATAGCCCAGAAAACGCAGTCTGGCTGTGCAGCTTGTTTGCTTTTGAACTCTATGAGCCATCCACCTCTAATTCAACCTGACACTGCTAATTTTGGCATTAGAGTTTGAAATGAAAATCAATATCTGTTTGGAGCTTGAAAACAGCGTGACCGGACCTGGGGTAGAGCATGGCCAGGCACCTATTCTCAGTGATCTGTGAGTGCTTGTAACAGAGCATTTCCAAGAGAGAGCATTGAAAACACATATTCAGGTGAAATCTGACTGTCGGGGTGGAATTAACTAAGTTGCACTCTCCCGCCCTGGTAAGGCCCGTGATGCTTTTCAAAGGTTCTTGTATGTTTGCTTTTTGAAAAGCCCTGCTCCTGAGAACATGTTCCCTGTCAGATCTAGAGCTTCGCCTGGCCTTTCCCGCTAGGGCAAAAGGTCTCCGACTAATGCAGGCGAGACGTAAAAGGCCCAGGGTCCGAGGACTGATTTCTCTCGTGACGTCGGGCCGAGAAGTTAGCTAATGCTTTTGCTGGGGAGAAAAGTCCTATCTGAAAAATTTATTTTTTGTGTTTTCCATGATCTTTCTTTGCTTTATATTTCCATTAAAATCTCTTCTGAAAAGAAAAGTATATTCAAAGATGTTTTATGTATATGGCCTAATCGAATCAAACCTTTACTTCAATCTAGTACTCAGATCCACTATTTTGTTTTAAAAGAAGAAGTAAGGGGAGGGGGGAAGGAAAGGAAAAGGGAGGAAGTGAGAAGGAAGGACAGAAGGGAGGGGGAAGGAAGGTTAATTCACACTGATGTGTGTAAGCAGAATTGTTTCAGTGTTTTCAAGGATTTCTTCTATTTCTAACTATTAGATTTATTTACTGTGCAAACTGATTTCTGTACCATCCCAGCTGTAAAAAAAATGTAGGAAGGGATAAGAATCTTTATGCATAGCCTCTAGAGTTTCTTAATAGCCCCAGCACCACAGTTTCTCATGTTCCAAAAGGACCACAGATAAATTCTTGTAGCAGAGTCTGGCATTACAAAGTACACACCTGGCCATAACCTGGCAGTCAGACTTTGACCAGCCAAGAGCTACACGTCCGGTACATCCTACAGCACATGCTCTCCCCTCCCCCAACCCTCACTGGGCTTCCTAGCCCTGGAAAGAGAGACAGATTGACTTAATTTCTTGGCATTTTCCAAAACAAATTTGAGACACAATGTTTTTTCACTAGGATAATAGGAAGCACAGGCCTCAGCTGTCCTAAGCAGAGTTTGGAAAGACGGAGGTGGGGGGATGAGACTCTGGGGAGTGAGGACTCACTCAGCAAAAGGAAGAGCGACGAAGAGCGCCACCTCCGGGATCAGACGGCCCGGGTTCCAGTCGTGGCCCCACCATTTACCGGCTGTGTCACTTGGACTCCTTGGCCCTCTACCTATTCACCTGTGATACGGGGTAATAATGTCATCCCCACAGATTAGATGAGATAGTGCTTGGGAACCCCCGGGTTCCAGAACGCTGACTGCCTTCATTACAGAGCTTTCTGGGTTGGCATCTAGCACAATCTGGTAAATTCTAAAATTCAGATGTGTGGTGCCTGCCGTGAAGAGCAAAGGAGAACCACCTAATTTAGGAAAAGTTTCACAGAGGGAGGAAAAATTAAATAAGTATTTATTTAAACTTAACTGTTTTAAATTATATGAAGCAACTATGCATAATAATCTCCTTTTTTTCTGTAGGATCAACAATGTCAATCACTAGTGTCATTGGCATGTAAGGTAATTCTATCAAAACACCTGTTGTTGAGAGGGCCAAGGGAAAACTCATAGTGAGGTAAACTTGGATAATGTTCAGTGCACATAGTAATAGCTACGCAACTGGACTGGGAAATAAGACTTTAGTAATTTAGCTGTTAGAAGTCCAAATTTTGTATTTACAAGAAGGATTTTTCAATCAATCATCTTAAATGAACTTTATTTGGAACTGCCTAATGAGTATATAAACTGAAAAGTGTTTTATATGAAAACCAAAAAATTATTCATATATTTAAAGATATTTTCTATTTATGAACTTTCATTATTTCACATTAAAGCCATTTGAGAGACAAAAGTTTCTCAGTATTCAATTAAACTTTTATAGTTCAAACCTTTTTCTTAAATCTCATTTTTTTTCTCCGAAGCACTATAGAAGTTGTGTCTAAAAGTTTAGGTTTTTTCCTACTTATAAGATGAGAAAATAATATATTCAGGAGGAAAACTAGTTCTTAAGAACTGAGTATTTCTTATGCATTCATTAAAGAGTTGTCCACAGATCTTCAGGGAATTTTTTTTAATTATCCAGCATTTCAATCCAATAGCTCTGTCTTAATGATATACCTTTGTGTGCTCATCTAAAACTTTAAGAGTAAACATATTCATTCTTTCTTTCAACAGACATTGATTGGTCATATGTGCCAAGCAATATTTTATGATGTCACATTTTTTAAAGTAAATCATAAGCTACAAACCATGTTCATTCAGAAAACATTAAGTATGTACTATCTCTAAGACATTATGCAAGGTACCGTGGTACAGAGATGAATATATTACTTTTGAAAAGAGAAAAGATTATAAACTGCAGACTATAAATAAACAGTGATTATATACTTAAAATCAAACTACAAAAACGTTTTCAAAAGTGGTTCCTACTTACCTATAAGTCAAAATACGTGCACAGATTATAATGTGCAGGTGTTGAGGAGACGGGCTCTGACACAGAAATTCTCTGCTTTGCAAATGTTTGACCAATCGACCAAGCTACCAAAGAATCTGAGTCCTGCCATGGAAAACCCAACAGTCTTATTTTTGCCCAGACAAGCATTTAAATGCATTTACGTGTGCCGATAGTGTTGTACTATTTGTTTTGAAACCCTCTGCACCTTACTGGTCTATCCTAAATTAATTACTTTAAGCAATTGTACATAAAACTCCCATTTCTTCTCTGAAGACCAGGCACTAATCCAAAGAATCATGCCATGACTGGAGATGGAGCTCCCCACCACCCTCCTCTGCCAGGCACTCCTGAACCCACCTAATTTGAGCACCGCTACAAACAGTGCCCCAGAACCTGCCTCAGAAACACTTTTCACTTGCTGGGTACTCAATGACTATCTGTTGGATGAATGAAAAATGAATAGGGGTTACCAGTTGAGAGACACAGCATGCATTCAACATAAACGATACCCACTACTGGAAAAGCAGCTTAAAATTCGCATCATTCTGAGAGTGGAGTAGCATGAATCTCTGTCTCATTCATTATTATTCAAGTAAAATAAAAAATATGTTCAATCAAAAGTGTGCACTGAGCAATTGCTTTGCTGCTTGGTTGCTACAAAAATACATGTCATAATAGCCCAGACCTGGTCTGAGCAGCATTTTAGGAGTCTTTGTGTGTGATTTTTATTTCTCATTGTCTTCACTTTCTCTCCAAGAATGACTGATAGCCTTTCCTGGTGATATCTTGGCTTTTAAGAGTGTTGTTTTATCTATTTTTTATGACCAACCTTACACTTGTTAAGTGTAATTTTCGCTTTATGTAGCATATAAAAAATCTGTGATATGGTGCACCTTGAATTAACAAGAATGGCTGGACAAGAGACAAGAAATCTTTTAAAAATGAATGTTCACATTAAATACCTTGGATAGGTAGGCCTTCTGGGGGTTTTTCTGTAATGCAACGAAAGTGCACCATTTCTGTTTTCAGAAAGAGTTTCTTTTAGACACTGAGCGCGTCTGAAGTCATATTACATAAGTAAGGGCTTAGTTTGTCCGTTCGGATTTTACATCTTAGAGTCTTACTAAATCCTTTTTGATCAATCTGATATTGAAGAGGTCTGTATTGATTTATTCTACACTCGTTTATGGCATTTATTTTGACATACCTAAGATTAAAAGCCAAATTAACAAGTGTAATCAATTTTCTTAGTGATAAAGAAAAGTCCTCTCGTACCCTTACACACATTCATCTAGGGATAAAAAACTTAAGTGAAGACGTTGTAATAAATGGATCAATTTATTCAATCACTTGGCATAAAAACATTAGCCCTGGGAAAGCGCCTGCCTCTAAGAGCTTTAGCTACTGAGCTTCACTTGTGTTGCACCAGGTGATTTGCATTTTTAGAGAAATTTCATGTCTGCAGCGAGCTCCAGTGAAAACGTGAATAAATTGCTTTCTTCCCCTCTTTTTCTGACTTTATGAAGCGGAATCCGTTAGGAGTTGAGCCAAAGTAAGATGAAATAAAGGCAACAATGACTCACATGATGCAAACCCTGGACTAGGGTTAGTCCAGGCTCAGTTGTCCTGGCCTGCGTGTCAGAGCCGTGGCCTGCAGGGACATCCCTGGGGCGCGTGGCAGTTTTTCTAACTGCTGCATTAGAAGCAGTCTCTAGAAAACAAGAAATTAAATAGACCAATAACAATTGAGAACTATGTAGGCTCTCCACAGCAGCTCTCTGCAAAGTCCGGTAAACCAACTGCTCCTGGCCCAACACAGTGCAGTGGCCTCGGAGCCTTTCCCGTTGCTCGCCTTTCTCTGAATTCACTGCAGTGAGGATGGGTATAAAAGTCAGGTGCATAGAAGACAAATACCATATGATTTCACTTATGTGGGAACAAAATAAAAACAAAAACCAACAAACCAAGTAGAAACAGAATGATAGATAATAGACTGACAGCTGTCAGAGGGGAGCGGGTTGGAGGCCTGGGTGAGAAAAGTGAAGGGATTAAGAAGGAAAAAGCCCGCATAGATACAGACAGCAGCACGGTTGTTGGGAGAGGCAGGTGGGGGAGGTGGAAGAGGGCAAAGGGGAGACATGGGGGGCCGTAAGAGACTTGACTTTGGGTGGCGAGTGAATGGTGCAGCGTGCAGATGATGCATCATAGAGTAGTACACTCGAAACCCGTATGGTTTTACTGACCAGTGTCACCCCAATAGATTCCATTAAAATTTTTTTTAAAAGAAAAGCATGAGCTTTGGATCCACACCAACCTGCGTGTGAATCTCCAGCTATGTATGTGTGATATGGAGCAAGCTAACCCCCCAACCTTTGGTTTCCTCTCCTGTGCAGCAGGGGGACTGACACCTGGAGCACAGGGTGGTCGAGAGGTTTTCATTAAAAAGTCCGAATTGCATTCCCTCGTACAAACTACATTCTCAATCTATGGGAACATTTCATTTCTACCCACGCTCTGAATGTTGCAACTGAACAAAAGACAAGCAACTATTACTTCACCTTTTACAGAACCTGCTATTTTTCTTCTTTGTTAAATTAGTACAAGTAAGAGTTAAGGTTATATAAAACAGTGAGTCTCAAATTTTCATGAGCAAATGAATCACATTGAGATCCTTTTAAAATGCAGATTCTGACTCACTAGGTCTGTGTTTCTAACTAGCTTTTAGTAGTACTGGTGGGAGAATTGTTTTGGTTTTTCAAGGAAGATCTATTTCCAGGAATTAGAAATTACTAGGAACTTTGCTGATGACAAGGTCCATGTTTATTCATCTTATAATATTTGGACTGGATATGGTATATCTACAGTGTCTTTTTTTGAAAATCTCCTCATATATTGGAAAATTAGTGTTTTGCAAAAACATTAATTTTTGCATCTCTAGATATTCATTGAAAATATATTATCTCCTATACAGGGTCCTATACAAATAATGCTCCTTCTGTATTACAAAAATTTTTATTACAAAATCATAAGCATGTAATTGTGTAACATAACAATATCACACTCAAGCACACCATATGACATTTTAGGTGAAATGTTCAAATCGCTGCCCATCTCATGTGAAACATTCACATACCCTACCAACCACATTCAAGCAAGCCTTCCTTCTGCCAGACCCTGTATAATCCTTTGTTCTAAAGTAGTCTGTTCATGAAAAGAACATGGAGTTTGTGTGTTTTCCAAACTCTGTTATATGCTATTACACGCGTGTGCACACACACACACACACACACACACACACACACACAAGATCCATTGTCCCACTTTGCCCTGTGTCTCAAGACACTGGCTTCAGATGCATCTCACAGGTTCACTTGCCTTCTGGCTTCCCGGTTTGGATTTATCTAAGGGGAGCCACCAGCAGGAGATCAGAGGTGAAGAGGGTGAAGAAGTCAGGGAATTACCTCTCTGGCACTGACTTCAGCTCAGTTCTGGTGACCGTCACACTCTACAACCGCTGCTCCTAGGTTCTGCCAGGCAACCCCTTTTCTGAATCTCTATCTCACTCAGGGTCCAATAACACCACCCTCTCCGCCTTTACCTTCAGCCCCAGGGAAGGTAATGGCACAGCATCCCTCTATTGCAAGTTGCCGGGTGCTTCTGCATCCCTGCGGGCTCCTTAGCCCTGTCCTCATCTCGCAATAGTCCTCCATTAGTCTCTTTGGGATCCCAGCTGAATGTGCCCCCCGTTTCCTCTTGACTTGTACCCAGCCCTTCTCTACTGTGTGCATCAGATGGGACAGCAAAGACAACCAACTACAAGAAATATCAGAAAGCATAAAAACTTGTTGAGAAGTTGTCAGTTCAAGAACAGTGCTAATGAGGCCCAAATTAGTGTCTGGCTGTGCTCCAAGATCACAGGCTGCATCTCTGACCAGCCATTCTCCGCACCATCCATCACAAGGAGGAGCGTGCCAAGAAGGGCATGAGCCCCTACGCCAATCCAGCACCACTCTGGGAACACAAGTCGGAAACGAGACAGCTTCAAGACCAGCGCTGCTCCCACTGAGTGATGTGATTCTACAGACCCTTTTGTACAGGCTGTTTAAAATACTGAAACCACAACTGTTGATATCTTTTTCAAAGATATACTATTATTTTGTTACTTCATATATAGTTAATTTATAATAACGTGGGTTAAAAAGCAAACATCAAATTATACTTTATACTAGTAATGGGATTCAGGGATTATAAGACTGTATTTAAGTCATTTCTTTAAAAAATGTTAACTATTGTGATTAAGTGACTGAAACTACATAACCATTGTCTAAAGAATAACTTAAAATAATATTATTTACTCGAAGTGATTTTCTGATTATCAAGTGTGAATGGCAAATTTTCAGTTTATAGGCATATTTTCTCAAAACAAAACTCTTTCCTCCTTAGTACAGTTGCCTGATAAAACCATATTGTAATTAGGCCATTGTAGATGTACTATTGTATTAATATTGATGCACTGGGCTTACTTCCATGGTTTTAATTTTATATGATTTGAATACATGGAAGAGAGGGAGAGACTTCTTTTTGTTTCAGAAATCAGTTCCTGAGACTCTCTACTATCAGTGAGGAAAAAAGTACTGTTTCTCCTAAAATTGAATCTATGACTTTAAGTAAAATGTGCAGAAATAATAAAGCAAAATATAATCTCTTCATGGCATAATGCTAAAATCACCCATAAGATATGAGCATTTTTATACATAATATTTATTCCTCATTATTTTCCTAAAACACAATTTGTTTTATTTTTAACAAAACCTTTGAAGCCATCTTGATAAGGTGAACAGAAAGCAGAGTCTTTTAAACATTAGGTGATCAACTTTTTGACAACAGCAGGACCAGCATAGCTAATGGAATAATAGCCTGCAGGGTCCAGCTAAATATGATATACGAACATAATCAAGCCCTGTGATGACTATTCAGGAGCAATCCCTTTAGCTTTGAACTGCAACATATATTTCAACAAGGCGAAAACCATATGAAGAAATTCTCTGCAGACCACACTGATACAATACAGCCTTCATATCCTGCTCTGTGTGTTGGCTGTTTGTGGTGAGTTTTAAATTTAAGGTAATGACTACTGTATATTCATGTGAGCATGCAATACTTTTGATTTGTTGTGGAAAGGTTGAATCCATTACCAGGGGTCTAAGTCTATAAACTCTGACACAACCTTTACGTGTGAGTTATTATTTTTTTTCTAGAATAAGGCCACTGAAAATGCTTTGCATGACAAAATTATAAAAATTCACCTTTTCAGTTACAAAACTACCAGGTAGTGTCTCTTCCATTGCAATTCATACTTTTCCATGGATAACATTTTTTAAATCTCATTTATTTATAATACTATATTATTGGAAAGTTACATGCCATTGTTTTTAGATAAAGGGGTGGTAGGTTTATTGCAGTTCCACATTCGCTGACTTATTCTATTGCTCTTTGGCACGGTATGGGCTAAGTGAAGGTATACATGAGATCCTTTTGCTGCTGCCTTGAGGGATCTACCATTTGAGAGCCCTCACTATTAGCAACACATAAGTGCCTGTTTCTGCTGAAATGGTAGACAGTATAAACAAATGTCAGACTCTCAACTTTGTCTGGGCCTGGTCTCCCTTGCTACTGTCCTTATCTTCCAGCTCCCTCAAAGTCCTACCAATCAAACATCTCAAATCACACCATCAGTCAGACTCATGGCAGAAAACCTAGGTGAGGAATCAAAATGAGTGGTTTTGCAATTATAGAGCCCATAGCAAACAACCCCGTGGTGCTCTCCTCGCTGCAAATAGAACTATCAGGACACTTGAATGATGAGTTCAAGTGTCCTGTGTAAATTAAGCATCACTAAGGTTTCCTAGCACAGAGAGAACGTCAATGTATTCTATTTAAACTAGAAGATGTGGCTTAAAATTGAAAAGAAAAGCTACAGAGATAGCTATTCTTCCCAGAGAATCTACTTGAAAAATATTCAACAATAAAAATCACTGCTCCTCAACCTCTGAGGAAGGAGTTAAAACAATTATTTGAGAGCCCCTAGCATAATTTCAAACTTAGGAAATCCAGGAAGAATTTCTCCAGCTTAAAAGATATTGTTACAGCCTTCCATACCAAGAATGCTGAGTGTAAGACAGTAGATAGTATAAAGTAGGCACCAAGCAGGTTTCTGTATGTTGTGATGCAATTAAAAATATTAAACGGAGAAGCCCACACTAGCTCTTTACATAAAAGGAATGATAGAACATTCTAGTTAAGGTAACAGCTCAGCTTCCATTACAAGAGCCCAGAAAGTACAGTCGTTTTAGAATGTGTAAGAGTATTTCTTTCCTACTTCTTAAGTGAGCCATCTGTATTTATGGGGTATCCCCATCAACATGCAGGGGGCCATGTCCTTCCATCTTGTTGCCCCATCATCCTCTAGGAGAGGGTTTCTCAGTCTTGCACTATTAAGATTTTGACCTGGATGATCTTTTTGCTAGGGAGGAGAATGGGGATGGATGTGATGAGCATTGTTGGATGTTTAGCAGCATCCCTGACTCTTCCCACTAGATGCCAGCAACATTTCCACCTACCACTCGTGACAACCAAAAATGTCTCCAGATATTTCCAAATATCCCTGGTGGGGCAAAATTACCCCCAGTTGAGAAGCACTAAGTTAGGGTATTGTCATTGTCTACATGGTAGAAACTGAATCATAATACTATAGTTCCAAGTTCAAGACTGAGGAAAGGGAAGGTTTCTGGAGAAACGAATGCCCTATGTCTAACACTCAGGCCCAGAAGCAGAATGTATCCCTCTGCCCACATTCATTGGTCAGAACTTAGTCTTGTGACTTCAACTAAATATTTCTATGCTGATGAAAAAGATCTAGGAGAGAGAAAAAACTGATGTGGGAGGCAGAAGGAATCACTGGACCCATGTCTCATGTGGTGGGCCAGAGAGGATGAGATCTAGTGAGGAAGTAGAAGGGTTGGCCTTCTATGGGAGTATAAAGAAGAGAGAGCAGGGGTAGTTACTCCTGATACAGAGCTTGTCTTTTATTTCCTCCATGAAACAAGAGAAGACATCATCAGCTGAGAATGATGATGCATGTGGAGGGTTGGAGGTTTGAGAAAATAGAAGAAAAATTTGAATAGACATCTAGGAAAGTAGAAGAATGAAGTGACTAAGAATGTTTAATAGGATCACCTAAAAGCATTAATGGCTGTGAATTTATAATGAGGCCCTATTGTATGTTTTTTTTTCCAGCCACATCAAGCTATATCGTATATGAGAAGCATGGGTAGAGTTGCATTTAACTGGGGTTACAATTCTGGAAAGTGAGTCTGACAAAGAGGGATATTGGTAGTCAGGCTATGTGCAAAAGAGTGAATGACCATGACTTTTAAATTGCATAAAGGAGGAAAAGAAGACATCAAAATGGGGAGGAGCAGTGAAAAGGTGGTAGGATGGGAGGTCCCAGTGAGAAGAATTCCTGGGGTTAGGGCATTAGAGGGAATGATCTAGAAAGATAAGAGCCACCAGTCAAGTAATTAAATGCAGGAAACTGAGTCTGAGGGGGACCCACAGTCACTGGTAATGACTAAGTCTAAGAACGACCACAGGAATTAATGACTCTGCTAGGGTGAAGGACCATATGTAAAAGGATGGAGCTCAAGGGACTGAGGAAGAATTTTTCTATATGCTAAACTGAGAAAGTGGTGGTAAAGTGACAACGAGCCAATACTGAAATCGAATGAGAAGGATACCAGTTGAAGGTAGATCACAGCAGTACTTGATTGTGTAAACCGAAAGGATGAGCTTCAGGAAAAGGAGGGAGGCCGAATGTCCTGAAAGAGAATGATGGAGCGTGAGGAGGACACCTACCTGTCTCCAGGTCCAGTGGTCAGAAAACAGAGACAAACAAGAACAAAAAATGGGCTTCTAGACAGGCAGTGTCCTCAGAGGACAGCCAGGTGCCTGTTAGAGCGAGAAAACAAAGGGCATTTCAAAAAATAGGGGGAGAATACAGTGGAAATAGTTCAGGAACTGTGGTGGGTGGAAGGAGCAGACGAAATAGGACACGGAGCCTTTGGTAAAGCAGAATGCAAGACAGGAAAGGGGGCCTGGAAAGGGGGGCCTGGAAAGGGAGGCCTGTCATGAGCGAGGATAAAGAGCATCTTACTAGATTAGAGCCAGTGGCTTCAAGTCAAGAATAGAGGGACAGAGTTGAAAGTTCAGTAACAAATTAACATGTCTATTAGTACCTATAAACTTCCCATATCTTATTTGACTATTTGGATACTTTATATTGCTCTCTAAACTAAGTTTCCTCCTGAGTGTTGCTTTAACAAGTCATCTTGTCCCCCAAATGTGGCTGTTCTAGTTGCATGTGATATTTCACAAGAATTCCGCAGGTTAGAAATTCAAGCACAGCTTAACTAGACATCAAATGATGTCAGCCAATGGTGTTACTCAGCTGAGAGAGGGGCTGGTTTGAAAAGTCCAGGACAGCTCCGCTCCCAGACTAGAGCCACGTTGAGATGGCTGGAAGGCTTGGCTCAGCTGGGACTGTCACCTGGAGCATCTATGCATGGCCTGTCCAGGACGACAACCTCAGAGTGGGAGGACTTCTTATATGATGACTGGGTCTGCCCAAGTAAGCGTCCTAAGAGTACTTACTCAGTGGAAGCTGCATAGCCTTTTTGGACTCAACCTCAGAAGGCAGGCAGTCACTTCCTCTACATTCCGTTGATCACAAGAGTCCTAGACTTAGCCCAAGAGGAGGGCAATTAGATTCCACCTCTTGATGGGGAGTGGCCAGGTCACACTGTTGGGGAGCATGCAGAGTGGAGGCTATTGTTGCGGCCATCTTTGCCCTGGTGACACAGGTGAGACATACCCCTTTATCATTCAGGTGATGAGGGTAGATATCCCTGAGAAGGGATTTCCAGGTTCAAGCTCAAAATAACTGTGAGTTGTATTTGTCATAAACCGTTAAGTTTATACATCTTTTTTTTTCTTTGGAAGAGTCTAGAAGAGCCACATTGGAAAGTTTACATCAAAGCTCAGAGCATTTGGAAGAAGGACTCGGTAAGATAAATCTGGTAAAAAGTTTTTATTTTAAATACCCACATTGTAAAGATACCAAGTATAATAGAATTCCTTAAAAAACAAGAATAATTTCAACCAGCACTTGATAAGCTAATAAGGAAACAGTGATTTTATTTATTCATTTTTTTTAAATCACCATTTATCCCCCCATCTCCTCTTCTACCTCCACTCACCCTCTTCCCATGCCCCACAATCTCCACACTGTTGTCCGTGTCTGTGAGTTCTTTCTCTCTTTTTTTCTTTTATGCTCAATCCCTCCACCCTACAACACCCTCCCAGAGCTGTCAGCTTGCTCTCTGGGTCTCTCTATTTGGCTTATTAGTTCAGTTTGCTCATTAGATTCCACATACGAGTGAGTTCATGTGCTGCTTGTCTTTCTCAGACTGGCTTATTTCACTGAAACACTACTTTAAAAAAATCAGAGACTCACTTTTCTATATCACAGATGGTTAAGTAGTTTTAATCTTTTAAGCTATGTCTGAAAATTACAGAAAACAATAATATTTTTCAAAGCAAGTGTCTTTTACTTCCTAACCCAATATAAAATTTAATTATATAATTTATTTTATTTCTGATTTCCAGATAACCAAAAAAAATGAGACTTAAACCAGCTTTTGACTTAGCAACAAAGCAAGAAGAAATTTATCATGTCACCTGAGTCTTCAATTATCTGTATAGGAGTATGTTAAAATAATGCACCTAGAGTTATAATAAAACTATGACTGTGTTTTCATTGGATTTTGTATTGCAATGCACTACTACACATTTTTGTCTAAAACATCTAACTCCATGAAAATAAAATATGTCCCAAATGCTTTAATATTAACAATTATCCATAAAATAAACTATAAATTTTTTCCTTTTATCCACTATTCCACAAGAATAATAAGATACAAGTGTCTTTTTAAATTTAATTTTAAGTTCTTTTAAAAATGTTTGGAGCCCTGACTGGTGTGGCTCAGTTGGCTGGGCCTCACCCCACAAAGCGAAGGGTTGCAGGTTCGGTTCCTGGTCAGGTTACACGCCTGGGTTGCGGGTTCGGTCCCTGGTTGGGTCACATGTTAGAGGCAACCAGTTGGTGTTTCTCTCTTGCATCGATGTTTCTCTCCCTCCCTTTCTCCCTCCCTTCCCCTCTCTCAAAAAATAAATAAAATCTTGAAAAAATGTTTGGGAAGTTTCGTGAGAATATTTTTAATCAAAAGGCCCTCATCTTTGAAAACACTTCAGGAAATTAGGTATGTCAAACATAAACCCGTCGGTAAGGTCAACAGAAACCAGGTTTTACATCAAATGCTGAGCAGCCACACTGCTATCCCTTCTGATAGATTTAATCAAAAGTTTTCTTTGGTGGTTTCTCCTTAAATTTCAATTGGAGTCATTTTTATTGGTGAACCTGATAACAAAATCAAGATTTTATGATGACAGATGCAAATCACAATTGCATCAAATGCTAGTACTTATGTATAAAAGGTCCTCCCATAAATAATGCAGCAAGGACCACTCACGGAGGACGGGTAACTATTTACAGTGGTCTCTAATTCCTTTCGGATCTAAATGGCCGCGCCTGAAATACAGCATTCTGTAATGAACTGTAATTACTTTCGCTTTCAGAGTCTCCTTTTAAAAGCTGCTACAATATTATGCCATTTCTGTTTTTCATGCTCTCTAATAAGATTCTCTAAAAGTGGTTTAAAAATGCATCCCAGTTCCCAAGTAAGCAAATATCTTTGTACACCCACATTTTAGGTAACGCTGAAAGTATACTGGTGGATAGCCTCCGGTCTAAGTTTAAAGGACGCTCACCCTTCTTCCCTCCCCCTTCTCTTTCCCTTTTGGGGGCCTTCCTTTCCTCTCACAGGAGCGTGACAGCTATCTACCCAGGGATGGTGGCATGTGTTGAGATGTGTAGAAGACATATTTGGTTAACTTTGAAGAGTCTCATTTAAAGACAAAATATAGGGAGTTTTTAGAAAAAGAAATGAACGTAACTTCCATTAGGTGAAAAGCTTTAAGGCCCTTTTTCTAAGTTACTTTACCCAGATATTTTAATAAGAATATATTATATTGTTATCACTAACTGAAATTAATCTCCCCTCCCCCCCATACACACACATGCCATAGAAATACACATAGAAATGTGTACCCTGGACAGTAATATGGTCATACAATTATTTTTGGATTTTTAATAAAGTTTACCAGAACCAACTAAAAGAAAAAAACCCAAATACCATAGGTGCAATTACTACTTCACTAAGAAGTTGCTCTTCTTCCCACACATCCTGCTTTTGTATCTGGCTTCTCAAACTCTACTTGAGATGGCAGTTCTTTGTAGCATCTTATCTACAAATTTTATGAAATTGAAAGTCATTATACGTTACTGTCCTGAAAATTTTTTATAAATATATACAAATTACCTCAATATTTCTAAAAACTTCATTATTATTTGCTGGGACAATCTAGAATTTACCAAGTTGAATAAATTTGGCCTCAGAGAACAGTAAGCTTATCACCACTTGAACCCCTAAACTTTTAAACATGTTCTGCATATACTAGTGGTCAAAGAAATGCAAATGAAAACAGCAATACGGCCTGGCTGGTGTGGCCTGGTGGACTGAGTGCCAGCCTGCAAACCAAAATGTCATCGGTTCAATTCCCAGTCAGAGCATATACCTGGGTTGCAGGCCAGGTTGCCCTAGTTGGGGGTGTGCGAGAGGCAACCAATCGATGTATCTCTCTCACATGAGGTTTCCCTTCTTCTCTTTCTCCTTCCTTTCCCTTCTGTCTAATAATAAATAAATAAAATCTTAAAAAAATAATATTTATTAGTGCACAGTTCTGTTGGTCAGAGTCTAAGCGGGTTTGGCTGTTCAGGGCAGTGATTTTCAACCTTTTTCATCTCATGGCACACATAAACTAATTACTAAAATTCTTTAGCATGCCAAAAATATATTTTTTTGCTGATCTGACAAAAATAGGTATAATTTTAACTCATTCACACCAGATGGTTATTGTTGTATTGGCTGTTGTCAATTTTTAATTTGATAACCTAAGGGAAAAGAGCTCAGTGCCCCTGACTAAATAGCGAGGTATGGCGTGTTTTAAAAATTCTCACGATGCACCAGTTGAAAATCATTAGTTTAGGGTATCATGAGACCAAAATCAAGGTTCCTCCTGAGCTGGGCTCTTTATCTGACAGATCTGGGATAGAATCTACGTTCAAGCTCATTTAAGCTATTGGTAGAATTCGTTTCCTTGCAGCTGTAGGACTGAGGCCTCTGTCCTGGCTGGTGACTGGAGGCCACTGGCATCCTTTCTCATAAACCCTCCCATCCTGGAAGTAATAATGGCATTTGGAGTCCTTCTCTGTCTTCAGAGCTCTCTAATTTCCCTTTCTGCCACAGCCAGAAAAAAGGCTCTTTGCTTTTAAGGGCTCGCGTGATTAGATTAGGCTCATCAGATAACTTTCCTATTTTAAGGTCAACTATGCCATATAACATAATAAAATCATGCTGGTGATATGTCCTCTTAGTCCCAGGTTCCTGGGATTAAGGCGGGACATTTGCAGGTCGTAAATCGACCTCCCGCACCATGGAACAACATGCAGTAACTAAGAATGATGACAATAGGGTTGGAATTTGGCTTGCCCATTCAAACATATAAACTAGTTATTAAAATACAGAAATACTTCTGTAGCATTTAGCTGTTCTGCAGTGCTACTGCAGATGGGGGACTTTGGGTCCCCATCTTCTTCCCAATGCCCGGGAACTCCCCCATTCTCTCCCCCAGCAGGATCTCAGCCCCCTCCTGGGCTAGCAATTGAAGGACTGAAGTCTGACACAGCCTGTCCTTTCTCATTGCTTGGTACCTGTGAAGTAGTAATCATTAAATATTTTGATGGGGGGTGGAAATGGGAGGGAGGTGGGGAGGGCTGGAAGGAGGGCTGGGTGGGAGGAAAGGACAGAAAACTGTACTTGAACAATGATTAAAACAAAATTTTTAAATAAATAAATAAATAAATAAAAATGAAAAATCTGCTCAAAAATATTTTGAATATCACTCCTGGATTTAGATGTATATTTAATGACAGGAAAGAAGAATATTATTTTTACTTGAGGAAAGAAGACAGTTATTTAGAATGAACAGAATGATATGTAGATACATTGATAGATGATAGATAGATAGATAGATAGATAGATAGATAGATAATATTGATACCCACACATATATACATGCAGGTTTGTACTGGATTATTTATATTAGTATGTCTAAGAGCAACTCCTGAAATTTATGCTGGTTTATTTATAGTACTGAATATTTATGGAAGCAATTTCTGAAAGATATACTACAAAACATTAACAGTTGTTAGTTTTAAAATGTAGAATTTCAGGTGATACAAATTTAATTTTTACATTTTCTGTGTTTTCCAATGAACATGTATAATTGATATAAAAAAAGAATGTATAATAAAGTCAAAATAATTCCTGGTCTTTTCCTTTTATGACCTTGGGAAGGGGGAGTTCCTCATTTTTCATCCTTTGTTGCTTAATCAGTACAATGTACTACATGGTATTTTTCTTCTTTACCAGCTCACAGAGTTTCTAATTCTAAATCTGCCACTCATCCATGTAGGCATGTTCAATGGAGGCTTAAAAAAAAGCCTTAAAGAAAAGAAAATAGGGAGGGGAAGAAAGAATGAGGAGGCCATTAGAGCTACAAGACACTGTCTTCATTTTGTCCATTTTACACATTGTAGAAAACTCCGATTTCTTTTTAAAGTGACATAATTCATTCAAGATTGAGATTCCCGATGCAATTATTTATTCCCCTTTGCTCACTGTCCAAGCTGCCATAGGTTTATTGTAGCTTTTAAACTGCACGTCCTGACCTGTATTATTGAAGCAACAAGCAGTGAGGACGTGGCAGCTTGCAATGAATGGACGGAACAAAAAACTGTGTCCGTGCAGCCAACATTCAAGATGGAGAACACAGGCAAGTCCTAACAAGTGAGTAAATAAACCGGACATTGTTATAAAGGCTTGAGAGAAGTAAATGAGACGTGATGGGTAATAATGGGGAAAGGACTATTTTACGTGAACAGGTTCATCAAGGAAGAACTCGGAGGAGGTACCATTTGAACTGAGGCCTGCGAGATGAGAAGAATGCGGCAGTTTGAACCACCCGCTCCAGAGGAGAAGTGGTCCAGCAGCCAAGCACAGGCTCTGCTGCAAGTAAGAGTCTGGGGGGTTCGCGGAATGCGAGGCAGCAAGGTGTGACCCCAGAACAATGAGCGGGAGCGAGTGGAACCGGGTGAAGCTGGAGAAGCAGGCAGGTACCAGATCGTAAGGATCTTTAGACCGGAGTACAGAGTTCAGATTTTATTCTGAATACCAGTGGGAATCACTTAAAACTTTTAAACTTCGAAGACATGTGAACTTATGTTTTTGAAAAACAACCTTGGCTGTTGTGTAGTGAGAATACAGGAGGGTAGGAGTGGTAGCTTGGAGACCATTGGGAGAGCAATTTGACACTATGTAGTGAAGTTGAAGGTATTCTACCCTTGAACCAGCAATCATTTCTGAGCAGGTACCCTGAGGAAACTTTCTCCCATATGCATAGGGAGACAAACTGAGAATTTTTATTGTGTCCTTTATCGTAATGAAAACCTGGAAAGTATTTGTTAATATGAAGTGACTATATCGTGACATTCCTGCAATGCCACTATTCATGGCAGTTAATGAATGACAAGACTGACGTGTACCAGCAGAGATAAATCTCCAAAAAACATAGTTTTATACAAAAACAAATGTTGCAGAAAAATGCATACATATTATTTTAACAAAATTTTAAAACATATAAAACAATGTGTGTGTGTGCCTAAGGAACAAAAGTAGCACGAGAATAATGAACGGATTCAGGATAGTAGTTATCTCTGTGGAGGGAGGGAGGGAAATGGCATCGTGCAGGGGTGTACGTGAGGCAGCAATTACACCTGCAAAGGTGTATTTCTTTAAAAATATCTCACTGAAGTAAACAGAATTATAGAAAGGTTGTAGAAAGCTGACTCGTCTGGTGGGAACACAGGTATACATTATTTTCTCTAAATGTATCTGTATAATAAAAAATTGTTTTTAAGAAGAAAAAAAAATATATATTTGCCTTGCAGTCCCCAATCAAAATGTTTTTTTCAATCAAATGCACTATTTTTTCTCATTTTTTCTTGAAAGTTTATTTATTTTGGGGTTAATTTCTTCCTTATTAGCTTTAATGACTAAGTACTTTTGGTTAATTAAATAAGTAATTAAAGGATCATTTTAAACAATTTTATAAAGGATAATATAAAACAATGGCAGGTTTCAGTGAAGGCTTTTCCATACACTAAATGTTTACTATGGGTGTAATACCCAGCTGCTCTTCCATTTCCAGACTTTCTGCAGAGTACTTTTTAACAGCTTAGACATTTTCAATGTCATTCAATGATTCAAGGAGGAAGTTATTCAGATTTTAACATCATGCTTTAGCCACAATTTACCTTAATCTACCCTTTTAAAGAGGTAATATTGCTAGGATCAACTTCTAAAATTTTCTTAAACCTGTGATTTTTTTAGTAGATATAAACAAGAGAAAAGAAGATTCTTCATTCTTCCTTTACCCGATTTATCTACCAGAAGCAATTTATGAAAAAAAACTTAGAAATAATTAAATTTCCAGTAGAAATCTAAGGAAAGGATCAGCTTTGGCTAACAAAGCAAATACATGTGGCTAGGAAGACCATAGTCACTCTAGCCACATGGTCGGACCATGTACAGAGTGGACAGAGACTTTCCTGTTTTCAAACCATTCAGATAAAGAATTTAATTAATTAATGTGGTTATCTAATTAGTGCAAAGGGATTAAGGGGAGATTATTTTGTGAGACCGCTGTACTAAGCATTGTGTACAGATTTTTAATAGTCCAGATAATCTATACCCTTAAGAAGTAGACACAGGAGCCAAGGAGTAAAGACTCCATAAGAAATATTTTAGAAATATTAGTAATGCAACACATTAGCAAGTCATTCAAATCCAGCATTTCTAATATCTAGTTCAGATCTCAAGAACAATGACACATATAATATTTTATATTTATAGCACACAATTATGATACAAGCAGGAAGTAGTCAAGAAATTGGGTTTTGCAGTCCCAGACTGGTACTCTATTGTAGTTTCTTTCCTACAGCCAGTCATACTCAAAATCTTATTTATTTGTTTGTTTAGTGTACATTATGCATCACATGCTATTATAAGTATGTTAGAAATAATTCATATATTTCAATAAGAATAGGCAAAATAATGCAGCAATTAGAAATGACCCCAAATATCATGGCTCACAACAGCATAGCAGACTCCTCACTTCTGTGTATATGTTGGCTTTGACGGGGGCTCTGCTTCCTGTCCCCTCTAGCCTTCCCAGGCTAATGCTGAATCAAAACCAAAAAGAACTAGGTTTTGGTCAGCCCCACAGGGGCCTTAACTAAGGGACGAACAGGGGAAGGCCCAGGGAGGTCGGGGAGACAGCTTATCACAGGGCCGTTGGGGAAGTCATATTAGGAACTCACAATGACTTGTAACTCTATTATCTAATGTGTGGGCTTCCATGAGGGGGTTTGTGTCAGTTTAAGGCACCTGCTGGCCAGATGGCCAGAGAGAATGAATGCCAAAGCAGCAATACTATGGCTGGACTTAGCTAAACTCCCAATGCCCACTAAGTCATAGTTCAGTGAGGGTATGAACATTTCATTGTATGCATTGTTGCAATCACAGCTTTAGGTCAGGAACTGGCATATAGTAGGGTCTCAACTAATATTTGTTGAATGAATAGATAAATGGATGTATGAGTGAATGAACAAATAAACTTGATGTTTGATACTCATAAAAGTGAAGTAAGATTAGCTATGGGAGAAATACTGCAGCAAAGCCCAAAGGACCACTTCAAAATACTCTTCTCATAGTTATTAAAACAACTTCTATTGTGTGTCAGCTGTGTGTCAAATGCCATGACTACAAAGAGACATAAAGGTCCATCCCTGAGGCTCACAATGTAATTAAGGACATAGAATATACTTACAAAGAAAGTAATAATAATAAAATGTAATAATGTCATGATTAGTAAAATACCTTCAAGTCTTCAAAGATGTTTCAACCTCATGCAAATAGATGTATGTAAATATATATATGAGAGATTTTTGTAATTTTCACAAATAAGTGCAATATAAGGAAAACATCACAGTGTATTTGTCAGGACCAAAAGATTCTGCCAGTAATTTATTGTGCTTTATTGCGCAATACTCAGCACACTTTAAAAGAAAAAAATCCAGTCTCCCCAAAATATAACAATGTCCAGCACCTAATAGCAAATTGTTAGACATACAAAAATTAGGAAATTATGACCCATAACCAAGAAAACCAGTAGGCACTACACACAGACCTGAAATGATCCATATGTTAGAATTAGCAGATAAGAACTTTAAAGCAGGCATTATAAATTTGTTCATAGGTTTAAAGGGAAGATGGTCAAAATAAGTAAAATTATGAGGAATCTCACTAGAGAAAAAAAACTAAAAAATTTGTTATGCCCAGACCAAAGATGTTTATCATAGATGTTGTAAATCATTTGTTTTTTTTCCAACCTTGTGAAATTTTAACAAGGCACACTTAAAATTTTGCTTTTTATCCATCCTCCAAAGAAAACATTTTCCTGAAAAACCCATGGCCTAAATAGAATTAAATAACTAAAAAATACTATAAGATAAAGATAATTTTAAAGGTTATTTTCATTAATATTTGAATACTAATACAACAATTTCAAAGAGTAAGTCTGATCTTTATAACATGATTTCTATGATTTTCTTGTGTTATTTAAATTTTACCACTATTTGCTAACTCTAAGAGCTATAATATTCTTTCTAAAGTTATCTAGCTAACATATTTCTCAATATCAGTCCTTATATTAAATCTATTTCTTTATATAATTATTATCAGAAATGTTCTGATTATTTTTGTATAATGATGCAGTTTTCACAATCAGTAATTACTGCTGCATTTTACTCTTGCAAAAACAGATTGATAGGCTGTCAACATTGAAAATCTATGGAGATATTTTTCATTCCAAAGTATGTATAAAATGTATATCTATGTTTGACACTCAGAAAAGAACTAACACCTATCCTTATCAAACTATTTTCAAAAAATTCAAGAGGAAGGAAAACTCCCAAGCTCATTTTATGAGGCCAGCATTAGCCCAATTCCAAAACCAGACAAAGACACTACAAAGAATGAAAATTATGGGCCAATATCCCTGATGAACATAGATGCTAAAATCCTCAACAAAATATTAGTAAACCAGATCCACCAATACATTAAAAAAACACACCATGATCAAGTGGGATTTATTCTGGGGATGCAAAGTTGGTACAGTATCCACAAATCAATAATGTTATATACCATATAAACAATTGAAAGATAAAAATCATATGATGATATCAATAGATGCTGAAAAAGCATTTGATAAAGTCTAGCACCAATTTTTGATAAAAACTCTCGGCAGAGTGAGAATAGAGGGAACATACCTCAGCATAATAAGGGCCATATATGACAAACACACAGCCAACATCATACTCAACAGGTAAAAAACAAAAGCATTTCCCTTAAGATCAGGAACAAGACAGGGATGTCCACTTTTACCACTCTCATCCAACATAGTACTGGGAGTCCCAGCCACAGCATCCAGATTTAAAAAAAAAAAGAAAGAAAAGGCATCCAAATTGGAAAGGAAGAAGTAAAACCATCATTATTTGCAGAATAGAGTTACTGTATGACCCAGTAATCTCTCTTCTGGGTATCTACCCCCCAAATTTGAAAACATTTATTTGTAAAGACATATTTACCCATGTGTTCATTGCAGCATTATTTATGGTGGCCAAGACATGGAAACAACCAAAGTACCCTCCACAGATGATTAGATAGAGAAGATGTGGTACATGTATTCCATGGAACACTACTCAGCCATAAGAAAAGATGAAATATTGCCATTTGTGGCAGCATGGATTTGTCTTCAGAATATCATCCTAAACAAAACAAGTCAGAAGGAAAAAGTCAAGAACTTTATGATTTTGCTCATATGTGGGATCTAAAACTGAAAGTAATGCAAATAAACAAATAAGACAAACAAACAAACAAAAACTCATAGACACAGACAGCGGTATGACGGTTACCAAAGGGGAAGGGGAGTTGGGAGGGAGGTAGTAAAGGGTAAAAGGGGTCAATATTTGATGACAAATAGAGATTTGACTTTAGGTGGTGAATACACAATGTAATATACAGATGATATATTATAGAATTGGGCACTTGAAACCTATATATTAACCAATGTCACCCCAATTAATTTAGTTAAGAAATGTTTTAAAGAAAAGGGCAAAACCATCCAAAACAGTTTCCTTTGTTTTCTTTAGCCTATGTTATAGACGTTTTCCAAAAAGCATGCTGCAATCTTACTCCGACACAGTGTTTATTTGCCAGTATATTTGGTGGGTGAGGACGGGAACGGTGAGTGTGCAGGTGTTGTGCATGTGCCATGAATGTATGTGGCTGGCAGACATCAGTGATGACAATGCGGTGTCACAGCTTGCTTTCCTCTCTGCAGCTGAGGCAGAGACACGAATGACACTTGACTGTGCAGCCTCTCCTCACAGACATGGTAAGGAGCGCGGCGTGCCCTAACGGTGCATATTTACCCACAACACCCTCCTTCGCAGTTTCCCCTCTGACTTCGCTGGAACAAGCCATTTATTCTCAACAGTTTTACATTTAAAATCAATATTTCTAATAACATAGTTTTACACTTTTCATCTTTATGTGCAGACATGCATTGGAAGAGAATCCAAATGAGCTTAGGCGGAAAGACGAGGCTATCAGTAAAAAGCATTCTAGCAAAATCTATGAAAATGAAATATTTCTGTTTCTCTTTCAACACAAAACTATATATGAATGGACATATTGTGTAACCTATAGTCATTAACTAGATATTAAATAGCAACACTGGCTTCGGGGGAAGAAAGGAAACTGACTGCTATCAAATCTTAAAAATGCCTTTGGCCCTTTAAAGACAAGTGGAGCAGTCTGGTCTCTGACGTGGAGGGAGATGTGCTTTGGGGTCCAGGACTGAAAACGATTCCTCAAGTTGCTCAAAGTGCTTATACTGAGACACTAGCTAAAGGGTCCTCTGTGAGTGTGGGAAAGTGAGATGGTAAGTTTTTAAAACTACGAAAAATGACACGAGCTACACATATCATAGAAAACTCACAAAATCCAAACAATTAAACAAAGAATAAAAACCACAAGTAAATGAACCCCAAAGTCACAAAGAGACAACAAGTGTCATTAATACTTTGCCGTGTGCACTATATTTTGTCTGTGTGTTTACAAAAAGATGATCGGACTCTGTATTTCTTATTCTAGTTCTTGGTAATACATTTTGTGGTCCCAAATTTTAAACATCTGCAAAAGTATATGTTTCAGAGTCTGGCTTTCACTCATATCTCTGTCTTCCCTATTACTCCAAACCATTTTTAATAGCTTCATGCATAGTTTTCCACTTTCTTTTTGAAAATTAAATTCGATTAGCACATTTTAAAAAGATTTATTTATTTATTTATCTATTTATAGAGAGGGGAGGGAGAAAGAGAGGGAGAGAAACATTAATGTGTAGTTGCCTCTTGAGCACCCCCTACTGGGGACATGGCCCACAACCCAGGCATGGGCCCTGACTGGGAATCGAACAGGTGACCCTTTGGTTCACAGGCCAGCACTCAATCCACTGAGCCACACCAGCCAGGGCATTTAAGACCTTTTTAGAGCAGTTTTAGGTTTACAGCAAAAGTGAGAGGAAGGTACAAACAATATTCATATCTCCAGAAAGCCAGAAATAAGCTCTTTGTTTTCCATCAGGGCCCAAAATGTCAAGAAGCCAAAAAATGTCAAGAAGCCAGAAAACACAAAAGTGTCACTGAAAGGCTGGCCTTCCAGGTCACTTTGCAGATATATCAGCCAAGGAAAGATCACGGGACATCCATTTTTACAACTTTGTTAGCTTCCTGTGCAGCTTTTAGATTCTTGGGCAGACGTCACGTGCATGCTCACTGTACTCAGCGTCCCGCGGGGCACATGACTTCTAAGTTCTACCAACTCCATGAGAGCAAAGAAACTTCTCGTTTTGTTTACTGCTGTATTTCCAGGACCAAACAAATTGCAAATGAAATGTTAAATGAAAAAGGTGCCCCGTGGTTAAAAAAATAAAAGTTTGGGAAATGCTGCTTTTTATAGTCACCTCTAGAGGCTTCACCATACAAACAAGCACTGAAAATGCTTTGAGAATCCACCGATTTTAACCAACCTCCTCCCTCCTTTTTCTCCGGAGACCTTCCCACGTTTACTTTATGGTGAAAAACTTTTAGGAATTGCTCAAATCAATGGCACATGTCAACCCGCCCACTTTGACAACATCTCAAGTCACCTGGAATGGACATAAGGCACACTCAGAAATGGTCCCAGACACAATGCAAACATTACAAAAAGCTAAGAAATATGTTGGATGCTCAGGAAGGAAATATAAGATTTTATTTTTTATGAAGAAATTAAGAATTCACTGATAGTAAAAATTTAATCTTTTCTGGAATTTTTATACCTAAGAATAGGCAGTTTAGAGAGAGATGGAGAGAGAAAAAAAAAGTTATGACCCTATTAAATTTAAGGTGAAGAATAAGTGTCCCATAAACTTTTAATACTCATTCAACACCTCATTTATTCATTTAAAATGCATTTACTTCTGTTGCCACTAATCTTGATTCAAATGCTAACCAATTTAGCATTTTTAGTTTAAGCATGGATATGCATAGAAATTAATACTGATGTTAATTATGACTAACACTTGATATCAGTGGAAAGCAGAATAGGGAATTCATACTATAGATTTTTAATTTAAACTGGAACTGTAGAAAAAAGTGGGAAGATACATTAGGACCCTTTCATAAACAAGCCACAGGAAACCTATTCGAACTCACTTACCCATCTGAAAGGATTTATTGGCTCATGTAACTGGAGTGGACATGTACACCCTTTACCCCAAGAATCACGGAGTGGAGGAACTCACCTCTCTCCTCCAGTCCTCGACTTCTTTCCCACTCCCTTCTCTGCTCCCCTGGCTCCTGTTATTCTCTGACCCTCTTTTCCTTCCTGCCTCACCCCCTCCACCTCAATCCCCAGCTTGTATATTGACCCCTGTTGCCCCCAGTTGCAGAGTTTCTTCCATGAGTCAGGAATCCTGGCAGCAGACGACTCCAACTTATATCAACACAGCTTAGAGTCCACAAAGGACAGACTATCTCAACTTTCTGTATGTGCAAACGCAAAGGAAGAAGCCCAAATGGCCTAACTTGGGTCACGTGTCCCTATTAAGTCAATTGCTAAGACTTAGGAAGACACACTCACTACTGCTTGATAGCAACCCCCGCAGCCCCAGTCAGAGCATCAGGGGAAGTGAATCAGAAAAGGCTGGTACTCTCCCTGGAAGATGGGTCAAGTGATACCTGCCTCACAGAACTTCAGTTGTCCTAAGCAGAGTGTAAGCTGTTAAGTGTTGGGAAACTAATTTGGCAACATATATCAAGACCCTATAACTTTACTATGGCAACTGATGCTAAAAAAAAGAATTCAAGCCCAGAACTTATATGCATGAAGAAGTATACTATAAGATCATTTAGATACCAAATATTGTGCTTTATCTATGTGCCCAGTAAAAGGAAAACAAATAGGGAAATTATAACTTCCCAGTAGAAAAGGACATTGCCCTAATAAAAAATACTGCCTGCTATCTGAAGCCTGGCTACTAGGATTCCTGACCTAAATAAAAAGGCAAACCACAAATGTACAAATACAACGCTGGAAAAAACAACTAGGTAAAAAGATAGAAGAAACAAACACCCAACTCCAAAATGTTAGTAGACTTTGAGTAGTGGGGCAATGGGTGATTTTTTATCCTTTACACATATTCTTATGTCATATTTTAAATGTTTCATATCTATCATATTTCCTACAATAAGCATATAATTTAATGATTAACACCCATTAACATCAAGGTTTAATAAATAATAAGACTCAAGCATTTAAGTATCAATAGGTGTTCTTCAAACTTCTCATCTTCCCAGGTTTACAAAGGATTGCTCAGACTCGGTCACTTATTTGAGAATATTACTGCAAATTGTATAGATCTCATGGCCTTTACCTACTCTAGGGAAGTGAATAAGCCAGAAAAGGAACATGCAGAATGGGGTACAAGCTAGTTAATTATAAGAGGAAGGAATATTGACTTCTTTAACCTCCTAAAATATGTGCTATGCAGAGATAAACATCACTAGTACCATGCATAGCAGATCAGCCATTTCTCTAAGAATTTCTTTAAATTGTGTGGAATGGCTCAGAACCAGGTTAGGTCTTTTTATGACTGAGTCAAGGTCTAGCAGCGGTCTCCCCACCACTACCCATCCTTCAGACCTTCCTGTTTCTTGACTGGGCCCTGACATACGCAGACCTTGCCTACCCTTCTCCTAATCCACATATGTCCCTCGCCTTCCCAACCTCAACATAACCCCTTTGCATTGTGATTCACATTACTCTTCAAGTTTCTACTCAGGAGGATGAGGAAGGTCATGAAGAATTATGTTCTTCTCCAGGAAGAAAGAAGGAGCTCCTACCCTTTGCGACAGCATGGATGGAACTGGAAAGCATTATGTTAAGCAAAATAAGCCAGGCAGTGAAAGACAAATACCATATGATCTCACCTTTAACAGGAAACTAAACAACAAAACAAACAAGCAAAATATAACCAAAGACACTGAAATAGAGAACAGGCTGACCAGAGGGGAGAGGGAAGGGAATTTCAGGGGAAAAGGGGAAGGGTTTACAGGAACAAGTATAAAGGACACATTGACAATAACTAGAGGGAAGTGGAAATGGGAGGGAGGTGGAGAGGGCTGGGTAGGTGGGCTGGGATGGAAGTAAAAGACAGAAAACTGTACTTGAACAACTAAATAAAAACAATATTTAAGGGAAAAAACAACTATAACTATTAGCTTTAAAAAAAGAATTATCTTCTAGTAGGTCAATAAGGCGAGACAGGACAGTGAGGCAGTGACAGCCTCGGAGACCAAGGCACAGCAGCCACTGCCTGTCCTCATTGTGCCACTGAGGCAAAATACACTAGTCTCCACCACAGTGGCTCAGTGCTCCACCTCCAAGCAGCAAAATGAAAAACTGCTTTGAAACGAAGTCTGACACAGGTGCAAGTAGAGTGGTTTGTATTCATAATTCCCTTGTTTGCTCTTCATGTTATCCTAATTTCTGATATGGTCATTATCACACAAAAGGCCACCTAGTAAAGGCCCTTTCTACCTGCAGTCTCGTACTGCCTTTGCAGTGGTCTTGTCGTGTGACCTCGGACAATACTTTTCACCTCTTTGTTCCTACATTATGAGAAGTTTGCACAAAATCTTCTCTCAGATTTCTTCTGGCTATAACATTTCATTATTCTGTAGAAGTCTTTTTGCAAATCCTTACCTACGGTGCTTCAAAATACAGAGCACAGTCAGCTCTGTGCCTTGGGTTCCTGCTGCTCATTCTCCCTTGGGTCCTTCCCATAGGATGAATTTGAAACTTTTTAGTTTACCAAGGTGCTCATTACATACAGTTAAGCCTGTAAGCTCAACTATAAAATCAAAATGCTAGTATTCAAAACAAAAAGAATCACTTTCACTTAACATTTTCACAGAACATTTTTAGCTATTAAGATGTGGTTATATGATTAAATTTTATATAACTGCTGTAATGAAAAATAGACTTCAGATCTTTAAAACATCTATGACAAGGAGAAAATAGTTTGAAAAAGTGGATTTAATATGCGAAATAAGTGTATGGGCAGGGAGGAAAAAAGGAAGCAGTGAATGAAGGAAAAAAGGTGGTTTTTTACCATTAGATAACATGGGAACATACTTTTAAAAAACTAAATTACTAAAGTTCAGCTGAAATGCTATCATTTGTGTTTGAAAAATAAACCATGGGAAGTCAAGTTTTATAATTTTTCATATCATACATAATATCTGCTAAATACCCAGACAATCAGTAAAGATCGACGCATCTGTATTACACACACCTGTGCTTCTCTGCACTCTGCCCAGCCTCCCGGTAGACCACAGAAGTCACAAGCAGCCGACTTAGCTGCCAGCCACATCCCTGACTCCTCTGTCTCCGCCAGCTGCACCACCGGCTGGTCTGCACTTGTTAAGGAGTCTGAGACCCATCCTGCTCTCCAGACCGCGCCTGACACTGCACTGAGCAATAGGTTACTTCCTTCCTCTCCTTCAGAGGATGAGATTTTGCTTTCACATTGGATTAACCACCTTCAGTGTGCCCTCTCTCAGGCCTTCTGGCGTGATAACAATAAACATTCTTATTACGAAAAATGTAAAAGTTGATTTCAGAGACAGTGGTCACTTTAGTGTATGACTCAAAACTGTGATCTCTCTAAGAATTAGGGGATGTAAAAGGTGGTTTAGAACATGTACAAACCAAGGACCCCACAAGGGCAGTTACTAGTTCACAGGTGTCTAGATGCATCCAGGTTGGCTACACAGAAATACATCGGCTGGATGTGTTCAAATGTCTTATCCCTTTAATAAACATCACCCGTGCCTTCCACGCCCAAACGATGGCTGTACCGACTGATGTGGAGCTCCCAGCACCTTGAAGGGGCTCAAATCTTTCCATCTTTGTACAAATTCTTGCAGGCTCCTAGGTCTACTGAGTATCCCCTTAAAGCCTTGCTATTCCTCCATGCTCTCATGTGTAAACCTTAGTAAACCGTTTTATTGCCTATGTCAGTATGTGACCTAGTTTGAGCATTTGAAGTATAGCCGAAGATTTGACTCACAACGCATTCCTACCAACAGGAAAGGGTGAGTTAATTAAAAGCTTAACTAATGCTCCTCACCGGACTTCCACACGCCTTTCCTTGTGGCCTGGCTCCCGGCCAAGTCCTGCAGGCGGTGGCTGCCAAAGCCAGCTCCCCAGCTGCTGGGCAATGAGGGGCCTGGGCCATCATGCGTGGCCAGATTATTAGACATTAAAACAAATAAGAAATAGAGTGTAAGTGGATAACAGGCTTGTGGACACACTATCATTTTCTTAACTTTGTTACCACTGTGAGGCTCTCATCTTGCTAAAGGACCCCTGTTCACACCCACTACTGTTAAAGCACAGACTGGCATTTCTCTCCCAAACACAACATCTTTCCAAGTATTAAACTGACACACTTTGCAAATAATAAAAATAAAATATTTTTAAGTAGTAGCCCAGAAAATCCAATCATCTAGCTCCACAAAAAGAGTAAAAGAGAAACTTTGCCCAGTTTGCAACCTAAATTTTTAATGTATTGATTCTAAAAATAAAACCATGCCATCTTTGTAGAATAAGGAAAGGAAACCAAAAGAAAGTATCCGTTCTCAATAAAGGGATAGTGAATGGAATATTGTTTTCATTGAGCTAAGAATATGTATAATAATTGTGCATAAACTTAAAATTCTTACAGCAAATGTATGAAAAAGTTATGTTAATTGAAATGGCAAATGCATGCCAAGGTCAAGGGCCAAACAGAATATTTCCTTGAACATCCACTCTAGTTATCTCATTTCTCCACTTGACTTTAACAAATAATTACAGTTCACATAAGTCAAAACAGGCTCTGAGGAAAAGAAACTCTTCATCCCACCGGCTCTGGGTGTGTGTTGCAGGGCTGGAGAGAAGAGAGGGGCAGTCCGAACCAACACCCGGTGAGACAGCGGTGATTGCTCCAACTTCTGTGGTGCCACAAAACTCTGTGCTCCACGCCACAGCCCTCGCCATTGACTGGCCACTTTCTCCGGCTGTTTGTCTCCGCAAACATATGTGAACTTTTCGAGGGTGAGACAGGTCTTTTGTTCTCGAGCATCTTTCAAGATACCTGCAACTCAATGAAAGTTTGTTAAATTCATGATTTAAATGTTCAGATTGCTAATTAATACCGCAATTCCGGGAACCTCGGTAGGGGAAAGAACGCATCGTATATGGGGAAAACAGGTCTCGTCTCCTGTCGAATTATGAACATAGCAGCGAACGTCCCTGCATCCCAGTGACTTCCAGGACACACCTGCAATCTTAGATTCGCACATAAAACCTGAAAATTTGTACAACAAAAACGGGAGAAAAATACTCTGTGCATTTCGCTGCTGTGCATCCTTTTATAATGTTGCATTTTGAACTACCTTCATTTCCTACATGCTGAACTCTTCCCTACCCGAAATAGCAAAAATTGGTTTCTCGGTCCCAGGTTATCAACCTCCTAGATCCTGACATTGGGCTTTCGGATGCCTAGTTCTGCTGGCAGCCTGTGTGCCTGCCTAACCAGTTCTGTTTGGCTGCGTTTTAAATCTAAGCATTACAATGCTACAGCCACTACTACTATCTTAGCGTTACACCCCTAAAGCTGAAGCAGCATCTATTTCACATTCTCCTAGATATATTATAACCACATAGGGTAGCCTAGAATATGACTTATTTTACCTTCAGTTTTTTCAAGAAATATAAGGTGAACTTATACCTGAAATACTAGGGAAAAACTACAATTTTATGTGATTAATACAGAAACCTGATCATTGAAACTAGAAATGACATTCTCAGCGTACGAAGTTATCGCTTCTAGTCTATTCAGCTTCAAATAATTTACACACCAATAGTATTAACAAGTAATTCTCTGAGTTGATATACAATGATTATTTTCTGAATTTTGCAGACAATGTAATTGAAAGAAACAAGATTATTTTCTCAAGTTCTCAAAAGACAGGAAATGTAACATTAGCACACCAAACCCTCCTGTTGTCATAGCTACTACTTACCTCCTCCAAACAGGACGTGAAGTTACTATCAGTGTAAAGAAAAAGAGTGAATGTTTTGTGAGTACCTGAAATGTGCTAAACACTGTGCTAGTAACTCAGATAATAATTAAAGCATTTAGCAATGTAATATTTGCCTTATTTTACAGATGAGAATAATAAGACATAGACAGATTTGTTTTCCAAGGTCATATAGCTAGGAATATTACAATCCTAATTTGTTCAGAACTTGAACCCAGCTCTATCCAACTCCAAAGGTGATACATGCCACACTAAAACCAGAAAGCACATAATCCAATAAATAAACAAAAACCCAAGTTATACAAAGGATGGAAAACAAGAAGATAAATATTCCCAAAATATGTATATGGAAAAAAATCTATGACATTTTAGCCCAAATCTTAAATCCTCACTATCAGCCAAGGCAAATGAGAGATCACAAGGGTAATAGCCCTTATTTATCTAAATCAAAGAAGATTGTCAGTTTATTAAGAGGGAGAAACAGATTATAAGTTATAAGGGAGATTTCTTATGTAGGTCAGAAAATGAACTTCATACAATAGAATCTATTCTCTCCGGCAATTATTCAAAGATTTCAGAGCTGCCATTCACAGAGCTATTTCTTGTATGGACCCACTTCTATAACCAGGGTCAGGCAGACCAAAATCCCATGATGATGATGATAAGGCAATGACATCATACAAAATAACTTTCTCAAATCATTAGACCTGAGTCTTCTCCTGTCATCCTACGTCATCAACAAAACATCTTTCCGATAACAAGAAAGGGCCCGCCACCTCTGCGGGAACTACTGGTCATTCGTTATGTCATTTACCCTGTCGATCCATCAGTCAGTCAACAATATTTACTGAGCGTCCACTATGCACCGAGTGCTGAATACATGTGAGCGCAACCAATGTGGTCTAATGAAGTCTACACTCTGGTGGAGGAACCAAATCACCTGGCCACACAAACATTCATATTCTAGTTCCAGTGAGTGTGACGAAGGCATTGCAAGTGCAGGGACAGCAAGTCACGGGGACGTGGCCCAGCTTACAGTTGAGGCAGAACAGGCTAAGAAATGCATCCCTGGAAAAGGAGCATATGAGCTGAGACCCAGCTTGGTTTTGTTAAGCACATAATTAGCCGTCGGCATTTGTCAATTAGGCATGTGCACAGCACCACGTCGGAGACTGTGAAGTGTCCCAAGAAGCCTATGATATATGATCATCTTTGAAGAAGTTTAAATTCAATTACACAGAAAAGACGTGTGCACGTGAGAAGTTAACAGCACCAGAAAGTACTACAGAAGGAGCAAGTCAGTGGCAGGGGTAACTGATGTGGGCAGACGGATGAACTGTGGAGGGGCTGGTGTGACCCAGAAAGAGTACTCGGAAAAGGTGTGCGACGAAGGCCCAACAGCAGTGGTTTCCCAATGCTTTTGACTAAAACACACAGTGTGAAATACATTTTGCTCTGTGACCCAGTATAAACATACAGATAAAGCTAAAACAGAAGTTTCATGAAACAAAGCTGGTTTTCACATGTGGTCTACAGTGATTTCTTTCCATTCATTTTTTAAAACTATCTTTTTATGCTGGTGAAGGCCCACTAAATTTATTACCCACGAATGAGTCACAAGCTAACATTCGAAGTTTCTGTGACAAAGGGTTTGTGCACACAGGAAAGGCTGTTTGCGAAGATGAGAAGAAAGCAGGAAGAACTTCTCCCCTCCTGCAAAGGCGGTCCCAGCCCACGTGACCTCTGCCTCCTTCACTTCATTTCCAGTCACACGCTACCTTAGCGGGAGGGAGTCACACCCAGAATGTGGCTGCACCATGCACATACTTACACTCGAGCCCTCTCCAAGGCATTGTCCCAGCCACTGTCTTCTACCACCACCAGCGGCACGCACACCCGCACGAGTGTGAGTGAAGACCTCCATCAAAAGTATGACTAGACCAAATTCCAGACCAGACGTACATTTCAGGGCCTGAGGCTCCACGTAAATGGAGAGTTTACCCGTTTACCCAGTATTTGTCTTCATAAGCACAAGCTTTGGGCCCGATTCAGTTTTCCGAGGTCAGTCCCTTTACACATCGATCAGACTTCAGTTACTGGAGACAGAAAAGCATGTACCATGCAAAGTAGGCGACCACTTTCCATAAATCCTACAGTGATCCCTCACCAATACCCACCGATGTTAATAAGCATTGCATCCAGGAAACAGATCTCTCTCTTTCGTCATGCCTACCTGCAATACTTATTTTCATGATGTGTAGAGATAATGAAAGCCAAAAAAAAAAACAACCCATTCTGGCTATAGATTTGACCTAAGAGCCTAAGAGGAATAGTTTCCGTCATTATCAGCTTCATATTCCATAGACATTCCCAAGATTTTTTCTTTTTTTTAAGGAAAAGATGGTTGTTTAAAAATGAAATGTTAACTTAAACAAAATAATGATGAGTTTGAATCAGGCATGGAAGAGGTTAAGAAATGCATCCAGCCCTGGCTGGTGTGGCTCAGTGGATTGAGTGCAGGCCTATGAACCAAACAGTCCCTGGTTCAATTCCCAGTCAGGGCACATGCCTGGGTTGCGGGCCAGGTTCCCAGTGAGGGGTACATGAGAGGCAACCACACATTGATGTTTCCCTCTCTCTTTCTCCCTTCCCCTCTCTCTAAAAATAAATAAAATCTTAAAAAAAGAAATGCATCCAGTGCATTCTATTGATACAAATAATAAAAATATATCTATTGATTACATATTAAAAATGAAAACCAACATTGATAAACATGTATTTCTCATTTTGCCCTACTCATTTACATGCCTCCTTTAAAAACCTGGAGGAATGGTTACCTTCCCCCCACCGGCAGGCATAACTAATGTTAATAATCTGGGAAGTAACAGAGGAATTCTCCGTGACATATATGTCCCCGTGTTTCACAAGCACCTGCTAACCCCCCCAGTACCAACATCACAGGGGAGATTAGAGCTGCCTCCCAGCCTTGCCTGGCCCACTTTGGGGTTTTTTTGTTTGTTTGATGTGTACTGATCTGAAGATCACTGATGCTAAAAAAAAAAAAAAAAAAAAAAAAAAAAGAGGCTTTTGATGCTCGGGGGCTAGAATAGAAAGGTGAAGCATGGTCATCTCTGTCTAGTCCTAACCACATCCACTCCCTATGGTAGCTGTATTTCCAGAATTGACATTTTCCTTAAAAAAAATGAAATTTCAAACCCGAAAAAGCCCCAAGTTCAGGATAGTGGCTGCTCTAAGGACAAATAAGAGGGGCTTTCAGATCATGAAAGTTATCTGTGGGGTGTTAGAGATTCAGGGACCTGTTGTGAGATTTGAATCAGGTCTGATGGCATTCTCTAATGTCAAAGCTAGTGCTTAATTTAAGTACAATAGCATTTACATGTTTAAACTTCCAAATAGCAAGCTGAGACCAGGCTGCTCTGCCTGTTTAAATGGTTGGGAAGGAAATAAGGCTTATTTATGAATTATTATAAGGCTCTCTGGCATGCTGGTTGTTGATAGGTCAGGACTGGAAAGAAAAAAATGCTACTGTTACATCTTTCTGTCAAAAAGCACTGTGAGTTGCTTTCTCGGGTGTACCTGGGGTACTTTGTGAAAAATGCAAGCTAGAAAGCTGGATTCCTGGGGTGGCCTCCGATGGGAGGTCAAATGAAGCCCAATGGTGCACTCTCAGCGTGTGGTTCACGGGAGGCAGAAGGCATTGGGGACTCCCGGGGACTCGGGCCTTGCTGCCTTGGGCTTCTCGGGCTTTTAGTACGAGGCAGTGCAGGCAGCGGAGGTGCCAAGGGCGGGCCTGGGCTTCCTCGGCCAACGTGCGCCTTGATGGCACCTGGGTTGAGGGTGATGCGGGGTGGTCCCTTTACTCTGGTTTAGGGGCGGGGGAAGGGCGACAAAGGCCTGAAGGCCCCTGGGAGGTTGGGAGGAAGAAGCAGCACTGGGGGCGGGGACAGCAGTGCCCTCCGAGGCCGGGGACCTGGGAGGGGCCTGGAGGGGACCCATTGCCCGCCTGGTGACTGAGTGGGGGTGGGGGCGAGCCTGTGGCTACCGAGGCTCCGGACGCCTGAGATGGCAGCCGCGCTGAGACTCCGGAATGCAATTTTGACCTATGTGTCCCGGGCCTGAGGCCTAAGGCCACACAGCCGGGAGGGAAGAGGCGGAAAGAGAAAAAGGGAATGGGGTGGGGGAGGGGATCGGAGCGAGGAAGCAGTGTCATTTCCACCAACTGGGCTCTTTCCTGACCCAGCCGCTCATCTGTCACCGCTGTCTCATTCCTGTTATTTACATCTGTCTTTAGCATTCTAATTACTCGCTTTATTACTTTAGCCTGGAGGAATCCTGTAAAAAACAACGGAGATGAAGATCCTACCACACAATAAAACTGCCCAAAATCCCCACTGCACATTATACAGAGCACTTGAGAATATTTGTGCTGTTATATGACCTCAATATGTCCTTAGATTGATCTTATTATATCTTTCTTTCTCCCTTCTCTTTCTCCGTCTGTGTAATGAACTCTTTAAGGTGTGGAGTGCAAGAATAAACTGTCCAGAGAATGATGAAAATAAGATTGTCCTTTGAGCTGGAGGTAAAGGGGGAGGGGTTACAATTGACTTTGAGTATTTGTATCCCTCCACACCAGTTCCTGAACTCCTGGTTTTATTTTTTATTTTACTTCAATCTGATAAAGTAGAGCCATCTGCACACACAAGCTTCTAAGGCTGGAAGAATCTTAGGAATTTAGAGGAGAGAATAAAATGCCTAATGTCTTTAATTATCTTGCATTAATCTCTGAGTCCCCAGAAGGTCTCAAGAGGGGAAGTGAATTTAGAGCAGAGATAGAAGTGGGGTTCAAAATTCATGGTGGTTTCAATGTTTTTCTTAGAATGTAAGATTTAGAAGTGCAGGGGGCATGTACAAAAATCTTCCTGAAACCTCAATAGCAGGATTCACAGATAGGCTCAGGACTCAAATCAAAGGCTGATACAACCTACAAGAAAGTCCAGGACAAAATGCAGCTTTCTAACTGTTATTTATTCCCGCCAGTGGAATTATTGTTGCACTCAGTTGCAATTTTCTGGCTGTGCTAATGGTTTCCTTTATTATGTTACACTAACATAATCTCCTCCAGAAAGAAAATGACAAAATATATGGATTTTTAGATAAATAACTGAGGTAATTTATTGGCCTTTATGCTCTTCTGATGGGGTGGTTGATAGATAATGTAATAATATGTACATAATTAAGCGGGTTTACTGTACCTCAGTCAAAATCTGGTCAAGGGCAAGATCCCTGTCTTTAGGCCTGAGGTTTTCTCAATGGGTATTTACTCCTTCCGCCCTGTGGAACAAAGGGCATACCTCAGAAAGTCAATAGCTAGGCGCTAGGTAAGGGATGGAGGTGCAAAATAAATTAAAGCAAAGAAAACAGGTGAACTCTCTCATGAAGATCCTTGGACTAGGGCTCATTTATCCATACTCCCCATCCCTTCTCCTGAGGTCCAGGGAGTCACTGTAAATATGACCTGACAAGAAAAAAAAAGGAAACATTGAAGATAAACCCAGGCCTTTCCAGAGAAATGAATGACTTCCACCCAGGGCAGGGAGTGGGCCTCCACAAACACCTTCGCAGGACCCAAGCACGGCCTGCTGTCAAGGAAGCTCAAAGGCTTCTGGGACATCAGTCATAGCAAACTTAGTCACCAAATGCCCCCTTGCCCTGTCTTCTGGAGGTTGCCCATTCAAGGCATGGTGTACTTGCTCTTCCAAACTCATCTAAATTACATCAATAACAGAGCGCACTCTTTAATGAGCTCTCAACTTTAAAGACTTGAAGGATATTAACAAGCCGCTTGACAAATGGTGCTTAGAAGCACATTAAAGACGCTGCTAATGGAGCGCATAATGACGGCTAATTTTCGATCAGATATAAATTAGAGCCCCAACAGTTATTTGCCTTAAGGACTTTATGTAAATGATTCTGTTCTGTATAAACTGAAAAGCGAAGAGAGCCCTGCCATTTTGGCAATCCTTGCGGATATGATTAATAGATCTGCAACAGAACCGGGCAGAGACAGCGGATGGCATTTCCCTCTGCAAATCCGTGTGTTTGGGTAGTAAATATGGTACCTTCCACAGTCGATGTGTGCTTTCTTCTTCAACCACAAGAGTAAAAGTGTCCTTGGCATCTCCTCCATAGGCTTGAAGAGGTTCACAGAAGACGGGCATCCAGGCTCAACTCCCTTAGACCTGCACCTCGAAGCCACCCAGATACATAGGACAACCACAACTCCATCCCTCACTAGGACCCAAATCTGTCTCGAGCGCTCCCTCACCACCTATCCCCGCATCACCCTTAAAGACACAGATGCCGCTGGGATCTAAGCTGTACTGACCACTCTTTAGTAATAGGTGAAAGATTTATACAACCTGAAGAGCAACCAGAGTATTGCTACCACTCTTTAGAATCCTCTCACTGAGAAATAGCTTGAGCTCTCATTCCTAGCTTTGTACGCAGCTCGGGTTCTGCTGGAGAGTGCTCAGAAGGGGCAGGGACTAGGGGAAGGAAAGTGAGGGGGAGGAGGAGGGGAAGAAGAAAGATGACGATAGTGGCGAGTGGAGAAGAAGAGTAGAAAAGAATGAGAGCAGGACTCGAGGTAGGAAAAGTTAGAGGAACTCTAATACCTACCCAATTTAAAGTGGAGGAGACATTTGTGGCTTTGCTTTTTTTTTTTTTTTTCTTCTAAGCCTCCCACTTAAGTGCTAAGACTCAAGTTAGGAGTATGTATGAAAGGGTTTGGAGATTGATTCTTAAAAGTGATTCCATTCCGACCTGCTCTGGTGGTTCATGGGAAGCCTGGAAGAGGAGCTACCCTGAGATGGTGTTACCTGTGTCCGGGTTCTGCTTTATCACTTCTCATGGTACCCGCTGGGGCAAATGCCCTGTGTGATGGTCAGATTGCTTAGAGCTGCACCTGGCTGTTGCTTCAGACACAGCATCCTCTCCTGGATAAGGGGAAAGAGTTTATGGAAGAGTCAGTTTTCAAAACCTGAAAAACCATCCAACTTTAGTTTGTCAGTGGCTTATTATGAGTTACAGACAAACAAAAATTCAGCCTTTCTGCTGCAGGAAAGCCAAGCATTACTGAATCTCAAGACAGTTTTCTCTGTCTCATACATGCAAGGTAAATATGGATTGGGGGGGATCATTTTTTACAAGCAATTCATGGGCAGTGTTAAAGTTGGTACAGAAATCCTGCCTCAATAAGGGAGCTGTTTCTACCCGAGACGCCACCTGCTAAGATTTCCTTGTCCGAGACATTTGAGAGATGAGAGTAATGAGAAGAGGCGGGGAGGAATGGAAGAGTGAGGGGCTGAGCATTAAAGAGATTTCTCCCAGACTGATGAAATCATTTTCTTTTTCAGTAACTGATACCTACTGGCCAGGATTTAAATGCTGAAGAGTAAGAAGCTTCTTACCATTATTACTGACTGAGTCATGAAGTAATTTTAAATTGGGGTACAAGAAATACTATTGTTCTTGTCTTCATTAATTTTGTCTACTCTTCCCTCCAACCCTCCTCCCCAATCACACACACTTCTGGTGCCAAAGGGACACAAGGGGAACAGCTGGACTTGTCTTCCACCCACCACCGGCCTAGGATTCCACCACAGTGGGAGCAAGTAGAAAGGGCAGCCTCAGCTCTCATTTTGTTTGACCACAAAATCCTGCCCCTCTCTGCTTTCCACTGGCTCTTTCATGCTCCGTGCTGATCCCAGAGTCGGATGGTAAAAACTACTATTGAAAAATAAAAACTTAGAGTTACTTAGAGTTACAAAATAACAAAACTGGGGAATTCTGGTCTCAACCGGCTTTAGGAGGAAACATTTCAAGGGGGCACTTCAGAGAAGAAGCGGTATTTGCCATATCGCACTCAGAGAGCTGCCGTTGCTTATCCCTCCACTTCTTCCTCCCACCCAGAGTGTATGGCTCACACCACCTTTAGGGAAGTTTGCGGCTGTGTTCACAGTGAATGACACGTGTCACCAAGACCCTTTACCAGGTGTCCAGGTGCTTCAGCTTGCCTCCTCCCAGCAGATCGAGAATACCTGTGACATGGGGCTGGGCAGCTCCCCTTGGGGAGCCCTTCCTATTTGTTATAGCTCCTCTTTCTCTACCAGGTCTACACTGTCTAAGTGAGAAGGCAGATGTGGTCACTCTGCATTTCCTCCTCTCCCTGGGGAAAGGTAGCGGCCGCTCTCCTATTAACCACCCGTCTCCCCATCACACTCCCCCTTTTTCCTCGTTCACCTCTCAAACTCTGAGTGAATCCCAGGGGGTGGGATAAGTCTTACTGAAAAGGAAAGCAGCATGAGAAAAAAAATCAATGAAATGACTTAGGAAATGGAAGGATGGGCCCCTCTGACAATACTGTAATTAAAAGCTCTCAGGGCTGCAAAGTGAAAAGTTGATGAAAAAAAAAACTGCAAGTTGCCAATCTAGTCTGACCCAAGCCATTTAGGATCCTTTCACAGAAGTTAGAAGCTTGATAGAAGGCTGTGAGCCCTCCCCCTCCCCCAAAAGGACATTTCTCTCAGAAAGATCACAGGGGCCAGCTGAGCAGCCAGCGTCTGGGTTCTCTTCCCTACTCACCCCTCCCCAAAGTCTCTGCAGGTGGGGAGGAGAACTGTTGCCTGCCTTCTGGTTCTAGGTGAAGAAGTGATCACTTCCAGGTACTGAGATGGAAAGTTCGCCAGCTCTGGCCTCATTAGTCGGAACCTCAGAGTTGCTATCGGAGTGGGACTTAAAACCAGTAGCCAGGCCACCCCCTCTGGAAGTTACCAGGAAGTCTGGGAGTCACAGAGCCTGAAGCACTGCATCCTGATTCCCCAGGGACCCCTGGATCTAATTCTGGCCCCTCATCCCTGCTGCAGGCCTGGGCCCCAGGTCTTCCTGGGAGTCAGGCTGCTTCCACCTATGGAGGCAGAATGCTGTGGCCAAAAGACACCTTGTGTGGGCGCTGTGGGAAGACAGGAGGGACACCTGTGGCAAACAGAGGTGAGAAGGCAGTCAGGTGCACCGGAACAACACGGTATGAAGGTGAGTCTCATGCACCCTTCCAGGTGAATCTGTGTCCGTCTTGGCTGGACACAGGAGAGATTTTCAGTGAGTTTGAAAAGTTTCACCATGGCATCCTAGCCCTGGGAACTGGCTCTGAGTGTGTCTGTGTGCCTTTACGTGTGTTACCCAGGTGACAAGATGCGAGGAAAATGGCAGAATGAGTTAGAGGATCTCCGCCTCTCTCCCACTGGTGGTGGCTTCAGGCTGAGCCCACGAGTGCGGGTGCAGCTGCGGCCCAAGGTGCGCCTCCTCCATGCTGTCAAGCGATTGGGCTCAGGCTGGTTCTTAGCGCACCTGTTTAAAACACAGACCTTGCTTTTGCTACATCGAGGGCCCACTGTTCTCGGAGGGCCATCTATCTCCCCAAAGGGAGAGTCACCTCAACTCCCACCCCCAGTGCAAGGAATAGAAAACCCAAGGGTTTATAACTAGGAAAGCAAGAGACCAGGATTGGAGCAGAAAAGATGGCTATTCTGGGCAAGTTGTGGACTTCCTCAGGAAATCTCACCCTTACACATCTTGGCCCCAGGTTGCTGTGGAAGTTGGAGCATAAGGTGACTGTTTTTTCCAAAGGGATGCCCTCCCTCCCCAAACGAACCCCAGACTCATCACCTCACAAACCGAGACCTACTCCGTCTCCTGCAGTCAGGGAATCTCCACCCGGTTCGACGAAAACGCACAGAGATGCAGACTGCCATTGAGCAAAGCCCCAGTGACCTACTGGGGAAGTAGGACCGCGGGGCCCTGGGTGTGTTGACCCTCCGTCTCCTGGTGAGCACACCAGCCTCAGAGTCCCTGGGCCTCTTCAAGAATGCAAACACTGTCCCTGCCACTCAGGCAGAGGTGTTGGTTTAAGCCTTTCCATCACTCACAAACCCATCAGGAACTTGTTCTTTTAAATCAATCCCTTTGATTTAACAGGAATACTTGGCATCCTACAAGAATTTCAGAAGCCAGTTGACATCTTTCAAAAACATCGGATACATACTTTTCATTTTCTTGTCGCCTCGCATTACTCAGGGAAACCCAGAAGCTACAAGACAACACTCCCTCCCCCGCAAAGGGGGAAAAACACTTAACCAATCTACACAAATAAGACTTTGAATAAGCTTCCAGAGTCCCAAAAATGGGAAGGTTGGGGGAAATAAGAAGGAGGAAATATTGTATTTCTGAAAATTTATAACAAAAATTTAAGAACCACGACCCAGACACTATGGGAGGGCAAGTGGGCGCAGGCTTCTGTTAGCTACAGCAAAGTCTGGGGGTGGGGGAGGGCTCTTGCTTTCCGCCGAATGACAGCTGGAGTAATGGCCGCAGACCCGGAGCGGGGGTGGAGGTGGGGGCGGACCAGGCTGGGGTGGGGGTGGGGGGCAGTAATTACCAGCCCGGCTCACCCGCCTCCCGACTTTAGAGAGAGCGCATTCTTCTTGCGCCTCCAGCTGCGCGTCCGTCTTGCCGCTCGGCCTCGGGGCATCTCGGAGCCTGAACGAGGGCGGGATGGAGTGTGCTGGAGAACTTTAAATCGAGGTTCCTAAAAGGATTCTGAACTAGAATGTCCCCAAGGTCCCAACCTTGCAGGGCTGTGGAGCGAAGGAAGGCTGGGCAGAGACTGCTGCACGACCAGCAGCCCCCCAACCAGTAGGCCCGTATTAGGAACTCGCCATAAAGGCGGGGGGCGGGTGGGGTGGGCTGCGATGCCGAAGGGGGCAGCAGCCCGGGAAACGGTGATCCGTCAGATCTGGCTGCGCCGGACGGAAATGTTTCCACGAGGGCTAAAGGGAAAGCCAGGCCAGGTCCCAGCGTACTCCCAGCATCTCCCCTGCTGGCCTACGAAAACGCAAACGCTCAGAAGGCGCACAAGCTCCCTTGGGCCCCAGAACCCTGAAGTTAAATGTTCACCAAAGGATCCGTGCTGGGAAGGACAGGGGCCAGGGGCGAGGGGTAGGGACTAGGTTCTCCACCTCCTCCCACCGCCTCCCGCCTCCCTCCTCCCTCCTGCAGGCTGGAAGCCTCACGTAGACTGGGATTTTTTCAGAATAATTGATGGGTCCAGTTCTCCAGAGCTTTCCCAGTGAGAGCGCGGCAGACCGCGCTAGAATTTAAATAGACGTGATTAGTAAAATGCAAGGGGGCGACGCGCCCCGGCCTCTTTCTCGCGGGTTTCTGGCTGCGTGCCTGGCAAGGCGCCTGCTCCCCCAGGCTCCAGGGGCCACACGGGGCCCGCGCAAGCTCGTCCAGCCAGCGCGGGTGCGCGGGCCTGCTCCCCACCCCCAACCCTATGGACTCCAACCCTCACCCCTCCCCACTAGCCTCTCACCGGCGTGCACCTCGATCTGGAGGAGAGGAAAGTTGGGGCTGGCAGGCGACCCAAAGCCGGAGGGTGCAAGAATCTGGTGGCGCAAAGCATCAGCCTTGAAAATGAAGGAAAGCCTCTCAGTGATACTGTCCCCGCGCTCTGCGTCTCACACTGGTCCCTTTCTGCACCTCCGCCCTCATCCGTGGTCCCCTCTCCTGGCTGCCGACCCAGTGCAGATCACCGCGCCCCTTCACTTACCCAAAGCGCTAAGAAGGCTCCCTGCACAAAGAAGTGACCTAGACTGGGGGAAAGCTTCGCCTTTGCTCTCTCTAGCATCCCTATCTCATTGATTTGTTCCTGGAAAGGGGGCTGTGCATTCTTATAACGTCTACAGCCAATTAATATTGCATTAACTCTATTTTTAAAAAAAAGCACCAGAATATTGCACCCTATCAAAGCCATCTATTATTCACGGAAATGTAATTGGAGACCTAAGATATGTGTATTATGGGCCAGTGGAGGAAAACAGAGCCACGACAATATTTCAGAAAGGAAGGGGATCGGGGATCGGAGGGTATCTAATATTTAATTTCAAGTCTGTGGTTTTCTAATTCGAGATTAAAAGCAGTCACGTCTTTGAAGCCAGACAGTTGGTATAAATGTACAGTTAAAATATTCTATTCCATGGTCCCTAGACAGAGCGCTCTGCTCGTCCCAGGCTTCATTAAATTTTTATTATCATCCCAGACTAGAGCAGGGAATGAGTGGAAAGACTGTCCATCTAATTGCAATTGATAAAAAAAAAAGCTTTTAGATCCCCCCTCATTTTAATATATTAACAGCAGTTTTCTTCCTATGTCCAGTTTTTCCCAGCCCTGCGATACACATAATCACTTTATCACACAGATGAATTTTCTACTTTCCAACAGGCACTGGGCTGGGCTTCTTCTCTGCCCTTTGAGAAGGCCTGGGGGCGGGGGGCAGTTGTGGGAAGGGAGACAAGGTACTCCTGGAGCCTGGTCTCACAAAGTAAAGCTATATGAAAAAAAGGAAAAGGTGACATCAGTTCTTGAAGCATCTGGCGAAAGACCAACAAGAGACAACATTTGCACTAAGCTGGCTCCTCCTGTAGCAAGATGAAAGCATATTGTTACCCAAACAAAACAAACAGATTATTAGACCAGGCTGCAACTTTTCAAGAGCCTTTCCACGGTGGGGGATGAAAGCAGAGTAATATTTTCATTTTACTTCTATCTTTCTCACAGCCACCCCCATCACCCCCCTCAAAAAAAAACGTGCTCTTTTTGAGCCTTCATGTGCTGCTAATCTGTCACACCAAAGAGCTATGGACTATAGATGTGTGTGTGTGTGTGTGTGTGTGTGTGTGTGTGTGTGTGTTCAGGGAGCCTGTCTCAACAAGGGTGCTTTACATTTTTTTGACACTGGTGTAAATAAAGCTTTTCATCTCCAGGCATTGAAAGTACAGAATAAAACCCACAGTTTGCTTTCTGAGCAGCTTCCTATTATCACATCGCCACTTAATTTTATTTCTATTCTCTCCAAGTTAAATAGAAAGACTGGCTCACGAGGGAGCTGCCATGTGCCTACAGACTGGGGATGTCAAGCAGAGAGACTCACTGTGCAAAGTTAATTTCAATTCCCGAGGAGGATTTCACATTCCGGCTGGCTCTGACCCACAGTAATTAGCTGAGATAACTAATGATTACTTACTTATTCCTTGTAATTATCTGGATTTAATAATTTGCTGTGTAATTTATTAATTCGCTCATAATAGCCTTTCAGTACTGGGAATGGCTCCCTTAAAGGGGCAAAGCAGGAAAAATTTAGTGATTTTTTTCCTCATTGCCATAAATCTGTCTCCTGACAAATGTAGACTTCAGGAACATTTCTATCTTCATAATCATCAGAAACCTTTGTCTTCCTTTCGTCCTATCAGGATACCAATCCAACTTTTTTTTTCCCCTTCTGTTGTAGCCCCTCCCTCCAAGGCCAACTGAAATGTTAAGTGCAGTGTTGAGTTCTAATGTGGACCATTTACCTAGAAGTAGAAATTGCTTTCAACAAACAGTTGAAAAGATTAATTTCTAAACTTACTAGAATGGCTTTCCTAGAAAATTGTGAGCTTCTTTTCTTGTAAATAACATGCTTATTAAAATCAAGTAAAAATTTTAATGCTCTTTTCACCATCTCAAGAGCCTCCCCAATAGATACATCAAAAATAATTGATTGATTTTAAGTTTGAAATAAAGCATTTTACCCCCCCCCCCAAATTCTAATTCCCTTGGCAAAGAGAAGTCTCAGTTTGGCCTTGATAGTGAAAAGACTTAGTTACATTTTATTATTTATTTTAAAATTTATTTTATAGAAACACAGGAGAGTAGTACTCTGAATGTAAATCTTACTTCATTTGCTTTTTCATATTTCCATATTTCCCAAGCTCTGTGTCAATGAAACCAAATCTGATAAGAGTTGACCAACTGACTTAATGTCTAGAAAACTACATTTTCTAGATCATATTATAATCCAACTGGTATGGAGAGTACTTAGATACTAGCCAGGACTTGCACGATGTTTGCTGTCTGTCATTTATTATTCCATTCTGGCTTAGATCTAGGTAATCACACTGAACACAGAGATTGGATCATTTACCTTCAGAGAAGTTTAAAAAATAAATTTCATAGTTCTGACTTGTCAAATTGAAGGTGACTGGGTACATTGCTAAGTCAATATATAAAATATCTCTTTCCAATGAAACAGTAATTGTGGACCTCAAGGAAATAAGATCAGAAAATGAGTCACAAATGCCAGATCTTCGTCATGATTGATTTGACAAAAAGCTCTTCAGCCTCAATTTGCTACTTACCCATTTGAGTATTTTGAAAGTCAATCCCAAATGGGTATTTCTCAACAATTTGTATGTGATTCATTCTACTCTTACCTTTAATTCCTTCTTTAAGACCAATCCTCTTCTCTCCAAATCTCTTTGGTTTGTTTTGGTATGTCCCTGTAACTCCCATTAATAAAAACTTTCAGAATATCATTCTTCACAAAATTCTGCTTTTCCCACAAAACAAACACATTTAAGCAGGCTCAAGTGTGAATATAATTGCCATCTTGTAGGCAAGAAAGGGGATTTTTTTGCCCTTATAACAACATAGAGAAGGTGAACATAAAATGTGATACAGTTTTAAAAGTCCAGGAACACGGGAGACAAAGAACACTTGGTGAGTGAAGGAGAAAAACACAGGCCTCCACTCTCCACTGTGTAAATACATGGATGGTTGTTTTTATGTTACTTTCCTCGAGAAATCTTGGGCAAATATACCTACAGGCAAGCTATTATGTGCTTCAAAATGCACTAAGGAGGACACCTATTTTATTTCTGTTCAGTATATTTCTCAATTTATGCCACTTCCGTGGGGTGTCTCTCTTCATTTGAAGAAGTCACAGTTGTAGAAAGAAAACAAGCACACTTGTCTTCCCCCTAACTGACTCCCCTCTCTCTTAATGCACATAACCTAGACCTTCAGATTACAGCCACATATGGGAAAGAGGAGGTGTTGCTTATTGGGGATAATTTTTATCCTAGATCAGCAAACCTGATTTGCTACATACTCAGTTCATTTAGTCCGTTTCCCCACTCTGGAAAAAGTCAGCAAGCAGGAAGTTCTCCAGGTGGCTAGACCTGCCTGGTCAAACGTGCGGGAGGAGGGCCGAGTCATGTGGTTGCTGTCCGTGGTGCTGAAATCAGCACTCAGCATAGCGAAACTGGGGGCTGGCTGTTGGAAAAAGACTTTCAGGAAAACTGACTCGAAGAATAGGGGAGGAAATGGAAACAAAGACTTTCAACCTCCAAAAAGAGGGAATGAAGTTAAATCATCAATGTCATTATATATGAATTCACAATTGTTTCTTTTAAATCCCTACAACTTTCAGTTATCTTAGGCATCTACCCAATGTATCCCATTATTTTCATATAGACACGTGGGCGTTGTTTCTTCAAGTGTCTCCTTATTTCACTTATAGGAAGAGAAATATTCTACCTATTATCCATCCAACTTTTACAACTCTTCCTGTTACATTTGAAAATCACAATCAATTTTCCAACAACATTTAACCTCAACTTCAATCACTATAACAATTTTCATTGACTTATAGGATATTTCCTACGCTCATCCTCAAAAATAAGAAACATCACCAGACAGTTCCATATTAAAAGGGCCAGAGCTCAGGTGAGCAGAATTACCCCTGGAGGATGATCTGGTTCCTTCCTCTTGTTGGACCTATAAGTTAACATGATGTTCTCATCACTAACAATGCAAATATCTAAATCAGAGCTTTTCTGGAAAAAAAACAAACAACTTGAAACCCTGATATATTGCTCAGTTGTTGTAGGAAGTCTAAAATTATTAAAATGGGTAAGAAGCTATCTTTAAACTAGGATAAAAAAAAGTCTGTGTATCAAATGTGCAATATTTGTTTGTGCCAGACCACCATTACATAGACTTCCAGCAACTCTGCTATCTCTGTGAATCATAGAAGGGGGGCAATAATATGCTCCTTCTAACCACCCAGGATTTCTTCCTCAATCCCACCTCACCCATTCTGCCCATTATTGCAGAATGTGAGTTTCCTTAAAGATGAGGGTGAAGAGATAGATAAAAAGATGGAGAGATAGATAGATAGATAGATAGAGGCTTTACTTCCTGCTTTGGCTTTGGGGCACTGCTTCCCATGTGTGATGACTAAACTGAGAACTATGGTGTGCCAGCCCCTAGGCCTCAATCAGGGTGTCCTCCACCCCAACTAGGTCTTGACTCTTGCCACACCCAGCCTCCCAGTGCTACTGAAAACTGACCTGAGTTTCTTACTTCCTTTTACTCATGTAACACCTCTGAGCACAAAGATTCCCTTTGCAGCATTATTGCAGATGGGGGGAAAGGACTCCAAGGGAGGCATTTAGAGCCAAATATCATGATCTCAACTGGGAAGAAAAAGCAAAGCATCTGGTGAGATGAGCCCTGGCTACCAGAAAGACATTAAAAACCTTGTTCTGTTATATTGTCCTAGAGAAACACCCACTACTAAATCCAAGTCAGACTTTGATTTAAAAAGAAAAAACTCCATAATAAACCATCAAAATGTGTTCCCACTGTTAAAAAAACCATCAAAATAATTCCAATGTAAATGATTTAAAATAGCATCACATTCAAAAGCTATTTGATTTTAATAGCATATTTTAATGAAAAAGCAGCATACTTTGCCAATAAAACATTAAAATCATCTCTTCAATGAAAGACAATCAAACAACACCAAAAATAATACAGTACCATAGTAAATAAAGCATCTATTAACAAAAACAAGAAACCGGGTCATATACAGAACTCAAGACTTCAGAGAGCCTCAAATGGAACAGCAATACAGCAAAATTTGTAAGAATATATCTATATGTGCATCATTTTGAATGAAATATTTACAATAGATAAGGTACCAGTCACTGTGTACCTAAATTTTTTGTTCCAAAGGAATTCTACCAAACAATGTGCATTTACAAGCAGTGCACTGTCTTCCTTATAGTTCAAATTAGTTTTTCTACAAACAAACCTCCTCAAGGAAAAACCGAAGGAATCCTGTAAATGTTAAAATGTAGTCAACAAAGCAATCGAAAACTAGAAGACTGAAGTACCTTGGTGAAATCCTAGAATCTGAAAGAACAAACACCAAGTGGCAAATGCATCTAAAACCAGAAAATGATGCATTATAGTCATGCTTCCAACTGCTTCATTTCTCTTCCATTAGAGGTGTGTGTGTGTGTGTGTGCACGTGTGTAAAAGGGTGAGAGCGGGTGTGTATCAGGGACAATGTGGGAATCCCCATTAAATATGTAACAAAGTAAACAATACTTTGGACAGTGAATCAGGTCTACACGATTAAGACATCCATTACTGCATGTCGACTCACAAATCAGAACACTACCAGTAAAAACAAAGAAAAAAGTCTTCATTCAAAGTGAGAATATACAAATGGGCCAAAAGAAACACAGGGTAAGAGGGAAGCTGTAAAAATTCAGTAAACTCATCAAACATAACATTTTTAACTTCACTAGTCATACATTTCCCCCATTTTTATCACTAAAGAAGTTTAATTAATTAGAATGTGCACAAATTAAGTTGCTAGAGAGATAAATTAATAATTTACAGAGGGTTGTTCGGCAATAATCTAATAATAGCTTTTAAGATCAGTGAACACAGCAGGCGAAACTCCTTTCTTAAGCATTAACACTTCAGAGAAGGAAGAAGGGGGTAAGAACCACAATAAAAATATATATATAATATACAGTGTAAATGCAGAAAATCTGCCATCTTCTTTTAAAATTCAAAATACTTTAGAGATGTCTCTATCACATTAAGCATCAACTCTAGTTTAAAGTTTCAGTCCTGAATCAATTTCTATTTCTGAAAAATAGCTGCAAAGTGTACTTTTAAGCTTGAACAAGGGTGATGTCTTTAGGAATAAAAACAAATCTTACTTGATCATTCTGGGGGCCTTTCAGAAGGCTGTCTCGTCTGCCTTCCTGCTAACAGCCAACTCCAGACTTCCTCTGAAGAAGCAGAGGGGCCTTTTCCGGGGTGGGGTGGGGTTAATAGGGACAACTTTGCTACAACTTGACAAATCCCTTCTTTTATTTTTCTTTCCTTGGAGCAGGCGTTTCACGTTCTCATTGGGCTTGGGGCGCATTTCCTCTCTCTTTCGCTCTTCAGTCCCCGCTTTCTCTGGATTCACATTTACTGGAATTATTTCTGGTCGCCAAAAGTGGAAAGAAAAGAGGCAGGAAAAAGAGGGGGGCGGAGAGGGGATGAAGAGGGGGTTGTCCCTGGAGAGGCCAAAGGTCTCCTAAATGCCCGCGGAATATTTCATTCTTTTCTGTTTCTGCCTTTGGTTGCAGAACCAGACGCGCACTACGTTTTTCTTAAGGTCCAGCTTCTCCGCGATGGCCGCAATCTTCTCCGAGGAGGGCCGAGGCTGGATGGCAAAGTAAGCTTCCAGCGAGCGCTTCTCCGGCGCAGCGATGGACGTGCGCTTGCGCTTCTTTTCCGCACCGTTGAATAGCTCGGGCTTGGTGAGCTTCTCGCGGTGGGACTTCTCGGCCTCCTCGAGCCAGGCTTGCAAGATAGGTTTGAGGGCGATCATATTGTTGTGCGACAACGTAAGGGACTCGAACCTGCAGATGGTGCTCTGGCTAAGTGAGCCCACGCCGGGGATCTTGAGATTGGCCAGCGCAGAGCCCACATCGGCCTGGGTCACTCCCAGCTTGATGCGTCGCTGCTTGAAGCGCTCGGCAAATGCCTCCAGGTCCCGGGGGTCGGCGTCCACGTCGCTCATGCAGCCCATGTGTGAGGGCAGCCCGTGCGCGTGGGCCATGCTGAGTGCTGCCTGGTGCATGGGGTTCATGGTAGCCATGTGCGGCGCGTGAGCTGGCGTGGATACCACAGCACCGTCGGGGCCCGCCATGGCACCCAGGGCCAGCCCGGGACTCAGGTGCTCCAGCAGCTCTCCTTCAAGCGCCTGATGAGGCTGGTGGTGGTGGTGGTGGTGGTGATGGTGGTGGTGGTGCGTGCCCGCGAGCGCCGACGGGTGCGAGATGGGCACCGACGAAGAGGAGGCAGCTGACGTGCACGGGATGGTGTTCATAGTGTGGTAGGTGGCGTCCGGCTTGAAGGGGCTGTGGTGGGGCGGGTGGTGGTGATGGCTCTTGCTCTGGGAGACGATGTCCACGGCCGCCAGAGCCTCAGCGCGGGCCAGCAGACTCTCATCCAGCCCGCCGAATATATTGCTCTGCAATTGTAAGTAAAAGGCACACATTACGCTCAGCAGGGAATTGTGCGCGCTCTCTCCGGAAGCCCTGGCCCTTCGCTCCACACTGCGGCCGCGCCTACCACATTCCCAGAATGTTAAAATAATAATAATTAACAGTACTAATAATAATCCTGAAAATAACAGGTGCGGAGGAGCCACCCAGAGAAACCGAGAGCACTCGAGGAGGAGGAAAGTGAGCCTGCAAACAACACACAACACGCGCACAGGCAACATCCCAGGTCATAAAATTAATATGAAAGGAAAGACCCGCTGAATACATAAGAGAGGGGGGTGGAATTGGTTGGAGGTGTGGGGTGATTTGCTGTGCAGACATGAAAAAAACATCAAGCAGATAAAGGGGGCTGTCAAAATGTGCCTTTAAGCGGTGATTATGCAGAAATACGCACCGGTGGGGTTGGAAGACACGCTCTTCGCATCGCCTCGGAGCCCCCGCCGCTGCCGCCGCTGCTACCACTGCTGCTGGAGCTGCTGCTCCGGCCTCCACCGCCCCCACCACCGCTGCCGCCGCCACCAGCGTTGCTGGAGCTGCTGGGAGAGCTGGCCGGGGGCGCTGCGGGAGCGGAGGAGCCCGGCGAGGCGCTGTGCAGGGCCGAGTACTTGGGCTCCACGTGCAGGCTGCCGCCGTGCGGCATGCTGAATGCCTGCTTGCTGTTCAAGGACATCATCATCATCTTCCCAACACTCCTGGGCGCTTCTCCGAAAGCGCACGCACTGACCCTGGCTGCCGGGATTCTCCGGAGAAGTGCTCCACAGGAGCGGCAGCCGGGAAGGGCTGTGAAAAGTTGCGCTCAACCGCTGCAGCTCTGAGCTCCGCGCGCCTTGCACCGGCTACGCGTTCCTCCGCTGGCTGCGGCGTCAGTCTGAGAGGATGCTGCGCTCCGCTTGGCGCTGGCTGCAGACCTGGGCGCCCGAAACTGCCCCCGCGCCTCGCGGCCGCCGAGTTATACTCCCCTCTCCGCGCGCCTGCCCCCGCACCCCCGCCCGCCCTCCCTTCTTCCCTCCCTCCCTCCCTCCCGCTCTCCTCCGCCCTCCCCTGCCAGGAAGCGTAGGTCTCTCCAGCTCCGATTCTAGCGTCGCCCCTTTTCCTTTTTTTTGCCCCCTCCTGTCTCGGGCCCTTTCCGCTCTCCAGATACGCGCCTCTCGCTCCCGCGCTGCGCCTTCCACCTCCCCTTCCTGCCCCAGCCCACGCTCAGATGCCAACGCCCCTTCCCGGCTCCCTGAAGCCCTCACTTACCTTAGTGCTCCCACTCCACCCCACCCCACTGGCCAGGTCTACACTCCACTCGCGGGGCAGTTCCTACTTAGGAGCCAGCCTCCAGCCCCTCCAGCTTCCTTTGCCCCGTCCCCGCCTCGGTGGGAAAAGAAACTCCTAAATAAAGTTGCGGGACCAGGGCAACCTCTGGTGAGGTTTTCCCTAGACAACTAGGAACTCCTCTTACCTGGCTGCCTCCCCCGCCCCCTGTTTACCGCTGAGTTCCAGGCCTCGCACTCGTCCTGCCCCACCCCGAAGCTCAGGTGACCCCGATCCCAGGCTCCCCGCCACAGCGGTGGACGCGGACGCCGACCAGGTTTTTCCGAGCTGCTCTGCGCTGCGGTCCCGTGCGCTCAGCGGTTGGTGATCTGCTCTGCGCCCCCTCGGCCCGGCGGGTGCCTGGTGCCGAAGAGACATGGGGTCGACACGGCTGCAGGGCTTTCTCTCACTCGGTTTCTCGAAGCTCTCAGCGGATTGGACAGCCGCGGAGCCGGCCCGGGTTGCCTGTGCGCATGCGACTCCCCCCCCACCTCACCGCCCCCTGTCCCCTTGTACTCCCTCCGCACCACCACAGACACACACTCCTCTCCACCCTCTTTTCTCTTCATCCGCATGTTTCTCCTTCTCTTCCCTGTATCCAGTTCAGTGTGAGTTGGGTCTTGGACAGATCCACGGACAAACCCCGCTACTGGATTTATTATTCTTCATTAGCTACAATCAAAGGAGGAAGGGGCAACTGGCAGAAGGAGAGGCAGGGCCAGAGATCACAGAGCGCATGTGCTACTGAACACCCCCCCTCCCCACCGTGCACACACGCCCTGGGTTGGCACAAGTCCCACGTATCTTCGTTCCCACAGCCGCTAGGCGCAGATACAGCCTATTTTTAGCCAATACTTTGCTCGCACTTTTGTCCCAGTGGGGACCACTTTTCTTAGAAGTGGACACACACAGTTCCAGTTGTAAAAGAAGGCGATAAGCTCTCCTGTGCACACACAGCCTTCCTCTCCTCCCTGTTCCAGTGTCATCTACTCCCCTCAGTGTTGGGGGCTGCCGTCACCTTTCCAGAGTTCGGAACGAATGGGGTGCAGGTGAGGGTGAGAAGGCCCCGAGACCCATACGCTGGAGCCCTCGGGTGGCCCCGCCCGGACGCGGGTAGCTGGGAGCAGGTGCAGACACCGGGTGCCTGGGGAAGGCGAGCAGGTGCGAGAGCAGGCGGCAGGCCTGAGAGGCGCTGGCGCTCGCTGGGACAAAACAAAGTGGGAAGGAGCATGGCGAAGGAGTGTCCTCGAGTGGTCAGCACCCGGAAGCCCCCAGGCAGCAGCAAGAAGGGGCCGCTGGTTCACCCCTGACCTCAGCGGGGACAGACGGCAGGTTCAAGTTGGGAGCGTAGTACTCGCGAAGTCGCCGGAGTACTGGGAGGACCGCAGCAAACCGCGTGCGACGGGCTCTGTCCATGGTCCTTAACACCCACGCGCTTTCCTGCGCTACTCCGGGGTGTGCCTTTCTCCTCCCTTCTGTGGAGGAACAAGTAAATAGTAGCCGAAGGGGGTTCCTGCCCGTAGTGTTGAGAAGCCTGGACATGGAAATGGAGAGAGGGTGTTGACATGAATAAATGTGGCTCGGGCCGGACGGTTGTAGTAAATGCTTAGGTGTTTAATTTCTGTATCAACAACAGCCAGGGTAATTTTCAAGGAAATAAAAAAATGACATTGTACAGCTTTCACTGTCTCCAGCTTCAAGAAATGAAATAAATCAAAGTTAAAAGCTTGAGTATCATTTAATTATAGTGCGAATAGCGCTTTGAAAGAAGTAGAGCAACATCTCTAAACAAATTATGACTGGGCCAGGAAGGAATTATTAGATTGAAATTTCATTTAGGCTCGGGAGACACCGCGCTTCACTGTGTAATCTGCTATGCCTCATCTGATTTGTATGCTTAATTCAGCTTGACGAATTTATTAGTTTTCATAATAGTGAAAAAATTGAGCAGCACTATGGGCTAATGCATTGTGCGCACTATAAATTGTATGTCATCGTGGAAAGGCTGGAGTCTATAGAAATCCTTTATTAATGCCGGTGTAGGAGAAAGGGTTTTTGTGCGAGCCCTGGAGAGGCTCACACCAAACTGTGCGGTGACTGTGTCTCACTGGTCCATTAACATATCATCATACTAATTAGACTACTTCATCAGTGATATAATTTCAAACTTCAAATTATGTTCTAATTAACAAGGGTTGTCCAATTTGCTTAATCTTCAAAAGGCTTTGGATGGTCTAATTAGTGTAAACTGTTGAGCATCTCTAAAACCTAGTAAAATCCATGAAAAGATTTTGGGTATGTTTTTCCTATCAGTTCTGTGTAAGGGCAACAAGGGTGATGAGAGTGGCAGGGTGGCAGCAACTGGGAGGCAAATGTCGACATGGACCTAAACTCCCCAGATAACAATACTAGGTGAACCACAGGAGAGACTCTGGGTATCGCACTCCTAAAGAGTTGGTTTATGTGTTTAAATAAAGACATGAGAATATGAAGGAGACTTATCACCAAAAAAAAGTATCTACTTTTAAAAAATGGACAAAAGACCTGAATAGGCACCTCTCCAAAGAGGATAAAGAGATGGCCAATAGGCATATGAAAAGATGCACAACATCATTAAGGCATCAGAGAAATGTAAATTAAAATCACAATGAGATATCACCTCACACCTGTCAGAATCACTATCATCAATAAATCAACAAACAACAAGTGCTGGAGAGAATGCAGAGAAAAGGGAACCCTTATGCACTGTTGGTGGGAATGCAGATTGGGGTAGCCATTGTGGAAAGCAGTATGGAGTTTCCTCAAAAATTAAATATGGTACTGCCTTATGACCCAGGGATTCCACATCTGGGAATATATCTGAAGAAACCCGAAACACTGGTTTGAAAGAATATATGCATCCCCAAGTTTATTGCAGTGCTATTTACAATCGCCAACAGTGGGAAGCAGCCCAAGTGCCCACCAGTAGATGAGTGGATAAAAAAAAACTGTGGTATATTTATACAATGGAATACTACTTGGCCATAAAAAAAGAACTCTTAAGTTTTGGGACAGCATGGAAGGATTTGGAGAGTATTACGCTAAGTGAAATGAGTTAATCATAGAAAGATAAGTACTACATGATTTCACTTATGGATGGAATCTAATGAACAAAATAAACTTAGAAACAAAATAGGAAAAGACTCATAGATACAGAGAACAGGCTCACAGCCGTTAGAGGGGTGGGGGTTGGGGGCTGGGTGAAAAAGGTGAAGGGATTAAACAAAAAACACCTTTTAAAAAAGAGTATCAAGGAGAAAAACCACATGGGGGGAAATTCTTCTCTTTCATTAGGTGCCTAATTAGATGTAAAGTGAAAAGCAACCCTGAGGAGTTTCCGGAGCATGATCGTGGCAACAGTCTGCTGAACTTGGATTGCAAAATCAAATATTTGGGGGTGTTTTGAACCTCTCCCTGTCCCCTCCTCCTTTATTGAGCTTAATTACTTGCAATAGTTGTTTTAATGTATGTTGTCACCTGGGAGTATTGAGAAATGCATATCGTTAATATGAATTAATCTTGATTTTAATAGCAACTGACAACTGATCTCCAAAATGCTAAACACTTGTCACCACTTCATATGGTAAATAAGGTTGTGTAATAAATTCATGAAATAGAGGACACTGTTAAAATAACTGGAAAAAACTTTGTTTGATGTGGAGTTTATTGACTGAAACTATTTTAAGCAGGACAACTTCCAAAAGAATATTTTCCTGATAGCTAAAATCTACATAGCCTTAAATTAATTTCATTATAACTTTTTAAAATCTTGCAGATATTTCTCAGTGATATCTCTAATTCCAGACAGGAAAAAAAGAAGCTCTTTATGCTAACAATCACATTGAGATGAAATTAATATGTAGTTATAGAGCAGTCCAAGAGTTTATTCCCTTTTCCTAGAATATATATATATATATATATATACACACACACACATATATATATATATATAATGTATCAGAGTTAGATATCCCCTTTTCTCAGTTAAAGTGAAAAATGAACGGCAGTAATTGTGTGGGAAAATGCAACTCTTCATCACCACGGCTTGCAATCTTGCAATAGTTCCTTTCAGGAGTGTCCAGAATAAGAACGTTTTCGCAGTGATATCAATAAAACCCATTTCAAATTTGCCCACAGGCATTGCTGCAAAGTACTCCAGCAAGTGTGGACGCTGCTCACGGAGGAAGAAAGACTCCAACCCCCCCCCCCCACTGCCATAGTAGAGGCCACCAAAAGAATAGGAAAGTTGGGAATAAACCCAAGGTGTGGAAGGAAATGGCCCAATATCCAAAATCGGCTTCATATGACCTCAACATACACTTTTATGTCCAAGCACCTGTCCGTGCTGGCGCCTCTGCACACCCACGGACCCACCTAATCCGCAGAAAACAAAGAAGTGACTTTTAAAAGCAGAGAAATGAAAAATGGATCAACTGTGTCACCACATGGAGGAGCGCCTTTCTTCTTGCCAAGCCTCTTTGTTTGACAATAGCTTCTGTCCCATCCGCTGCCAGATGCGGACAGATGTGACCAGCTTCCCTCCAGGCGGGTGAGGAGTCACTGGAGTCTCCACCCAAACTCCTGGCAGCAGGATCCCTGCTATAGCCGCCCCCTCACCCTGAAATCCAGCGGCCCACAGCCATCCCGAGGGGAGAGATCATTGTCTTGTCTCCTCCCCTGTGCCTGGGTCCTAATTTACTATTAAAATTTTAAGCAGGGCATTCATATTTTACCGGACCTAATGTGTTTTATTAAATTTTAATCCAGTAAGGGCAGTGTGATTTCTATGTATTTCAAACACAATTGAGTTGGACTGCCAGGAAGATTTCTTAAAGGACAGATCTGACCCTATTCGTGCACCATTTCGATCTCTGGTAGACAGGGCTTGGGGGAGGATACAGGGAAAGGGTAGGTCCCCACCTCAACAGCCCCCCTCCAACTCATCTCCTCGAGGATTCTTAATCGAATCAGACCCCCTGAGCTCTCTCTGGACTTGTAGCTTGGGGCTGAAGTGTAGGAGGTGATTAAACTCCTCCATGGCCTCGCCTGTTCCAGGGAGGAGGGAAAAAAGGAGGGAATTATCCCCCAAATTGAGACTTCTGGGAACGCTCAGAGCTGGCCGCAGAGCAAAATGCGGGGAAGGAGAGGTCTCCTGGGTTTCTCACGGCCTGTGAGAGGGACTAGTTCCAGGAGGGACAGGTGTGCATTGTGCTCAAACATCTTTCCTCTTCCAAGCAGTCCACCAATGCTTCTTCTGTGTCTGTCTCTAATTTTCCCTCTCCACTGGCTCTCTCTGAGCCCCAGGTCTCCCCCATTCGCCCAAAGATGCCAAGCACCGTCTCTGCCCGATGGCACAGCCTCCTCTCAGTGCCTTCCTGGCTAACTCTCCCTCTCAACCTCCCAATGCAAGCAGCCAGCCGGCGCCTCCGGAAACCTCGGCATCCGGCAGTTCCCAGGCCCTTCTAGATCGAAATTCGGGCTTGCAACCTCCATCCTTCCTACCAAGGCCAGGCGGGGCGAACCGAGGAGAACAAAAGCTGGGGCTGATGGCGCTCCGGAGGGCACGCTTTGGTGACGGGGACAGACTTGCTCCAGGGCCGGGGTTCTGTAATCGCCGAATGAGCCACGTGGCTCTCTATAGGTAATTCTGGACTGAGGAAAGTGGTCCAGTAGGGGACGAGGGCTGAGCGGAGTCACGGTAGAAAAGAAAGCAAAGGTTCCCTCTTTCGCAGACAGAGGAAAGGAGCAGAGTTCAATTTCAAATAAAGCAGACTGGGAGGAGGGGGACGCGGGACGCAGCCAGCCCAGGACGGCTGGATGCCCGCGGGGCTCCCAGAAGCCTTCACGACCCCCCCCTGGTGGCTTTGCTGTAGCTGTGTGTGGCGAGGAGCCCGCGCGGGGGCACAGCTGATTGGACCCACTGGAGTCGACCAACCTTGGGAGCAAACACAGCAGGCGCCAAGAAATTAAAATCTGCCGCAGGGAAGGACTCAGTCCTCGGTACCCAACTCCGCAAGCCCCAGAGCGCGGGGTTGCGAGGGCGGGAGCAGATTCACACACTGACGCACTGGGCACACTCACAGACACGCTCACATACCCACGCACGCAGGCACACACGTGCTAACACTCACGCACACTCACTCGGAGGCACACCTGCTCCCCACCATCGCTCCGCGCGCCGCTCTGGGGGGCGGGGACAGACCTCACTGCTCCATCCACAAGCAGCTACCCCTGTGTGTACCTGCCCCGACGAAACTGTTGTTTTTCGTGGCAGTAAATTTCCCTGGCCAGTGTGTTTACCTCTTCCCAAAGTTAAGTCCAGTCACGACATCAAACTTAAGGCATCGGAACAATCAATGAACACTTTGCAATCCATGGCGCCTCGCGCTTCCTGGAACTAAAATAAATGCAAGAAATCGAAACTTAATTACTTGAAAGAAATCCAGAAATCCCTCTGCATAATGCATCCAGTCCTTTCCAGGAGCGTCTGTGTTCAGTGCAGTGTTTGTTAACTCTGTACTTTTGGCTGAGATCCTGCTCCCTGCCTGCTCTCATTGGGAGTCGCCGCGCCCCACCTCGGCCGGGAGTTTCGCCCGCGCAGTGGGCTACCCCTCCTCCCGCGGCTCACAGCCGACAGAGTAGCATTTCTTTTCAAAAGTCGCCAACAGTAACGGTGCAAAAATCCCTGGGGCTGAATGTTGTGTGTAGGTAAAAAAAATTTAAAATCTCACCGGCTCTCTCTTCTTTTAGCTCGCTAGGGCTATTCTTATTTGGATTATTTGAATGGGTGTGAGTTGCTTAGTACTAGATCTGCCACCAGGCCCCTTAGTAAAGCAAGCCAGGGCCATTTCTCTGAGGGAGTGGTGCACCATCAACAAGCGCCATTCTGCTGGTGATGGAATATTGATTACTTTTCCCCCTTCTCTCCAGGGAAGTTCTTTCTGCCCCCAAGTATCATCTTCCTAAGGCACAGTACTAGAATATTTGTTCTGCCTACACTGTTCTTCAAGGTACTTAGCTGGACCACAAGCCCTGGACACTAGTTTTTTCCTCTGATATCTGTTCCTTTGGAACTCACTCATTGCCCCCTCCTCCGGTTTCTAATTGATTAAGAATCTTCATATCTATAAAGTGCCAAGAGACCTTCATCTGGCACCACTAAATAAAACAGATGCTCTGCATTCAGCTTAGAGTTGCTGGTTAAGGTCAAATAACTTGTGTATATATCCTGACTCTGATGTTGGGTACTTCTGGGAGTTTAGAAATTTGGTGAGGCGTAGTGTAGTGGCATGGCCAGTGAATTTGCAGCACACAATAGATCCTGAATCTATTAGCTTGGTCAGGGTGACTGCAGAAAGACAAGCTTTCTCCTAGACACCTTATAGAAATCTGAAGTAATGTTATGAAAGAATGAAAAATACATTGGGGAACAGCTTGGCAACTGAAGTACATTTTGATTTAACTTACATTAACAGAAATGTAATGTAAAAGTGAAAGGATCTAACAAAACCATTAATAATTAAAAAATAATTACAGATAGTCTATCCTTACTATTCATAACCACTCAACACTTTAGACAAAGAAAACGGAATATTCTTAATGGAAATGAGATGTGAGCAGACTGCTAATGAGAAGTTAACCAAGAACTGAGTGTGGGTGGGAGGAGTGAGTTTGCTGGTTTTCCACTGTGCATTTGTGAAAGGAGAGGGCCTCGTGCTCCTCCACCTGCATACTTTAGCTCTCTCTGAGTTGGCTTGGACCTTATTCTTTCAGCAGCATATACACCAAGTGTCAAGAGTTTACACACCAGAAATCTCTTGAGCAATAACAATACCGACCTCATTGAATTCTGAAGACCGGGGGCACCAGATGGCTTGTCTATTAACCAACCATCCTCACTGACAAATATTTATAGGTGCCTAGGAGATTCATGCCTCTGTAATAGATATTGGTTGGACAATCTCTTTCCACAAGGGTTTCACCAAACATGACCCTCTAAAGACAGTGGTTTGTTCCCTTTCCCTATTTGTGGTCATTAAAAAAAGATTAATCATTCTTTATGGGTTCATTGTCAACTGATTTTCTATACCCCTCACCAAAGGAGTTGCATCCTAGTATAAAAAAGGTGTAAGGGTATTTTTCTGTCACCTAAATTGTATTTATTTTCTTTCCAGTATGTATTTTTCAATGTCTGAAGTCTTTAGAGAAGTACTCTGTGCACAATCATGCAGTAAACCTTTGATCATATACTAGACCTTTACAGGGGTGTTGGAAGGAAGACACAGCAGCTCTATTCTGATTTCCACTGCACAGTCTTCTTCATTTTGTTTCAGAGACACGTGGAGCTGCCCCTAGAGCGCTCTGCTGGTGTTGGGAGGCACTGGGAGGAAATCAAAGACGCCTGGTGGAAAGCAAACGTCACTGCCTCTTTTCAGAAATAAAGGGAAATCTTACAAAAGGAGAGATCCGCAGATAAACAACTGGAATTCAATGAAGTCATGGCTGAGGCATCTGCTGGGAAGCCACCAGGAAGTGGAGACCTACAGCCTCTGTCAAATCTTGTGCATCTAAGGAATTTGAAGCTTCCTCCCTTCCCCACCCTTAGATGAATTAGGAACAAAACAGCATGACTTTTGTAGGGAACAACTACAATAAAAAATAAGGAAAAATGCTAATAGATTGACTGCAAAGCTTATAAATACTTTTCAGCTGTACAAATATGAGTTGCATGAAAAAAAGCATGTTAGATTCCTTGTAGACATCCACTCAATTTTTTTTAATGCAGCAGAAGGACAACAGTGACAACAAACTCACTCTAAGCCTTTATTCTTTCTTGAAATTTTATATATGGCCTATGGTTTGCCTGTAAATCTCATATACACAGAGGTGTGCATGTCAACCATCAAATTAGAATATTTGTACCCCAATATATGTTATCACCTCCCTCTTTCTTTCTCTCTTTTATATGCATAGACAGATCATCCAGACAGCACAAGTTCAGCTAACATGTGCTGTGGAAGATGCTATAGCTTTGTGCCTCGACTAGTTTTTCCTAATAGGCATCTGCTGTTAAACTGACCAAGCATCATGACCAGCATGGTTCATTCTGAAGCATTAAGATCTATCTCTCTTCTTCAAGACACAAATTCTGTACTTCGTGATACTATGTGCTCATTGTACTTCTTCTTTGCCTTTCAAGGCAAGGCCAAAGTAGGCATGATCGACACTGGGCTTATCTGGAATATTTATTTCTCTTTTTTTCATAGGATTGAATTATTTTATTACTAAATTAATTTTTTAATTTCAAATTTTTAAATTACAAAATATTTCAGGCTTATGAAAACTATACACATACATACACAGTCAGACTATCAAAATACAGAATAACACAATAACATGTATTTGTCAGTAGATGAATAGGTAAAGATGAAGTGGAATGTACACAATGGAGTATCATTCAGCTACGAAAAAGGAAACCTTCCCATTTACAACAACATGGACGGACCTTGAGGTCACCATGCTAAGTTAAATAAGTCAGACAAAAAGAAATCCTATATGATCTCCTTTGAAATGAGATCTAAAATAGCTGGAGAAAAGCAATTTTGTATTAACCATGTCTTTTTATTCTATATTTTTGATGTTTTGACATCTTGGGGTCTTGACTGGGGAGAACCTGACCATCCTAGAGTCAGCTAATTCCAAGAGATAGAAAACAACTTGCCTGGGAATGCTGTCTCATGTTCACCCCAAGCAACCCAGAGCCCCCATGCCCAGCAATCCCCTTTATGGACCCCTCACACTCCGGGCCACTCACCCCTGCCCCATCTCACACTCCGGGCCACTCAGCCCTGCCCCAGTCACCCCAGGGCCAGGGGCCAGACAACCAGGGCCAGTCCCTGTGCCCCAGAAGAGGCTACAACCATTCCAACTAGCCTATCTTAAGTCTTCTTTCCTGCTTCACCAGTGTTTTTCCTGAGGAAACCACAATAAACAACCCCCCTCACCCTCTGTGTCTCCTGACTGACCCTGGGGCCTCGCCTTGGCCACCAGGCGGCCCCCACGGCAAGGTGTGCCTCTTGCCCTTGGGAATGGAGAACAAAGTTATCATTTCAATGGCAGTGGTGTCCTGACTTGTTGGTCTTGCTATCCCTGAATAATAATAAACTTCTGTTTTATTAAAATATTTTATTTATTTATTTTTAGACAGAGGGGAAGGGAAGCAGAAAGAGGAGGAGAGAGACGTCAGTGTGTGGTTGCCTCTCTCACGCCCCCTACTAGGGACCTGGCCCACAACCCAGGCATGTGCTCTGACTGGGAATTGAGCTGGCAATCATTTTGTTCGCAGGCCCGTGCTCAATCCACTGAGAAACACCAGCCAGGGCTAAACTTTTACTTTAAAACAGACTCCTTCACTCATTATTTTCACTCGGAACTCTCAGTGGGGCCTGCATTGTCTGGCATTTTTCAGTCATCCGTGCCGATGTTCCTCCTCCATTCCTGCGGTTAATTAAGAACTGATCGTAATGGTTTCCTCCTGCTCTGCCGGGGAAAATTTTAGATGTAGGGCACTGACGCCAGCTGAGGTTCCCTTTCTCTGCCATGGAGATGGGAAGCAGGAAGGGGTGCCCTGCTGTGTGGCCTCCCACTGGAAGTTCTGCCTTCTACTGGAACTTCCACCCCTTAACGAAGGATCAGGTCATCACTGATTGGGTGAAGAAGGTGCTGGTGGGCTAAGCAGGGAGTGGCCCATTCCAGGGAGGTATGACAAGAGTCACTGTGACATGAGCGAGCTGATGGGTGTCTGTCCCTGGGTCTGCTGACCATGCTGACTACTGGACTTCAGAGCCAGGTAGGGAAAGAACCAGCGGGAAACTGTTGTTTGCCTTTGTGTTATGCAAACAGGAGGCATTATGCAATGCTTGGGCCTATTTTCCCAGCTGAAGTCCACACACTGTTTTTCGGTGAGGCAGGTTCTCCAGATATAATGGAGCCAGTCCACAGTATATGTGCCACAGCCCTGTGTTCAGTGTTGCTCTCATCAGCTGGGGAGTTTGAGCAGGTGTGCTGATGAGAGGCTGAGTCGTTTTCTTTCTCTTTTTGTTTCCCCACCTCTTTCTCCTCCCCTCCTCCTTCCTCTTTCAAATCTAAACTCTCCCTTTATGTAAACCTCCTCTCGAGACTTTTAAACACACAAACTGTTCTATCAGTTTAATCTTCTTGACAAAACTTCTATTGGAATGTCTGACATGCTTCAGGCTGAGCTAGTTGACAGCTATCATCCTAGCATCTCCTTCGCCATCATCCTAAGGATTTTCTTTTAAGTTAAGTCCTGTTTCCCAGAATCTACATCTTCTCTTTAGGTTGACACCCCATGCTGTCTGAGAAAGAGTGTGATGAGACAGACTTTTGGAAAACCACCAGGCCTAAGAATGTCTCTACACTATTCTCATACTTAAATGGTTATTTGATCAGCTATAGATTTCTAGGTTGGAATAATTTTCTCTGAGCATTCTGAAGAGATGGTCCCCTTGTCTTCTAGTATTTGGTGTTTCTTTTGAAAAGTTCAAGACAAAAAAGTTGATTATTTGCAGGAAACCTGTTTGTTTGTTGTTGTTTTAATCTCTGGAAGCTTATAAGGTAGCATATTTTTGTTTATTTTGCTGAGCATTTTTCAATCTTGAAATTCATAACTTTCATTCTGGAGAATGTTCTTGCACTATTCCTTCAAGGCTTTAATGGGTTTTCTCTCTCATGTTCCCATCTTCTGAAATGCCTGTTGTTTTAAGACTGGGCCATCTGGATCAATTCTCTGATTTGCTATTTCTCTATTATTTTTCTTTTTGTCTTTTGGTTCTTTTGTGATGTTTTCATAAATTTTATATTTCAACCCTTCTATTTAGTTTTTTTTCATTTCTCCTATCATTAAAAACAATCCTAACGGATCTTTTTATTCTCTAAAGAAAAATTTTTTTCTTTTTTCACAAATACTATCTTTTTAGTTTTATCTCTGAGTTCTGTTCTGTGATCTCTAGTACTACTAGAGGTTTCTTCTCAATTCTTTATCCCTCAAAGTCTGTTTCCTCCAAAGTTTTATCTTTAATATGACTGCTTTGGTCTCTGCCCCTTGTATGAGATACTATTTGGTTCACTGGCTAAAAAGTTGATTGGGGGGAGTGGGAGAATTTTAAAAAAAGTTGATTGAAAGCTCCATGCACTTGACTTTGCCTTTAATGCTTTGGATTCCTATTTGGGTTGACCTGGCTGAGCTGTTTCCTTGGCAATTAAACCAGTGGCAGCTGTGTTGCTGTCATTTTCTTTCCTCACCTGGTTAATTGATTCCCAGACAGGAATCTCTCACACAGAAGCTGGTCCCTTAGGTAACACCCAAAAGGCTGGAATGTTGGACAGATGCTCCACTTCTTCCCGTCCTCAGGGAGAAGCCAGAATTTGGGTCTTTTCCTTAGTTAGTCTGTGCCTACTTGGGGAAAAGTCGACGGCCAGTGAGTGCGTGCTGGTCCAAACCATAATCTTTGTTCTCAGTGGCTCCCAACCTGGTTACGTTCCACTAGGACTCAGGTAAGACAGAACCAGTCCTTCAGGCAGCCCCTCAAAATGTTAGAAGGTTGACTCACGGACCAGTCCCTCCCTGATTCTGTGGTGCCGTAGCTGGGGAGAGATTATGATGAGCTGGTGCCATGCATTTCTCTGCTTGCTCTGACGCAGCTGGACTCCTGCTCGATTGGGGTGCAGGAACCTCTCAGCTGGCCTCTGAGTTTTTTCCAGAGGGAATTGATCCATGCATTGTTGCTGAAATGGTGTGTCCATGTGGAAAGGAAGAAGGCTGGGCTTTCTATTCCACCATCTTTCTGACGTTAGCCCAAATCTCCTCCTCGTCATGTAAGGAGACAAGTCCTGTAGGCTTATAGCCCACACTAATGTCCTAATTACAACTTAATTACCTCTCTGAAGACCATATCTGTCATGTTCTGAGGTGCTAGGGTTCTGATTTCACCATATGCATTTTGAGGGGATATACATAATTCAGCCAATAACAATGCTACCACATGGGTAAACCTCTAAAACCTGATGCTAAGTGAAGGAATTTAGACAGAAAAGGCTACATGTTGTATGAGTCTATTGTGGAGACAGTAAATTGGTTGTTGCCAGAGGCTGGGAGGGAGTAATGGGGTGTGAATACTGAATAAGTATAGAGGCTCCTTTGGGGTGAGCAAATGTTTTGAAACTACATAGGGGTGACAATTGCACAACATTGTGAAACTACTAAATGCTACTCAATTGTGCACTTGAAAATGGTTAATTTTATGTTATGTGAATTTCATGCATTTAAATGAATTTGTGAATTTGATGGTATGTAAAAGTGTGTGCTTGTGTGTTTATGTGACTATAAACATAAATCCATGTGGCAAAAGAATAACAGCCAGTAAGGTACATGGATGTTCCTTCACCTTTTCTGTAGGTTTAAAGTTTCTCAAGTAAAAACTTAAAAAAACTGAGAAAAGAATATTTTTAAAGCCATTCTCATCATTTTAAGCTTATCACTTCTAAAGGCAAAGGGTGATGGCTTGTCAACATAAAAGATGTTAAGTCAATTCTTAAAAAAACAAGTAGAAGTGAGCAATTCAAGAAAAACACAGGTATATTCTGCAGACTTTCTCTCTCATCAGACCTTCCCCAATAGAATGCAAAGGCTGTTAGTGATAACGCCCAATCATCATACAATGAGAGTATCTCTCAATATAATGTTTTCTGGACCATGATACATGGGAAACATTTATAGTTCCATCAAGCTAGAAACAAGATTCTAAATAAAATAATGCATAGAAAGAGTGTTCCAAATAATAACAAAAGAGTGTGTGTCTCCGATAAAGCTGGTGCTAAGAAAGGTTATCGTCACATCACACTCAACGTGACTCACTCCTTGCTGTTGTGCTTGTCCTGATCTGATTTTCTTGGGGTCTTCTACATTTTGGCCAAAGCCAAGGTTAATGTTCTACAAGGAGTCCTCCAAAAGTTGAGAAAGTGAAGAAAATCTTGGAGAAGGAAGCAGTGGAAGAGAAGTAGGGTCTCATACCAAATAACTATTGACAATTTGCAGTCAACAGGAAGCAATGTGTCATAGCCTAACATGATGGTTTGCTGCTGACACATCTGCCTTTTATTGACTTTAGCTGCATTTCAGGAAGTTGGTTGAGAGTTCTGGCTTGACATATAATACAACAATTCCCATTTCAAATAATTAAATATAGAGTCCCAATCCACAGTTTTACATGCAGCTGATTTTTAGGAATGGGTAACGACATTAAGCAATAGATAATGCACTGAGAAAATGTTAGTGTGGCTAACACATGGAAATGGCAAAAACCCAAAGATGGTAGGCAAAAGATTGGTATTTGAGACACATCTAGAATGCTCACACCTCCTTTGTCATCTTTTACTCCTCCCTTATTCTTTAGAACAGAATGCCTCACCACAAATAACTTTAATCATGGCTTATTCCTATACCTGTCATTTCTTCCATCCACCCATCCACCCACCCATCCATCTGTCTTTGCAGCAAGTCAACATGCTCACTGTTGAGAATCCAAGACCCTCTGCCCACTTCTTCATATCTTGATTTTTCTTCTTACACTCCTGTCTGTTTCAACCCTTCCTGTTTAATAAACATTAGTGTGTCCATATGCCTTGGGAACCAGTTATACAGAAATGAATAATAGTAGTTTCCTTGCCATCAAACAACGCATGCCAATGGCAGTGTTACTAAAAGTGTGGGCCCTGAATTTGTATTTGGTCCTTGATGAGTAAAGGACCTTGGAATATACCATGAATCAACACCGCTAAGCTTGAGTTCAACTGAAATTTCTTTCTGAGCAAGACTTTCTCACTAAAGGAAGAAACGTGTTCAATCACTTTCTGGTACAAATTTCTTATCTCAATGCAAACTGTCACCACTGCTCTGAGTACTAGTCTAGAGTCTGCTTGGAAGCAGATTTTATGGCAAATGTCAAATCCAATTGGGAAGGTCTAGCTGCATGGTGTGCTGAGTTGAAAAGCTCCATCCAGGCTCAGAGGTAGAAAATGCTGAGATTGATTACTAATGTCCGCCGTGGGCTCAGCAGTAGAGAACGGTGGCATGGTGCAGGAATTTACAGATAGTTACGTACTTTATATCAGATCCTTAGCACGTGTCACTTTTTATTCCTGCTTTCACTCTGGTTCCCCCTTGTGACCACCTGTCTGATTCAACTTTGGTGTGAGCAGCACTCTTGGTAATTCACTCAGCCTTGGCTGTGCCTGTGACTTCCTGCAGTGGGCTACTGTTCAGGCTAGCCTGGCTCTCTGGTCTCTGCCCTTACCCCATCTCTGAATCTGGCATATTTCTATCCTCATATTTCATTGGTTTCTCCTGGCCCCCATTGACTTGTCTAGCCCACATGCTCAGTCATGTCTACAGCCCTTTCTATAGACACCTTGATCTCTTTGCTCCCTAACATTTCCCATATGAAACTACCCATTTTCTCCACTTTTGCCTACAGGACTGCTGATATCCCTGGAGATAGTAAGAAGAATGGGCTAGGTTTCTCTTTAAATTACAATTTGCTATATATTTATGCTATTTGTCTATAATATATTACATATTATATAATACATATATAATATAATATATTACATTATATATGTATATATCTTTAATAGCTTGGCATCCAACATCCTGTCCAACCTCCTTCTGTTGTGCCTTCCTAGTCTACTGCAGTCTATGAAGCTGAAAGCTACATTTCCCAGACCCTCTTAGAGTTCAAGTACTGGCTGTGAATGAGAGGCAAAGGTAGATCATTTATTCACTATTGGTGTGAATCTAAGAGGACTGGTTCTTCTTTAGAGGCAAGAGTTGTGGGCCACTAAGATGGTGTGTTTCTGAACCTTATCATTCTACCTGTGCCCTCCTCATTCCCCTCCTTCCAGGTGGTGGAAGAGCTCACAGCTTCCCTGGCAGGCTGGTTCTGCACTGTGGTTCCAGGAGTGACTCCTGTAATCTGCCTACAGTCTGCTGCTTCAGCCCTCCTGAAGATTTGTAGGCATCCACCTATATTAAATCTCTTTCTGCCTAAAATAGATGAAGTAGTTTCCATTACTTGCAGCTAACCCTGACTGATACTCCAGCCTTAACATTATTTTCTTTGCTGCTCCGTATCCTTTTCACTCATCTTTAATTCACTCCCCATCTCATCCCCTAAGAATTTATTGCAAACATTCTCCACTTCTGCCATCATGACTTTGAGCAGATAACCTCACCTCACAGTTTACTAAGAAAATAATGGACTATCACACATTCCCTTAAGTTTTCTGCCACTTAGCCATTTTTTCCTGTATTTTCACCCCACATCTCCTCCTTTGATTCCATAAGAGTTAATCTCTTCTTTCAAGTTCATCCTTTAATGTGCTCATGATTTCTTACCCTCTTACCTTCTTCAAAACCTGGGTATATCAATTTACTCTTTTTCTTCAAATTTTCCTCTCCAGTCTATCTCTTCTTACCCTACAAATATATTCAAGATGCTTTGGGCATAAAGTTTAAATTAAAGAAAATCTTTCTTTAAATTTCTTCCCTCCAATATCTCTTCCTTTCACCATCAAATTTCAGAAATGGTAGTTGCATTTTACTGCTTCTACATTCTCATCACCCAATCACTACTTAGCTCTGGAAAGATTACTTCTATCCTCAACTCTCTATAGATGGTATTCCCTCTCAGGATACAACTGACCTTTCAGTTTACACATTCAGTGGTTCTTTTTCCAAAAGCATGGGCTTCAAACTTGGAATTTTGTGTTGGCTCTATAAGTTGTTGATTCCAATTCTCATTTTGTCCCTCTGAAAAATGTGGATAATAGTAGCATATTCTTCCCCCAGATTACTGAATGGATGAAACGGCATATTGTTTGTAAAAGGCTTAGCATATTTTCTTGTATGTAATGAGCCTTAATAAATATTTGGTGATAATACAAAAATATCAGTGGTAAGCTCTGCAGCAATTCTCTCATTCTTGAAATGGATTGGCTAAAAGCAACCTGACAGTCTTTAATAAAAATGACCATACAAATACCCTTTAGCCCACCAAATCTGCTGCTGGGTTATACTTCAAAGAATTTATTTTACAGATCCAAAAGGTGATATACTTGAAGATGTTTCTATCAGTGGTGTTTACAATGACATAGAGGTAGAGGCAGCAGAAAGAAGCAGTGACTCTTATGGCAATATAGAAAGGACTTAAAATTAATTGAAAATTAAGCCATGTCTGTAATATAATACCATTTATATATATATATATATATATATATATATATATATATAAAATATACATGAGTAAAAAATAATTCTTTATTTTTTTCAAAGAGATAACTATATCCAAAGACTCATTCTTTGGATAGTCAACCCATTCAAGTAAGTTCCACTGGCTGGTAGGAATATAACTGGGAAATAAATTCATGAAGACATATCAAGGGCCCTAAAAGAGTTCACTTCTTCCCATGAATCTGACTTCCAGGAATGTCTCTTAGGGAAACAATAAAAAATGTACACAAAGATGAAAGGGAATTTTTATAATAGTGAAAACAGGAGACATCTAAATGTCCAATGACAGAGAAATAGTTTAATGAACTGTTGTACAACCTTATTATTAACTAGTATTTAACCACCATAATCATGCTTCTAGAGAATTTTTAATGACATGGTGAAATATGCTATTTATGAAAAAGCAAACATAATACAAAACAATAACTCTTTATGTTCAAAAGAACTATATAGGTACACAGAAAACAGTGATAAAAAGTATTTCATTTTAAGTGTTGCCTTGTGAGATGCAATGCATCTCATGTTGGCTGTGATGAGCTTTCACTTTCCAAGTTGTCTATGATGAGCTTTTATTCCTTGCATCACCAGAATTATATGCATGTATAAACTCAGATACAGTTATAGATAAAACTTTTCCAGGCTGCATACTTTTTCTATAACATTCATTGCATCTCTTATTTAAATGCAATAACTTAGTGATCCATTGGTTGAACTCATTCACTGTCACCAGCTGTAGAGAATATTTATACATTGAAAATGTTATATAATTGACTTGAGAAAGATATATTTTTGCCATCTAAATTTTATGGCACATCTCTGAAATGGGGAAAATCTCATATAAAGGAGTGGGTCTTAACTATCACACACTTAGGTGGAGAGCCCACAGAATGATCCTCTAAACATGGCCTAAATCATTTCAACTGTCATCCACATTGCTTCTCGTTGCCTAGAGCTAAACCAAGAGGTTCCCCAGGGTGCTATGAGACAGGACAAGAAGGGCTATATTATCAGAATCCTTATTTTCAGCCTTTCCAATACTTTATTAGGAAAAAGTATGCCTACTTGATTAGTTTAATGGGGGGGGGGGATGCTTTATTAAGAAAGTTAAAACAGCATCTCTATTCCCAGAAGCAGGATCCATTGCATTGTCTACCTTGGGTTTCCTAGATGATATGTATTTGCAGACCATTTGTAAACTAGTTGGTGTTATTTTTACTTGAAAAGATAGCACACAGTGATGACTGGATCTATGCTGAACATGGTGGGGTAACTTCAATCTTTGATCATGCCATTAGCTGCGGACACATGCCAAAGTTTGATAAACTTGAAGAAAAGAAAACCCCATAGCTGTATGGTGAGGAAGGAAGATCAGTGGCCCCACCCTACCTACTAGTAACAGGGAGAGAGAAAGCAGTTACCCACAGGTACCCAGGAGGTCAGCTTCTGGTTCTTTGATTAGGCAATTGGCTTCAATTGCCTATATATCACATCACATTACATTTCATGGCGAAAGTTCAAGTGCAAACTGGTGTTATTATGTGGATTTAGACTCTCAACAACTAGTGAATACTTAGTGAACCATACATAGAAGGTTGGTTGGTTGTTGGTTTTAATATAAGGCAGGAGTAACATGGTCTATATATTTCTCCTTTTTGTCTCTTAGTATCCTTTAAGAATTCAGTACAAGTTGCTAGTCTAAGTTCAAATATTTCTTCAATTGGAACTCATCATGGAAGAACCTGAAGGTCTAGAAATTCTCCTCCTGATGTTACTTAGAACCAGATGGTCACAGGGAATCTCTGGTAAAAAGAAAATGTAGGGCTGACTAACCCCATTGCAAAAATGAATTGGTAACAAAATTTGGTGAGTTAACACGATGGTTTTCTTAAGTGATTGATTTAATTAATTAAATTATTAGCTCTACATGGTCTTTCCACCAATCATTTTATATTGATTCTAGAAATGCAGCTGTTCAGTTGGAAACCAAATATGTTAAGTCCAGATAAAATACAAAATAAAATTCAGGCATTGGTGAAATTTAATTTCATTAGCATACATTTAGCTTAATGGTGAACTGAGTTTCTTGATTCATCTCAATTGTTTCCTCAGCAAGCCTTTACTGAGTGCATGGCTAGCTTGACAGAAAATAAGTTTATGCTCCGACACTGTGAAGGCAGCCCGCTATGCTCAGGTTCGGGGCGGGGGGCAGATTCCTAAAGAATCACTCAGGGCTATGTACAGAGACACAAGAAAAGAAGGATATTTTGTCCTTGGCTGCGTACTTGCTAAGTTTCAGAACTTTTAGGCCCCAGTTGAAAGTTATGGTGAGGGGGATTTTGGAAAGCTTTCTGATGGTGGTTGTGGTACTTGAACATTAAGATCAGTGACTGTTCTTTCAGCTTCAGAAGGTGGGATGCTTGTCAGAGGGGCCCAGGGGGGTAGTTTGTGTGAGAATATTGATGATATGTCTGAATCTAACATCTTAGGGTTCTCCAAAATCCTCAGTTGGGTGGTCCTTTGCTCCCATTGCAACAACAAAAATTACAAAAATGAAAATTTGAAAATATTGGAGCACTATGGAGGCAATGGAATTTGGAAGACTGAAAATTTCAGATAAGAATGTGGCCCTTCCTAGCTGAACCACCATTTTACTGAGGAACCTGAGGCCCAGAGGTGCCAACCAACCTTCTCCAAGTCTTGCAGTGAGTGAACAGCAAAACCGGCCGGTTTAGCTACAGAGCTAACCTTATGATTGAGCTGGCTAGTAACAACTACAGTGTAGTCTACAAGTAAACACTAGCATGTGATCAGAAGGATCTTGCACCTGAAGGCCAGAGGTCAGGATCATCAGGATTTGAAGCAGCCTAACCAAGATCCAGCTTCCAGCAAGAACCCTTGGCTCTATCATTAGTGTCCCGGTATTGCACTAATCCAGGCTGTTAACTAGCCACGTCTAGCTGTAGCTCAGAATCCATTTCCCTTGATCAAATGTCAATTTTTTCAGTTTTCACAAAAGGCCATTTCTTGGAAATCGTTGTCTCCTGAGTTGGATTTTAAGACAATCCGGTCAACTGTGAGTACCATGTCTATAATCTTACAGGAAGGCATGGGTCAACTACTTATAGCCCGTCAAGCCCCTAAATTTCTTACAGCCATTGGCCCAGGTCAACCTGACCTAGGGATTTTGTAAAGATGCAGTCTATGCTTCTATTAGCAAATTTTTTGTGTGTATATGTTTCTAAGAAAATAACAACTATATAATTGTTTCTTGCTCAAATTACAGGGCTAACGCCTTTACTAGCTAGTGTGTATTGTTTACATGTTTCTCAAAGATCCATACACAAGTGGCCATTTTTGAGAAGCTTTTAATTCTCAAAATTATTTTAATTATTTCTCGATAATTTTATAGAAGAAAAATGGTATCATTGAGATGTACAGGTTGCAAATAACTATAGGTGTGAATGCCAGCTTGACCTTTTTAATTTTTTTTCAGAAAAAAAGTGGAAGGAAGAAAAAATTTTAATTAAACATTAATGATAGCATAGTGCAGTGAATTTTTACCTGAGGTTTAAATGTTGGATTAGTATTTTATGTATCATCATTTGAACTGAAATATATTGTCTGACACACATGAAGAACTTAGATATTATAAAATGTGTTCTAGTAGAAGTTCCACCATACGAAGTCTAAGATAGAGACTATTTCCAGGGTCCATTTTACCAATACACTTAAATATATTCAGCAATACCTTTATGTTCTTATTTATTTCTTCCCAAAAGTTATTTTGGCTCTTAAACAGGTGCTGTACTTTACATTATTAAAATGTAAATAAATAAAATATAAATGTAAAATACTAGTGCTGTATTTTATGATATTATTTTGAAAAGAAATAATTCTGAAAACAAGTACGATAGCATCAGAATAGTAATGTAAAGAAACATGTTTCCCCTTAAATCTCCCTTCTTCTTGTGCAAGAATGAAACCTCCAAGTAGACCCCTTAGGTGTTGTGAAACCATTAAGTGACTGACGCTTTATCACAGTGAACACACACGAGGAGAGTCTGGTGCCAGTTGGCACTACGTTTAGGTGCGAGTTTAAAATTTCCTTCCCCTTCCAGATAGGATGTTAGGAAATCCCAGGTGGTGAATTCGTTTTAATTTTGCTTGTTTTCCGTCTTCACTCCTCTGACAACTTCAGTCTCCTGCCAAATAACTGTCCCTGCCATTTGGCCCAGTTGTTTTCTGGCAGCACAACAAGGGAGTGGAAACCACTGGAGGTGTTCTTCCTGAGACCAGACATGCGGGGTTGCCGCCATCGGCAGCTTGCGATTACTCTACACTGACGAAGGCTCTCAAAGAGGTTTCGGGGGCCGCACACCGTGCTCACTGGAGATTCCCCTATAAAGCCATCTTCAGAAAGAAAATGGCCTGTGTGCCTCTTTAAAAGAACTCTCTGGGTCCTCTGCCTGTTGTCAATCTTTCTCCCCATCGACCCCCCACCCCCCACTGCCATTCCATCTGACTCTCCTTCCAACCAGCTCTCAAGACAGGCTCTGTCACGTTCATTCCCACTAAGGTGTGATTGTCTTACTGCTGTATTTAGTAGGTATCAAGAGTCACCTTTTAGGGGGAAATCTACATTTTGATAGAGTTCCTTAAAATGCATCTCTAGCTGTAGAGTGTCCAACATTAGCAAGAAGACAATGGAGAAGTGAAGTGGCCCTGAAAGCATACATGCAAGCTGGCGCTTCTTCTTCTTCGTTGTTAGGGTGGGCGTGACAAAAAGAAGCTCAGCTACTTCGGCTTGCTTCATAAAAACAAGCAGAGAGTTGACCTACCAATTGGACTTAAGCCCGTGGACAGGCAATATGTAAAATTGAAGACAATGTCGAAGAATTGTCTCAACACACTTGCAAAAGAAAGTATGTTTATGGGGGAGGGGTTATAAGGGGACTAAATGGTAATGGAAAAAATACAATAAAATTAAATAAAAATATATTTAAAGTATGTAAGTATCTCATGCACATAAGATTTATGAGATAACACTTACAAAAGGAAATATTTATTTAAATGTTATCCATGTTGGCTTTACTCATTCAATTACTCTTTGTCATTTTAATGCATCGAACAATGGAGCTGAGGAAAACAAAGGCTTTAAAATGTTGAAAAAAATAGGAGGAATATACCGGAATTCTTTGTTAAAAAAAGTGTTTTTGCTCTTGTGCAGCTTGAAATGGCAGCAGTTAGTTTCTTAGGGGGATGTAATCACTTGCACGAGGAGAAAACATATCATTTTAGATCAAATCAGCATTTGATTTGATCAGCAAATTTCTAATTTGAAGAAAGAAAAATAACTTCAGGGCCTGGGAGGGCCAGAGTAGTGAACCTCGCATGTAAAATGTGAGCCTTTGATTAGGAATTTAAATAATTATTAGCTTATACCATGTGATGCTTCTCCTTTTTTCCTCTCTTGCTCTACATCTGCAGGGTATTTTATACAATTTAACTATGGGGAAGAGGGCAAGCGTGATAAGGGGCCCCGGTCCTTGCTTACCTCTTGTCAACTCCAGATGCCTTGCTTATATGCAGGTACCTGTGGCCAGAAGGTAAGAAAAGTCATAGGGGGCAGCTGTAGACAGGATACAGTAACATTTTGAAGATCCTAAGATATCTTGTTTCTGGTTCCTTCTTTCCAAAATGACAACTAATTGCATATTCAAAAACTAAATATGGATATATTCCATTTTAGGTAAGCGTGCTTTCATGTGAAAATTACTTCTGGGATCGTGCAGACTTTTTTCCTAGACTTTTTATTTATGGAATTAATTTTAATCAAGTAATTCTTATTCCTCTCCAGTGATATAAAGCAATACTACTACCTCCATTTCTTAGTAAAAGAAAATCAGAGTATATTTTGTCTCAACATTGTTTTGAGAACCAAAATATTGAAATTTGGTGGTGTGACTTTTCGATGTCAGAAATATATTCTATACTTAAATTTGAAGAAACTCTGCCTAGCTATGGAGACATACAATGTAAGGTAGGAAATTTCCCACCAAAATTGGTAGGAAAATTGTTCAGAAAAATCCAACATGTCCCCTCAGTCTGTCTCCTTTCCTGAGAGTCCAACTACCTCAGGTGCACAATTGACTGTGTGTGTCAATTGGTGAGATGGATTGGAGGGTTAGAGCGCCATTGTACATGGGGGATGGCTTTCTCCGTGGATCTAAGGACTCAGTCATCCAGCCAGACCTCCCAGCACATCACTAACACCTGAAGGAATTGTGTTTGCTCACTTCTTCCCTGAGACCATGGGTAAAATGACCGCACCCCTCTGGACGAGCGGTCATCTGAGCAAAGCATGGGCAATGATGCCCAGTGTGGATGGCAGTTTACCTCCAAGGCCTGGTCTCGTGGGAATGGTGATCTATGGACCAACGCCAGTCGGGGTCTCGCTCAGGGCTCATTGTCCTGGTTCTGTGTCTCAGACTCGCCATTTATTCCCCCATTTCCTCCAACCCAGTCTGGCCACTTTCAAGTCCGAATATTTCTTCAGTAATGGTAGAGAATTTGACTCACTTTGTCTGCCACAGTCCAAGTTCCTTCCTGAGAGTAGAGGCTTCCTGTTTCTTGGCAGAGTTCATTAGTTTTTGCCTTCTCTGTTTCTAATCCTGGCCCTGATTTCCACTGTTTAAATGCATACAATGAAGCCACACAAGAGGAAGACTCTCTTGGCTTATACTTTCTCCATGATTTTTTCCTCTTCTCATATGCTTCCTGAATCTTAGAGAGGATTTTACAGTCTGATGGATATAGAAAGGGAGAGAAAGAAATCTTTAAAATCAAAACTGTGTGGAACATATTTTCTATCATTCAAAATATTAGGTTCTTCCCATGGACGTTAAAAGTCTGCAATGTTGAGGAAGAGTTTCCTCAATGAAGAGAATTTGGTAGGTCTATGTATAGAAATGATAATTAGTAACACGATCCATGTTCTTTAGAAAAAAATCTTGTATTTCACAAGTAGCATGCATCTTTAGGGAGTTTAACTTCAGATGTATAACATGGAGGGTTTTGACGTGTAAATGCTTTTTAAAGACCAAGAACATTTCCTTATGTTTTAAGATATTCCCAGTGTAGCCTGCATTGGACAGAAGATAAAAATGAAGGTTTAAAGTGTTATATGTTCTTCATGCCAATTATTCAACCGTACACACCAGAATTATCTTAAAATCAGTCATCAACCAAAAGTATCGTGAAATATGTCAAGACAGCAGTAAAGAGATTGGGCTCTACAAAGATTGTTTCTAAGGGCTAGCCACCACCCTTTCCGGCAATGCCTGGGTTAAAACAAGGAAACCTATTGACCAATAGGTACTGCATGGCACACAGCCCCAGAGCACCTTCAGAGAGCGTTAGGGAAGCCAGTAAATCAGCTAAGGGAATTCTCACCTGAGTAGGATGGGAAAGGTCTCCCAGCGCTTCCTGGTCGCAGGAGCACTGACTGCAGACCCAGAACATTTCCTCCCAGCCTCTGAGTGTTCATCCGCTCTGCTCTGCACCCATCTGATATTGTCTATTTTGGTTTTTGTAATTGTTAACTTCATGAGCAGCCAATGATGATGACTAGGTCTTGCATGGGAGAAGTTTAGACTAATTTTGAGTTTTAGACTTCTTATGTGTTTATTAAATAAAGGATACTAATGGTGTTCTTCAAGTCTTATTTGTTTACTAATTTTTTATTATTTTACCTGTCAGTCATTAGGAGAGAGGTATTGAAATCTTTCATTATAACTGTGTATTTATCAGTTTCTCCTACAGTTTCATACATTTTAGAAATCTATTTTGAGGTCAATTTATTATTGGAGTCATATATTTAACAACTGTTGTATGTTTTATTATTATGGAATGAACATCTTATCATTATATAATGACATCTTTTATCCTTAAAAATGATTTTTAAGATAAAGTCTGTTTTGTATGATATTAATATAGAGATGCTAGCTTTCTTCTGGTTTCACTTTTAGTTTCTAAAAATTGATTTTAATTTTTTCCTATTTCCTTGTTTTCTCATTTCATTATTTACTCCATTTCTATTCTTTTAGGAATAATTCTTGAAATTTTACCCTGGTTACTTAACAACTTGAAAAAGCTTAAAGTTAATCAATATATTAACCCCTCTCCTAGAAAATAGAAGCAACTTAGAACAAATTTATTCCAATTTCCCCTCCCAAAATTATACTGATTTGTTTTTAACATGGTAATTGTGGCTCCTGTGTGGAGAAGGGAGCGTAGGAAGGGCAGACATGGATATGCAGAAGCCAGTTGGGAGGCCTTGGCTCTGGCCCAGTGGCAGCAGGAACAGCAGCTCAGGTAGATGGATTGGGTACAGGACGACAATTAGGTGCGTTGCTTCTCAGCATAGGATGGGACAGAGTGTCGTCATCTATAATGGAGCTGGTTTCAACGTGTGTTACAATAAAGAATAGCTAATGTTAACTGAGGGTCTGCATGGGCCAGGGCCCTGCAGTAGCACTTAACATGGATTTCTTCTTTAAGTCTCACAAACGTCCTGTGAGATAGATTTGTTACTCCACCCAGAGAGAGACCCAAGGTTGCCCACTAAGTGCTCGGCCACCCTGACGCACGAGGGAGGTAAGAGGTCAGGCCACGGTGTGGACCGCTGAGCTAATGGGCTGAAGAAAACCATCCCCTTAAGAACACTCGACCTCAAATCACCTGGCTTTTCAAAGTAGGAGTCAATATCCATATTTTTCCCTTGAAACTACAAAGTATGTTAGAGAATTAGAATAATTGTAAAAATAGAGGCTCTTGTTTTCTTCTTTTTCTATCATGTTCAAGTTGAAAATAAATATTTGATTTTTCTCTGAATATACTTCACTGTTGCACAAAGTATGTACCTCTGTCTGTCTGTCTATCTATCTATCTAGTATCTATTTTGTATTTCATGATTACCTCTAAGTTAATAGTATTTAAAAACTATCCTTTGCATTAAAAAGATGTAAAAGGTTGTCTGTCTCACAATAAACAGTATTTGGTCAACAAATATTGTTTAAAAGTGATAAAAATGTAATGAGGTATTGATTATAGGTAGTCCCAATGTATAAATAAGTAGTGTTCAAGAATTTATATAAAATCTCATTTGCATTTCTAGGTAAGACAAAAATTATAGCCAGCATTTATAAAGCACTTACTTTACAAATATAATTTGTTAGTTCCAGAAAATACTACAAAGTATGTAATTTACTCCCATTTTACAGATGAAGAAACTGAAGCTGAAAGAAGTAACTTGCTGAAAGCCGTACAGCTTATAAATAGCATAGGAGAGTTGGGATTTTAACCCAAGGCAGCTCCAAGTCTTGGCCTCGTTACAGCATTCTTGGCAAGCTCGAGAAGTGTAGCGCACAATGCAATATACAGATGCTCTATCATAGAACCATACACTCGAAACCTGTATAATCTTATTAACCAATGTCACCCCAATAGATTTAATAAAAAAAATCTATTGAAGTCATAAATGCAGCTTCAATATCACTCCAGAGAAATCAAGGTTTGCCTACTCCCGCTATGCTTCCCCAAACCCTGAGTACTGATCGGGCTGTGGATCTTTTTCAGTCCAGAGCCCAGTTCCCTGTGAGGTTGGAGCAGCCCCCAAGCTAGAATCTCTCAAACCCCAGATGAGATGTAAAACAGGATCGGGGCTGTGAACTGGCATCTGGCAGCCAACTGCGGGTCAAGAGCAGGCTCCAGTAACAGCTGGAAGAAGTGAGAGGCTGGGCCCAGGGGTTTACATCTCGGGTGTGGGAGGTGGAGGCAGGGACTTGGGTCCCCGAAGACCTGAGGCAGGTGCTGGCTGAAAAGGACTCTGTTTACAAGTGCCATAAATAGGATGTTGGGGAGACATTCTGTGTCAGAAGGACACAGCAGTTTCCCTTCGATTCCAGTTTTAAGTCAGGGAATTATCTGTATGTTTTTCCTTTCCTTCTCCCTCTCAAGATAGCCTACTGGGAAATAAATGTATTTTAGCAAAATGAAAAATAAAGAAATTTGGTAAAATTATTCATAACTAGGCCTCCCTTCCTGATATCAATAAGATTTTGTTTCTACTATTCTTGTGGCCCTAGATTGTACAGAGAGACAAGGTTGAATGTATATTTGTGTTTTTTTTTAAGAAATCTATCTATTCACTTATAAAGAGAGGGGGAGGGAGAGAGAAAGAGAGGGAGAGAAACATCAATGTGCAGTTGCCTTTTACACACCCCCTACTGGGGACCTGGCCTGCTACCCAGGAACATGCCCCAACCAGGAATTGAACCAGTGACACTTTAGTTCGTAGGCTGGCACCCAATCTACTGAGCCATACCAGCCAGGGCTACATTTGTATTTTCTATCATGACCCCGACATAATAGGTGTTCAATAAGCATATAATGAAGGGAATTGAGTTGAATTCTTGACGACCAACATGATAAAATCAGAGATACACTTTCCTAATAGACTGGATTGAAAATGTTTGAAGACAGAATTACAAAGGTAGACAGCATTGTAATACATTAGCAAGTCTGTATCTGCTGGGTTTTCAAGCAATATGTTTCCAACTACTTTTAAAAATCATTAATTATACCATCTTTCTGCTAAAATATCGTTTGAGGTGGCCTACTGAGCTCAGTGAGGTTTGGTCTTTTACTTTAGCTTTTAGCCTTCCTTCTTATTGTGGTTTCTGCCCCAACCTGTCAGCAGAGTCCATGGCTTTACTCCTGCTGTTCACATCCTCCGTTAACACTGACGAAACCCTGAGGCATGCATGTGGATTTTGCACAGGTGAACAGTGACCTCCGATTTGAGCAACAGGATGGCCTTGAGTTGAAAGAACTTCATCACAGCAATGAACTTCAGAACTTGAAGTTGGGGTGAAATGAAACAGAAATCTGATTTAGGACCTCACAAACATCTATCTTGGTGGGGCCAGTGTACTTCAAGTCCTGTGCTTGGCTCTGTAGGTCATGGGTCATGTAGGTCATGGGTCATGGGTCTTTGTAGGTCATGAAATGGGATTTTTTTTCAGTTTACCCCAATGTAATAATCAGGTAGAGAGGTCCTAAGTCACACTAACCAAGCAGAGAAGAGCGAATGCATTCATTTAAGAAATCTATCACAGGGGCCAGAGCATTCACTAAGAGAGCCTACTCTGCTTTCATAGGATTATCTACATGGGAAGTCAGGTTATAACAAAGGGCTATTTAGTGAGTGTGAAATCGGAACTAGGAATATTCTTAATGGTTAGTCATCAGTTTCGATAGGTTAATTTATCCACTTTGAATAGAATTAATTTGAATCAGTAATTGTCTGTTGAGCATCCTCCAAAGCCCTGTGAAGAGAACCCAGCAATGGTGACGGCCTGTGTGCGCAGCCTCTTCCCCAGACAGTGGGGGATGAGGAGGGGTGCTCCATCCCCGACTCTTGCTCTCTGGCCTTCTGCTGCCACACCCCTGCAGGTTCTTTCCTGGAGCCGCTCAGGGTGCAATGTTAGGCTAAACCTTTCTGGATTGCATTCCAGGCATGTCTTCATGTGACGTGTGTCCATGTCACCCAAGCAGAACTTGTATCCCCAAATCTCCTTATACACACTTTTCAGTCTTTTAGAGTTCTACTGTAGGTGGTAATTTTATTGGTTATGTTGATTTACTCCTTTAAAATCAAATGATTATTCTTGAAAATCAACTTTTAATATATGTAATACAGGCACACAGTATAAAATTCAATAATACAAAGGAATGTACAGTAAAAATCTCCACTTACCTTCCACCTTTCATTTTATTTAAACCTCCTTCCAAGTTTTTTATTCCGGTTGCAGAAGCCTGGGGAGGGTGCTTAGAAAACACATTCTAAATTAGATTCTTCTCAATGCATGTTCTCCCAGCACCCCATGTTTCCCTTATCATTAGCACTTAATTTCTTGTTTCCTTGATTCCTCTATTATAGATTGCCAGCTCCTTGAGAATGGGGTAGTCTGCTTTATTTCCAGCATCTAGCACAGTGAATATACCTTAGTACATGGAACAATAGATATTTGTTGAATGAATAAATATTATTGGTAACTGACATTGAGTAAGTGTTGACAATAAAATGGAATAAGACATTGTATTAAGATCATTATTTATTGTGGTGTATGGATGTGAGTCAGTGCCCCACCCATATTCCCCTTGCCCTTACTATGGCAGTGCACACAGGACCAACTTCTAAATGCATTTCTTTGCCTGAGGGCTTTCTCTGACCACCAGAGTCCAAAATGCAATGAAATTAATGAACCCTTCCCACCACCACCAGTAACCCTCAACCAATGAGTGATGGGAAGTGGGATGTAAATACCCAGTTTCTTTCCCCCTAGGGTGGGATAATTCTGAGGCATGCCTCTTACATATGCTCCCAGGATTTCAAAGCAAGATTAAACCTCATTTACCTGTAATGGTAAATTGTTTGAAAAAGTGCTAACTGACACCAGTGTCCTAAAATTAACACTGTTGTCTCTAATTGGCCTAACTTCCATCATGTGACCACCCGCACGGTCACTATCATTGCTCCGATTGGCCAGACTTGGGTCACATGTCCATCTTTGGCCTTTAGGGTTGGAATAAATTTTACCAGAATCACAAAGATTGACAATGAGGAAGAAGAGAAAATCAGAGGCCATTTTCAGGAAATATTGTGATTAGAGGTGGAACAGCCAAAGAACAACTGTGTTCCATTATAGACAGAGGACTGAGACTCGCTGAAAAGAAAAAACTTTTTTCATTAAGATTTATAGCTGGTCTGAATTATTTATCAGACCTTCTAAGGAAAATAATATTTCTCTATTTTAAACTTCCTGAGAGCCTAAAATGAAAGATTCTTTTGATAAGTAAGATAGATATTTTTCTTTTGGGGGGGCATGATATTAATATATATCCCCAGTAAGTCCACAGGTCAAGCATTTGGCTTTGCAAACATATCAAAATATTATTCACCTCTGCAAATACATCTGAATTTTTTAAAAAAGAATATTTGGGGAGTTTTCATAAAGAGATAACTATTTTGAGCATCTGGCCATAGAAAGTCTGAGGTGTCAGAAATTCAACACACTTGAAGTTTCTCACATGAAAACACCTAAAACCTCTGAGCTCTCCTCCCTAAAGTATCTCTTATTTGCTATCAGTTAATTCCTCAAGCTCCCAGGATTAACCTTCTCACTGAACATTCTTATTCTTTTACTCCCCTACCTTCTACTGTCCCAGGAATGCTAAATTTACCAATACAGCATTTTTAAATATAAGAATAATAATATCCCCCATCTTCAATTTAGAGTTTAATTGGTTATGGAATCTCTGGCTCTGTGGATTGGATGGGGAGCTCAATCTTCCCTTAACACCGGTTAGTCAGTCATCTCTTAAGTCAAGATGCCTGACAGAGGTCTGTCCTCTGCACACCTGCCCTAGGTGTCTTTCTCTCAAGTGTCGCAAAGGGAAAGCCCACCTACACCATCCCTAAAAAGTTCAGAGAGCAGACAGTTCAGGACTGCTGGACTCCTGTTGTATCAGAGTGAAGGAGAACAGCTTTTTAACAGAAAGAAAACACTTTGCGGGGCTAGTCATTGTTGGAACGAAATTCCAGCCTGGCATCTGTTCCAGATTCACCTGCAGCTGTTGCTTACCTCCACAGAGGCAGCTGACAGCATGGCAGGACACGAGATGTGTGAGAGGAGGGGCCAGGAGAACGGAGCCTCCCCGTGCCGCCACCCCCTGCTGAGTTATGTTGGGGGTCACATGAGCATTCTCTCTACAGCTGTGTTCTTGACTTGGGTTGCATGTGAGAATTGCTTGGGAGCTTTAAAAATCCTAACGTCCCATCTACGCCTGAGACCTCAAAGAATCTCTACGAGTGAGATCCAGCCATTAGTCATTTCAAGGCTCCAAGGTGATCACATTGTGCAGTTAAGGACGCAAACCACTGCTAGAACACTAGATTTTTGCTTCGCCACTGGCGGGAGTTATAAAGGACAGAAAAGGCTGACAGAAAGGACAGGAGCATCTGGGAAAAGGCATGCGTACAGGGCAGAACGAAGGGGCTACGTTTTCCAATACAGAGGACATGGACATTTAGAAAACCACTGGAGTTAAGAAACGTTAAAATCTGGGGAAAATATGGAAAAATGATGCCACAACTGGAAAAACCCTTAGACGTGTTTCAACCATCTACATGAACAGTCTGTGTGAAGCTTGAATCCAGTCTCTGACACCAACAGTGGGAGTTCCACCAACAGTGGGAGTTCCACCAACAGTGGGAGTTCCACCATCAGCACCTTCCTCAGAAAGGTCTTTCTGGTATCGATCTCACATCTCCCTTCCTGTTAAATTATATCCTTGTTTCCAGTTCTGCCCTTCAAAACAATTCAGAATAAATCCAATTCTCTTCAACCTAACAGCCCTTTGAACAAAAGACAGTCATTTTCTGCCCAGACTCACATATACTCTGCATTCCAACTAATGCTAGTATAATATGTAACCCACAGTTATAAAAAGCCTTTCATATCTATTATATCATTTGGTCCCCACTCTGTCTCTGCAAAGTAGGCATTCATTCATCATTTCCATTTAAAGATCATAAATGTGAGGTTCAGAGAAGTCGAGACTTGGCCGAAATCACACAAGTAAGTGCCAGAGTCACAACTTGAATCCAGGCCTTCTTACTAAATCTGTGCCCTTTTTACCATATTTGTTACACACCCCGTACTTTTGTTAATGCATCTAAGATGCCATTAGGTTTTTTAATAGCACCTTTATTGAGGTATAACTCATAAATCTTGAAATTTGCCCTTTTAAAATATACAGTTCAGTAGTTTATAGTATATTCGTAGAATTATGCAAGTATTGCAGCAATCTGATTTTCGAACATCTTCACTCCAAAAGGAAACCCCATATCCCATTAGCAGTCACTGCCTGTCACCTCCACCCTTCAGCCTCTGGAAAGACGTGTTCTGTCCATGCATTGGAGTGACACTCAGCTGTAACACGAATGAACCTTGAAAACATGGCAAATGAAGGAAGTCAGTCACAAAAGTCATATATGACTCCATTTACATAAAATGCCCAGAATAGGCAAATCTGTAAACCCATTAGCTTTTGCCAAAAAAGTGTGGTGGACTACATATAACATAAAATGTATCACCTTAACCATTTTTCAGTGTACAGTTCAGTGACATCAAACACATTCACAATGTTGTACAACCATCATCCCCATCCATCTCCAGAACTTCTTCATCACCCCAAACCGAAACTCTGTCCTCATTAAACCATACCTCTCCATTCGCTCCACCTGCAGCCCTTGGCAACGAGCATTCCACTCCCTGTCTCTAAGAACGTGACTGTTCTAGGTGCCGCCTGTGAGTGGAGTCATAGTTCATTCGTCCTTTGTCTTCTGGAGTATCATTGTTATGACAGTTTCACAATTCTAGAATAATGTCAAGTTCATTCATGTTGTAGCAATTGTCAGAATTTCTTTCCTTTTAAGGCTGAGTAATGTTCATGTATATATTACATTTATCTATATAGCATTTTTTAAATGTATTCATCGGTCAGTGGACACTTGGGTTGCTTCCATGTTTAGCCACTGTGAATAGTGCGGCTACCATCAGTGTATAAATGTCACAGGTCTCTGAGATCTTGCTTTCAGTTCTTTGAGGAATATGCCCAGAAGCGGAATCCCTGGGTCATATGACACTTCTATTTTTAATTTTTTTCAGAAAAACACACACTCCTGCCCTTGGCTTTTATAAGCAGTCCCAGGAACTCACTGTACATAAAAGCTTCAACCCTCCCTACCACTTGCACGGAGCAGGCCAAAGCTCCCTGCCCATCCATTCCAGGCTCCCAAACAATGAGGCGAGGAACCGGAACTCCCCACTGCATTTCATAAACAATCAAGTAATAAAATGTCTCGTTAAAAAAGAAACTCAGTGACTCAGACTGATTTTGTTCTGTTTATTGTCAGTTGAGAAAAAAATCTGAAAGCAGTACTTCATTTTTAATAATCCTGCGAGTCAAAGTTTCCTCGCTGCCCATGAGTGTTCAGAGATAAGCCCATTTATGAAGAGGTGGCTTCTGCATGTGGCCCAAACAGTATGTTAGGCACTGAATTTTATTCAGAGAGGATTCAATTTGCATCCCCTAATGGTTTAGTTGCAGTCATGCCTCAAGGCATAGGAATAGACTGGATTTTGTATCACTTTATTTTTCTGACTCAGGAGGGAAAAGGCAGATTGAAGCAGTTTATAGTTTCTGATTTGGAAAGGAGAGAAGTATTACCTTTTTTCCCTTACCCTCAAGTGCTTTCTTTTTTCCCTCCTAAATGTCACTCTCCCTGAAAAAAAAAGATATTCATAGCACTAAATTCCTCAACTTATCACTAACATTTTCTTTACAGAAGCAATGGATAGAAAACTGCCAGGTGGAGAATCCAAGATGGCCATGTAGTGGATGGAAGCTACACTCACCACCTCCCAGGACCAAATTGCAATTACAGCTAATATATAGAGCAATCACCCTGAATAACCAACTGAAGACTAGCTGAAGAACAGTCTTATAACCAAGGAGTTACCGAAGCCATATTATGACTGGTAGGGAAGGCAGAGATGTAAAAAGGGCTGGCCCCAGGTTCTAGAGGGATATCTCAGCTCAACCACAAGCCAAGCTCTCCAACCCAGATCACCGGAGGCAGGAAGAGGTGCCCTCATAATATCTGGCTATGAAAGTCTGCAAGGCTTCTGTCCATCAGGGAGAGACGGGAGGCCATTGGAGAAATAGGCACCCTCTTAAAATGCCAACACACAAAATCTCATTCTCAGCCCCTCTCCCTGGGCTCTGGCAGACAGAGGGCTGATCAGACTAGTTCTGTGAGGAGAGACTGGGGTTTGTGGCTCTGAAAGAGAGCTAAAGGGACAGGTGCTAGGATCCCTGTGCTCAGTCCTCTCCCACACCCCGGATGCCATCCTACTTGGGTGGAGTACCCCCCTTATATGGTATAAGCCTGGGAAAGCAATCGCCCCATCCTCTGGACTCCTTGCTGCCCCATCCTGTGGAGCTTGCACCCTGCTGAAGAGTCAGGTGCTGGGCCAGGGTGTGAAGGTCTATGCAGACTCAGGGTATGTCAGTGGCTGAGTGGTGTGGCTTCGGGATGGGGCCGTTGCCCCAGTTTCCTGTGAGTCTGACTGGTGCCTCCTCCTCGTGGGAGACCCACTAGCCCCGCTCTCTGGGCTCCTGGTGGCCCCATGTCCTGATTCTTGGAGGCTCTGCCCTGCTGAGGTCTGGGCAGAATCCAGGACAGACTGAGTTGTGAGGCTCTGGGGTGGGGGGCACTCCCGCCACATTCCCCCAAGCCTGATTGGCACCCCCACCCCCTCATGGGAGATCCTCTAGCTCCATCCTCCTGATGCCCAGTGGCCCTGCCCTGCTGACATCAGAATCTGGGACAGACTGCCTTGTGTGGCTCTAGGATGGGGGCCATTTTTCTCTCACATGTCTTACCAGCGCAGAGTCCTCCTTTCATGTGGCCAAATCTTGGTTGCTTTGGGTCTGGTAAATTTGGCTGGCCTCACCCTGATGATTCCCTGAGACCCTACCCTACTGTAAAGGTGTGCAAGCATCTAGCTGGTGGCAGCTAGACTTGGCATATGCTGGGACATTTGCTGAGTGGCCTCAGACCCAGCAATGGCACCAAGTGTGAACCTGTATCAATCTGGTGAACAGCACTCACCCCTACCTGGTGACTCACTGAGTAACCTACTCCACAAAACTCACATACTGGAAGAGGCTCTTTCACTGACTGAGCTTAACAAGCAGCAGGCAGCCAGAGGTAAGCAAATCTCAGGATGCCTTGAAATTTTGCTGACCTGTGCCTGGCCAGGTGTAGGTCAAAGGCAGCCTTGGTGCACAGCTTGGTCCTTCATGTACATCCAGGCCCAGCAGAGGCAGCCACGCAGTGTAGATCACTTCATAGCTCCAAACTGGTTGCCCAGGGCCAGTCAGAGGCAGCATCTGACATTGGTCTGCACCAGAGTCCCTCCCAAGAGGCTCCAAAGCCAGTACACTCAGTGGACAGCTTCAGACAACATCAAAGCAGGATGATGAAAGCTTAACAAGTGGGCCTTGTAGGTGATAGTGATGAGAAGCCTTTGAAATTCTTGCTTTAAGTTTTTTAAGGTAATTCTGGCCACTATCCTGAGAATAGATTGCAGAGGTAAAAAAATAATGAGAGATGAGTGGTTTGGGCCAGAGAGATGGTAAAGCAGGTGGCTAGAAGTGGTCTTTTCTAGATGTATTTTATACCTGGTAGAGCCTGGTAGAACTACCAGGTTTTGTGGATGGACTTGTGTGAGTTTGGAAAATAAAGGAGTCAAGGGTGACTCCAGAGTGATTGACCCGAGCAAATGCTGGGGAGGGAATTGTCGGAAGCTGAGGTGGTGAAGGCTGCAGGAGAAGGAGACTTTGGAAGGGCTATCAGGAACCCGGTTTTATCAAAATGCCTATCAGACATGTATCCAGTTAGAATGTCGAGTATCTGTCAGATATGTGATTCTGGGTGAGTTTTGGACCTTAAGTGCTGATTGGTATAAATTGTCTTGTTTTTGTAAATCACTGTTTGTCATACAAAGAAAAGGTTGGAGGCAGTCTATGCCAGTCATAATAACCCCTGAAGCATCCCAGGGCATTAGAAGCTCACACAATTATTGACAATGAGTGAGGCCAGGACAAATTTCAGGACATCCAGAAACACAGGAATCAGGGAGGCACACTGATGATCTGGGGTGAGTTCCAGACATTTTATTTTATCTTTTAAAGATTTTTTAATTTTATTTTTTAGAGAGGGTGAAGGGAGGGACAGAGAGGGACAGAAGCATCCATGTACAAGAGGTTGCCTCTCCCTTGCCCGGTACTGGAGACCTGGCCCACAAGCCAGGCATGTGCCCTGACTGGGAATTGAACCAGCAAAAGGTCATAGGCTGGTGCTCAATCCATTGAGTCACACCAGCCAGGGCAGAGTTCCAGGAATTTTAAACAAATCCTGTCCATGACTTTGTCCACTATGATAAGCATGCAGCCTGGAACTGCTGGTATAGAAACAGCTCCGAGAGTGAGTGGTGCCCTTGATGGGTGCTAGGAGCAGCTACCACCAAAGAGCAGCCTTGGGAAGCCACAGGTCACTCACATATCCGAGAGAAAACAGTTGTATGACCACAAAATGCTAAAGATCTCCATTATTTTAGAATGAATCATCCTTCAGGAAGAAGTAGGTTGGGGACCGCTCTCTATGTAAGAGCTGGGGAAATGCGGCCTTCTGTTGTAAGCCTTTAAAAAAAATATTCTATTTATTTGTTTTTAGAGAGAGAGGAAGGAAGGGAGAAAGAGAGGGAGAGAAACATCAGTCGGTCGCCTCTCGCATGTGTCCCGGCCCGGGCCTGGGCCAGCAACCCAGGCGTGTGGAGCGGGAGTCAAACCTGCAGCCCTTGGCTCCGTGGGGCGATGCCCAACACACTGAGCCACACTGGTCAGGGCACACGGTTCTTAATTAAGAGGAGCAATAACCATTTTCTCTAGAAAATTTCCTACAGTTCAGCTTATAAATTCTGGCCTTTGAATATTTTACAAACTTTAAAGTAATATCCTGGCCCTCAAATGCCTAACCAGGATGATGTGTCCAAGAGAAACTCAGAACATATAAATTTTTCCCAGGGCTAGTATTATTAACTTTTGAGCACATTAGCCCAAATAGAGGATGTGGCAGAGTAATCATATGGCATTTTTAAATTGCAAATAAGTACCAAGCAAATCAACTTTATGTGATAGTGAAAGATATTTTTCTTAATACTACTGATTTCATTATAAAGGAGTTTTGAGGGGTTTTTTTTATTAGCCCTCAAGGATTGTTTAATCAAGGTGTAACTGTACTAATATTAAAGAAGTATTTCAACCATTTAATAAAACCACGTCAAAAATACATGGTATATTTTTCTGAAAATTTAAAAAATTCTCCTTATTACTAGCAACCACTTAACAACCCTTAACTATTCAGCTCAATCAATTAAATTAATCCCATGAAATAAAATGTGCCACAGAGATGACATGTGAAATCATTTTTATTCATGGTTAGAGACTCTGAAGATCCTTTTGACAAGCCCTTAAAAATCTTGTGGGTGATGTCGAAAACTTCAGTGTACAAGTGCTCATCCAGGTTTAGGGGAGAAGCCTTCTGATGTGATGACTCAGTTCTTCACGGAGAAGACGAGAAGAGCAAGCCCCCAAGCTACACAAAGGCTGCTAGTATTGTCCCGTGCTCATTGCCGGAATTTTCCAGTGCTGAACAACCGAGAAATATGAATATGCAAAGCTCGCAGACTCTGATCAGCGGGCTGCCTCTCTCAGCCTCCTCCTGCCGAGGAAGTCGAGGTGCCTCTGGCATTCTAAGCTCTGTGTTCTGAATCCCCAGAGCAGGCAGGAAAAGAGAGAGCGAGGGGGCGTGATTTTTGTTTGTTTTTATAGTGAAAATTGAATTTGCCTTTTACAGAGCGTGTGTTTTCAGATAAATATCAGAGCCGAACCGGGACTTGTCGAACAATTGCCCACCTTTGCTCGAGGAGAAACCCCAGGGGCTGGGCATACTCGCTTATCTTCAGTGGTCTGCCAGTTCTTGCAGTTTTCCTCTCTTTGTCTGTTTCTGATTTTTTTTTTCATCCAGAAAATAAAAAATCAAATCACCATCATTTGCGCTTTATGTATTTCCATACTTGTCCCTATGCTCAAGTTGCTTTAAAAGTCCCAGTCCTTTCTGACAATTAAAGCTTACTTGTCCATTCTAAGAAACATTTATTTTGCATAAGGATGATTAATCCAAAAACAGAAATCTAAGTCCACCAGCCTCCTTTGCATTTCACCTAGTGGTGGATGCTGTCTCCTCGCCCTCACACCTGATCTGTAACTTTTCCTTCCTTGTCCCACTGGGCTGAACAGCAACCAAACTATCCTGGGCCAACAGTACCACCTACTGGTCATGGTGGTAAATTATCTAATGAAATGGCATTAGCACATGTACCCGTCACAGTCTTTCACTTTCTCTGTCCTGGAAACTCAGTAAATTGTTTTGGAAATTTCTCTTCAATTGCAAATTGTATGCATCCATGCTATCTCAGTCAGCAAAAGAAGTCCCAACACCACTCATCACGTTAAGTCGCATCCCCATACAGCCCTGTTCATCCCTTTGTGGGACCCAATCTCATATTCTTCCCCACAACACAAGCCCTTCCACTACACGCTTTGGAACTCATTGACATCAGCAAATTACCTATGTCCTCAAAGTCTTCTCCACACTAATCCCACCTCTTTGTTCTAGATGGAACCTTCTTCCTGCAGCTGTGGCACTTGCTGCCAGTTCCAGGTGGTCCCCCTTTCCTTCTCCTTGACCATTTTTGCCTCCCTTCAAGCTCAGCCATTGGTCATCCACTGCTCCACACACCAGTCATCTATAGACTTTGCACTCACTTCTCGTCATTCCTTGAAGAGTCTCATGTTCGATCTGTCACTCTCTCCAACACTACTCTTCTCATAATTTGGGGGGGCTTCAATATCATTGAGAAGGTCTTCACAATAATTTCACTTCTTGGGCTCTGGATGTCCTCTTCTCCCATGATGCCCTTCACTTCACTTTACTCCACCTACCTGTTCTTATGGTCATGCCCTAGACATGATCATTCTCAGTAACTGCACCTCCTTCAAAAATTCAGATATCCCACACTTCCACCCCTACCCCCCATTTCTCCATCTTAACTTCGTCATTTTTCAGCATCAGCAGAAACACCTACCCATTGAGCTTACTATTTGTCATTCATGTCCCCAAAGCATAATTTACCTCTTTCCTCAATTAAGACTCAATGGTTCAACTTGATAATCCTTGCCATGGCTACATCTCAATTCCCTTGTTCTCTCCCACCATCAACTTGTTGTTAGTTCAGTCCAAACTTCTACCTACCTCCTTCTGATCCCTGGGCTATTGAAGGTGGCTGAATGAAAACACATGCTTACACTGACAGATCTTACTTCAATCCCTGACTATTAATCTCGAGTGAATTCTTGTTTCTTCATTCTTTTCTGTTTGATTGTTTCTTTCTTCCTTCTGGTCCCCCCATTGATTTGAGTCCCAGTTTTTTTCCCCATCACTATTGGTTCCCTGTGCATTTTCCTTCATTTCACTTAGTGTGGCCTTCATTTTTTCATCTAATTTGCAACCAAATTCAACCAATTCTGTGAGCATCCTGATCACCAGTGCTTTGAACAGTGTATCTGATAGGTTGGCTATCACTTTGTTGCTTCATTATCTCTTGTTCTGAAAAGATTTCATTTAGAATGGATGGGCAGATAAAGCGCTTCTCAGATAAGGTCAAGTTAAAGGAGTTCATCATCACCAAGCCCTTACTATATGAAATGTTAAAGGGACTTATCTAAAAAAAAAGAAGATAAAAAACATGTATGGTAAAATGACAGCAAACACACAATTATTAACAACCACACCTAAAACAAAAACAAACTAAGCAAACAACTAGAACAGGAACAGAACCACAGAAATGGAGATCACACAGAGGGTTAGCAACAGGGGAGTGGGAGGAGGAGAGAGGGGAAAGGTACGAAGAATAAGTAGCATGGATGGTAGGTAGAAAATAGACAGGGGGAGGGCAAGAATAGTAGGGGAAATGTAGAAGCTAAAGAACTTATGACACATGGACATGAACTAAAGGTGGGGAATGTGGGGGGGGAGATTGTGCAGGGTGGGGGGAAATGAAAGGAGGAAACTGGGACAACTGTAATAGCATAATCAATAAAATATATTAAAAATAATCTCAAATAGACTCCTACTGTTGCCAGGGAATTCTCCTGCCTTCGACAAGTTGCTTTCCTCTCTTACTCTCCTAGACAACCATTTTGCACCTTTCTTCTCTCCTCAAACCTGCAGCACTTCATCCTTTACTCTCACTCTTACTTTTAATGGCCTTGCTCTTCTTTTTGCTAAGAAAATAGAGGCCATTAGAAGGAACTCCGTATGCTCCCACACTCTTCCCTTCTTCTCTGCCCCCTTCTGCCTTCTCTCCGTTACATGGCATAAACTGTTTCTGCTTCTACATAAGGACAACCCCTTCACATATAAAATGCATGTCCTCTTCCACCCAAGACCATCATTCCTGAAGACGCTTGTCTTCTCAAACTCATTGATATTTCCTTCCTCAATTGGATCATTTTCATCCTTAAAAATGAAACCCAATCTTGAACACACATGCCCCTCCAGACGCCCCCCCACCCCTCTACTCCCCTTCATAGCAAACATCTTCAAAATGGTGAGCTCCATGTGCTGTCTGAATTTCTTCTAATATTTCCTGATTGAATTCCAACGAGGCTTGCGTGCTTTGCCACTCAAAGATTCGCAGTGATTTCCACATTGGCAAGCTAACGGTTATTTCTCAGTTCTCATCATCCTCTACTGTCAGTAGCATTTGGGTCTGTTGATTGCACCCTCCTTCTTAAAATATTTTCTTTACTTGGCTCATTTTGTCTTCCTATTTCTCTGGTCATTCCCCCCGGGAGAAATCCTTGCTGGTTCCTCCTCACATTCCAGACCCCCAAACTTGAGAGTGCAATGTACTCAATCCTCAGATCTTTTCTCTATCATTCAATTCACTCGTCACACCGCACTTCGTCCCTTCTCTAATTTAAATGGCAACTATCTGCAGAACTCCAAATGTATGTCACTCCAAACCTCTCCTTTGAATTGTAGACTCATATGTTCAACTTCCTACTTGGCATCATGATATGAGAGTCTAACAAACCTCTCAAATTTAACATATCCCAGACTGAACTCATGGGCGCACACCCTCAGATAGGTCCCTCTCCCTGGTTTTGCTCATAAAAGTAAATGGAACTCCATTCTCCCAGCTTCTTGAGCCCAGCCTCTGGAGTCATCCTTGCTCTCTCTCCCTTTGCTTTTGTTATGGACATTTTTCAACACACAGAAAAGCAGGGTGAACCTGGACTCCATGTTTTTGGCTCACACTCCACAGCTAATCCATCGACAAATTCTATTTGTTCTACCTTCAAGGAATATACAGACCACTTCTCAGCACCCCATAATTATGTCTTCAAGAGCCTCCTAACTCTTCTGCTCCCATCTGCCCTTGCCTCGATATTTTCAACACAAAAACCAGATTGTTCTTTTGAAATTCATGCAAGATCCTATCACTACTCTGCTCAAAACACTTTTCATCTTCAGAGGAAACTCCAAAGTTCTTGAGACAGCTGTGCCCTACCACGTCTCATCGCTTCCCCACTCGTGCCTTCCTTCTGCTTCCAGCCTGGTCTACTTTTTCCTCTAAGTGGCTGTCGGTGCTCTGGCCTCAGGACCTTTGCACTTCCCATTTCTCTGCCCGGAATGCTGCTCCTTTCAATGCTTCAAATCTCTGCTCAAATGTAATCTTGTCAGCAAGTCCTTCCCTGAACTTTCTACATTGTAGCATCTTTTTTTCTTCTTTTTATTGTGCCACCATCACTTGTATCTCTTACTTTGCTTTATTTCTCTTCATGTTTCTTATCTCCTCTGACAAGGCTTATGTGTTTCATATTTCTTCCCACTAGAATATAAACTCCATGAGAGACTTTATTGTGTTGTTTCTTACCTAGTCTTTTGAACAGTACCCAGTGCATAATAGGAACTAAATAGATGTTTGCCATACAAATCTCCCTGTTTCTTTCTCTAACCCTTACATTTCCATCTCTCCTCTCCTGGTCTTCTGTCTTTCACTGTTTTTTTTTTTTTTTAACATTTCTGAGTTCTAAAGTAACATCATTCAAGGCCAAAAATAAAATAAAATTAAAAACCACACACGTCCAGGACCTAACTACACAATAAACGTGTGACGCGCCTGGGTGTAGAAATGCAGGTGTGATGGAACATGGTTCCCCATCCAAGACTGTTCAAGTCCAATGGAAACATTTAAACAATGCATTTCTAAGGCTGCTTTGGCCTGCAGGGCACACGTTTGCCATCCTTGAAAAACTTTGTAACTTTTGAAATTGAGTTTGACAAACTCCAAATACACAGTAGTCACTTTCAGAATTTCCTCAAGTTTCTCTCCAAAACTTCACCCACATTAAGCTAAACCTCCTTTTCCTCCAGTTCTAACATTTGAGGTTCAACCATTTTCTTGCATTTTTACTAATATAATAAAATTGCTTTTCTACTATTCTCATGTGAATGTTAGTGTTTAGTATATAGTATTTTATAGGCCCATTACGAGGCCTCAGATTCCCTAACGCGATCATGAAGGGACTCCCCTTAAGGGAAGCGAATGGGATGGATGAACTGTGACCAGTGTCTATTTTCCCCAAGCAAGGGAGACCAAAATCTGTGTGCCCCTTTTTAGAAGACAGCTCACAAGAAAGGCAACCACATCATGTCTGGAAGTCCTCTTCTGAAGGCTCTTTAATGTAAAAAACCTTCCTCATTTCTTTCTATATTGCTATAAGAATGCAGAACTATTAGTCCCACAGTGTCCCCAGATGGGGCAAGAAGGCTGTGCTGGATGTGGGCGCTGGGTCATGATTTCTGCCCTGATTAACTATTAAAGACTCAGAACCCAACCCCTGACCCCACCTCTTCACCTGCTCTCTCCAATCACCATCCAGCTATGCAAACAAGTCATGAATCACCCTCTATTGTTCCTCCAAGGCTGAGGCCTCTCTCCGCTGCGCACCCCTCCCACCAGGGGAGAATTCCATTCGCAGGCCCAGGGTGGCTCAGGGTGGGACCCTCCACTTCTTCCTCAGCCCTCAGCACCGCATTGGACGAGGAATAAAGGTCAGGGCTCACCTTACCAGGAAGCTTGTTCCCCTGAAACCTTTACAACGCATGCAGACTCCACTCTGCCTGCTTCATTTACTAACTAGTACCTTCAAGACCCCAGCCACCTTTGTTTGCATTTTGGCCTTTGATTTTGAATGCTGTCTTCATTGAAAAATGAGTTCCAAAGCAGCTGGTTAATAAGTGAACATCTGAAATGCAATTCAAGTATAAATCGGGAATATTGCTTCTTCTCAAACAGGACCAGTTAGACACAAGAAAGTTCTATTCAGGCCGAGTCGCTGCAAATGAAGGAGAGGGCAGCTGAGCCCTCCTCTGGATGTCAGCAGAGTGGGCGGGCCCTGCCCCCCATCCAGTGCTTATGGAACACGTGGGGGCTTTCTTTTTCTTCATAAGCACAGTTTGATGCTAGAGACAGAGACATTTTGCAGGATGAGCCAGATGACACGAGTGGGTCGTGGAGACGATTATACAAGCACATCACTCCAAAAGACTCCCTGTTAAAACTGGGTTTGAATGCCAAGTCCTAGCGAGGAACGAGGCCCAGCTGTGAAACGTGCTGGCAGGGAGTTCGCTTGCTCCAGGCTCTGGCGGATCAGCTGGAAGAGCATCTACTTCCGAGCTGGGTCCTAAGATGCAAAGAGGTGAGTCAAACTCTAAGGCTAACAGGAAATTGTGTTTTCAGAGGTCAGACTTGCTGAAATTTTTGAATAAGGTACAAAAGGGCAGAAGGACCGAAGACACTGGTAACACCAGGCCCCTGTCCCCTGAAGCCAATGACGGAGTGGAAAAATAATCTCATATCCTCATGCCTGGATCTGAAATGCAGAAAACAATAGACAGCAGCAAAAATGTGGGGCATAAATTTAATAAAATAAGTTTTATAAGATGGAGCACCACAAGCTTCCCTAATTAAACTTTATCCACACGTTAGGGCAGTTCTCCTCCTTCTGAGACCAGCCTATCCTTTATTTCTTAACTTCCTGTCACTCTTTTTATTGGCAAGCAATCATTTTCACTAAAACCAGTGGACAAAGCTCATAAAGTGACATTGTTTTGCCCACACTCTGTGTCACTGCAAGATGTGAAGTGTGCACTTTTGGAGGGGACATCAATCGCCCAGGCATTACTCATCGTGGTTGATTGTGCCCATGATGACATAATTTTAAACTAGATTTTCTGCACAAAGATTGGGAAAATATCCCTTTTAATGGGAGAAAGCCATGTTTGCTTTTGGAGACATGATATCGAATAGATTTTGGATTAAAACATTAACACCTGGGACCAAAGGACGATGCCCCCACAGGTGCTTAAATATACTCTCTTTTGTCAGAAAGCTACCTAAACTCGATCAGACTATTTCATGAAATCACCTGAAAGTGACTTGCCAGCATCCTCAGCTAAAATTGCTGCCGGCAACTGTACCTGCAGGAAGAACAAGCTTATGATACAAGTTACTGCAAACTTGTACTATAAAAGTATACATCAAGTTTCCTCATTAAGTAGCCTTTTCAGCTATGGAAAAGCCAGCCGGTTGTGCCCCGAGCGCTGTCCATTGGGAAAGTACCAGTGCCAAGTAGAATTTCATAATTTAAGGCAACACCCACATGAAAACGGTCTTGGTGACAAACTCTCACACATCACTTGCTTTATTTTATTGGGCTAACATTTAACTAAGATGATAGATGATAGACAGACAGACAGACAGACAAACATGGATTTAGGAGAAAGTTAAGAATAATGAGCTCCAGTCCCTTAAAAAATAGTTGTGATTTGTGGAAGGGGATGGGACAGATAATACCATTAGGTGCAGTTTGCTATTTCTTTAAGATAAAAGACCCTTAGCTATGAGTAGAGTGATATATCATACCACAGTCTTTCAAGTCATTATTTCTCAATAGATCCACGTATTCCACCTGCTAGGAGTCCATAAGAAACACCTAGTGATGCTGGCAGTAGCCTCGGACTATTTCCTTTGAAACAGTAAGGATGGTTCTGACCTACGGACCACCAGATGCCGTATCAGATGCAGTTGTCTTAATGGGAGCCCAAGACTTCAGAGCTGCTTGTCCAAGATGAATTCATGGTGGGGCCCCTGTGAGATTGGTTTGCTTTCATTATCTCATTGCTTTTCATGGGTAAAAAAAATAAAAAACTTCCCGGGGTTTTGCCTTCACGAAGGAGTCGGGGAAGCTGTGTGGTGGGGAAAGTGGAGGTAAAACAAGGGGGTAAATAGAAGAAAAGAGTCTGAAGAAAGGGACTCTACTCATTACCGTTATAATTTTCTACCCCAAAATTTAAAAAAATTGAATATAAATATAAACATAGGCAGATTATTTGCTGTGGACCACACTGAATAGAACCTAAGTGAAAGGATGCCAAGTGTCGATTGAATCAGTGTCTTTCAGCATCACAATACAGGCTTTCTTCATTTCCAAAAGCAGAATAGGAAAACTCAAAAAAGCTACCCAATGTTCAGGAATATTTTACGTACTATTTTAATAAACCTTTGTTTATGCCTAGAGGTGCCATTAAATTACCAGCCAGACGTTGATACGCACTCACTGGGGACTGGCGTGTTCCCAGCGATCACTGCTGGGCGCTTCACTCGGGGCTCGCTCGCTGCTTGGCTTAGACACAGCTACTGGGCAGGGATTAGAAAACTAGTCTGTGCTTTGCTTCTGCCCCAAGACCATCTCTCTAGCATACCTGAGGATGAATAGCTATTAATGAGGTGGATCAAATAACCACAATAGCAGGCTTGTAAAACTATTTGAGACATCTTTCGACAATTTTTTCTCTGTGATTACAGTGGAAGACAATTTAATTTTTTTTTATTTGAAGCAGTGACTGGAAATAGGGTGGCCGATGCTGAATAGCAGGTTTTGACCTTTTCCACTCTAAGTTCAGAGCGCGGCACGAGAGTCCAATGTTCAGAGACTGCCGTACCTGCGGGTCACCTGGAGGAGATGCCAGTTTCCACCTGTGCAAAACAGGCCAATTACTATGTATTTCAGAAAATCAATCAGAACATCGCATGAAATGAGAGTCTGAATGTGTTTGGTAGGTCAACGCTAATTATACAATAATAATTAGATGATAAATAATTCATCACGTATCAGTACAATGTGTTCATGGCATTATGTTTCTTTGATGGGTGATCTAGAATTTCTTCCCCCAGCACTTAAAAAATAAGAATGCGACCAAGAAACTAAGACTTAAAGCTCTAAATTCTTTTTTCTTTATGTTCATAATGTGAATCGGAACATAGAAATTCTATTCAATGATTTAAAATGCATTTTCATACTGCTTTTAGGTGCTGGAAGCAAATATATAGCAGCAGGATAAAAATCAAAAAGCAATGCTGTTGAAATGGGGCTGTTTTTCTCTGCTAAATGGAGTGCAGAGAGCATTCTCGACTTCACGGACTGGTGGAACTCTGTGACTTGCCTCCGTGGCTCTCAGAGCTGCTGGCTCTCGTTCCAGCCGTGGGGCTGCCTGGCAGAGCTTTCAAAACACGCTCATTGGAGGCCTGTTTCACTTACTTTTTGAATACAGATGACAAGATCCAAGAGCCAGGTAAAACTTGAGTCATCACTGAATTTTGTTTTAGTGTCACTAACAGCATAGTCTACAGTAATTTCCCCCGACGTAGTAGAGGGAGTATAAATACTAAACATAAACATTGGACAAAACACAAAAGGGCATGGACACTTAACATATTTTGAGGATGTGATTCTAGACTTATCTGTTAAGATCACAAACACACAAACCACTGTCCTAGCAATTTTATAAAATTTTATAAAAATGAAAATACCAGCCCATAAGGGGGCATGTGCAAGGGTGTTTGCAGTAGGTTTGCTTACAATGGCAAAAAAAAAACAAAACCCAACAACAACAACAACAAAAACCCACCCAAAACCAAACACAAACAGATGCTCATCACCAGAGATGTAGATAAGTAGGTTCATCCATACCACAGGTGGCAAACGCAAGGCCTGTGGGCCGAGTCCAGCCCCTCCACCTGGTTTTATCCGGCCTGGCACCTTGTTTCTACCTGGCAGCAGTGACGAGCTCCTTGCCCCAAGTTAAGGAGCAATTACATTTATACAGTCCTAAAATCACATCCGGCCCTTTGAAGGCCACCGCGAGGCTGATGCGGCCCCCCCCCGCCCCCCGCCCCCCCCCCCCAACACGAGTTTGACAGCCCTGCTCTGCACCAGGATGTTCGCTGAAGAAAATGTGTCAGTTTCTTGTTGGTTGATTTGGGGTGATTTTTCACACTATGTGTTCAAGTGAGAAAAAAGTTTTCCAACATTTTTTCGTGGTAGTGGTGAGGAGAAATGGGTAAGAGAGGGAAAGAAAAGAGGTAAGTGATTTAACAAAATGTTTTTAAAAGCATTCTCAACAAAATACAAGTATAATGTGATCCCTTTATTCAAAATTTTATATCTGCATATGTAAAATTTTAAATCTGCATACATAATCCTGAAGAGATGTATTAAAGAATAGTTACTAAATGTTAAGAGTTGGTTATCTCAGGTGATTTTTAGTTTTTTACTTAATTTTTTCTGTTCTGGATGACTAGAATATAGCATATTTAATTTGTGTAATGAGATAAAAAGAGACAAAGACTTGTCAGTAAAATAGTAATTTCAATATTATAAAAACATTTTGAAAAACTTTAAAAATTTGTAAAATACAGAACACATAAACAGGTTTTTACAAGTTTAAGAAGTTATATATATATATATTCAAATATAAGTTTATTCACCAGCCAACTAGTACAAATTTTTTTAATTTGAAAGATTTTCTAAAATTTCCATAAAGGATTTATGTTATGCCCATCTACTATAGCCCAAGTATAAAAACTAGACCATTTGAAAACTCTAATTGTATTCAACGGCCCTTAACACCAAGTAGAATATCTGTCTAAATTGGATATTCAGGCTTTGAAGTGTTAGATTTTGGTAAAGAAAGTCAGAATGTTCAGCACAAGCTGTTGCTCCCTGGGCAGAAGTGAAGTCCATTTCCTTCCAAGGGCCGGAAGAAGCATGAAAGCCCAAAGCTTCCAATAACACCCCACCCCGCCCCCGCCCCGCCCCGCCCCGCCAAAAGCCATCTAGAGATACCTACGCATCGCAACACCGCGGATTTGTCTCGGGATGAGCACAGCGTAATGCATCTCTTGCTTGCCATCCGTGGAAATAACAATGTCTACTGTAGCAGAGGAAAAACATCTTGTCCTTTACCCCTTATGTTCTCAGCCATGGTCTCCCTAACAAAGGACAGAGGACGGAGAGAAGCACACAAATTTATTTAATGCACGTTTTACGTGACACCGGAGCTTCATAGCAGTTAAACCCACTCATGCTAGGTCTGATGAAGAGAGGAGGGTCCGGGAAAATGCGGTAAGACAGACAACGACGACAACGACCAAAGACACCGGAAAGGGTCTGAGCCAAGTGCCTGCTCCTCAAGGTTCCTCTCAGTGTCCACCTGTCCTAGGAATTATGGATGTTCTTCTTTAGGGAGACACCGCTCATATGAGGGTTGTATGACCTTCAGAGAAAGGTCAGAGGGTCCTTCCTGCACCGCTCATTTCTCACATTCCTTCAGCTTGAAGTATTGAATATGTCAAGTGTAGTGTTTGGGGTGGCATGTGTCCTGAAGGAACCCTGTCACTGCCATTTTCTGATCATTGAGATTGTGCACTGAGGTAGGTGCTTTCTATACATCATCATCTACTTTATTTAATTTTTTAATTAATTAATTAATTGATTTTAGAGAGAGGGGAGGGAGAGAGAAAGAGAGGGAGAGAAATGTTCATGTGCAAGAGACACATCGATTGGTTGCCTCTTGCACGCCCCTAAGTGGGGACCTGGTCTGCAATCCAGTCATGTGCCCTGACTGGGAATCGAACTGGTGACCTTTCGGTTCTCAGGCCAGTGCTCAATGCACTGAGCCACACCAGCCAGGACCTTTAGCTACTTTAATGTTTCCATAACAGGTAGGTATGTTATCTTTGCACGACTTCCTTTCTCACTTCACTCAGTTCTCAAACGGTTACCCTCAGATCCCTAGTTACCCTCACTAAGTCAGTGAACCTGGGCCTGGGCTAGGAGCAGGGCCTTGGTGGTTTTGACACAGAGCTCTGAATCAGTCCAGAACGTCTCAGATGCTCAGTAAATATTTGTTGGATACATGGATTATTTTCCCCTGTCGAATAAGGTCATAGACCTCCACTTCTTTGTTTCCTCTGTGTCTTTCATTTATTAACTGCACAAATATTTATTAAGCGCCAACTATATTCTAGGGTCTCTTCCAGGCCTTCAGAACGTGCCAGTGAACAAAGAGACTACGTTCCTGCTTCCTTGGCGCTTACCTTCTGATCATTAAAATCTTAAGTTCTTTTTTTCCCCCACATAGTTTCACTGATTGCTGTAAAAGTCATAATAAATGTAAACACTGTCAATTTCCTTCTATGGAAATGTATATATGCTTCTTTCAGAAATTATAGAAATTAGGCAAAACCTTTACATTTCATTTTTTGGTAAATACTGAATTCTGTAAACCTGAGTAGATGGTTGAAGAAGTAAAATGAACTTACTATAAGCTAATGACAGAAATGACTATTTAATAAAGCCATTGTTCTTATATAAGATCATGATAAAAAAATGAAGGCAGAATTAATTTTGAACCCAGTTTTTCCGATTCCGTGGTTGCATCAATAGATTTGAGCACTTAAAATATGCTTTTACCAAGCCTAAAATCTTTTATCCCATATGATTCCTTCTAAGGAAAAAAAATGCTCTGCAGCCGCCCAAGCATCAGCTTTAATCAGAAATCAGATGACTTGATTTATCTGTTTGTTCTTAACCCAACGCTAATCCTGAGTAAACTCGCTCTGAGTCGAAAACCACGTGAGCTTCCTTCTCAGTAAAATGGGGGTAATAACACCTCTGTCTGTGCTCCAAACTGTGAGAAATGAATCCCTGTGGGTTCTAATAATTGTAAAGTGCCACATATAACAGTGTATGCAGTATAATTTTTACTTGGTGCAATTTTAAGAATAGAAAAATGGAGCCTTAAGTATCTGACACATATGTAAATAGTTATAGAATAAGAAAAATTAAATTTGGCGATAATATCCAAATATACTCCACCATAATGAAATGAATGTAAGACTCTAAGAATAACCAGTTTCAAGGCTGCATTGGTCTTAAAGAACAAGAGTAACTCAAGGATTCACTTCGCTGCCATATCAAATTTATAGTTCTTCTAGAATGCCAAAAGACAAGCTCAAGCTGCTAGGAAATTCCAATTCTTCTGGTATTTTCCCCTTGATAATTTAAGTGGGTAGATTAACATAAATACGCAAAGTAAGGTGTATTCAATGGAGATAAAGAGAAGATTTTGCTACAATAGCACAAGATTAAAACTGACCTTGGCATTTGTGGAGTAATACTCCGCAGAGGATAGCTCAGACGGGAAGGGGTGGTCTCCCAGCTGGGCCTTTCCTGTTTCACATACTAAGGACTCTGCTAGAACCCACAGCTGTCTTGGATGCTGGTCCAGCACCCCTGACCCACCAGAGCACAGTGGCCTTTGGTCTTCTCCATCTATTGACATGCTGGCAAATTCTCTTTGGCTTCTTTGCACAGGGCTTTCCACAAACTAAGCACCAGGTGTGTGCTGGGGTTGGCGACCCCAGGGGCATCAGGGGTACTTACTAAAGGACAAAACCTAAAGTGGGTCCTGACAAAGGAGCAGAAATTGTGCAGGAGAGCAAAGCTATGGGGGGAAAGAAGAGGACATGAATCTATAAAAACAGGAAGGCATCCAAATGACAGAGGCCTCATGTTGCATGTCCAGGAGTTTGGATTCAGTCTAACAGACCTAGAGCACCTTGAATGGTTTCAAGTAGAGCAGTTACAAATGGATGTTTAGATTCTACAATAATAAGATAACTCCACAGATCTGAGAGGGGCCAGTGATGACGGTGGGTGGGTAAACAAGGAGCCCCATGGGGAGGCTACGTGATAGTTTCGTGTTTTACCATTGACCTCAGCATCTGCAGGCAGACTCATTTCCACAACATGCATCAGGGAAGCCTTTCAACTTTGAGAGTAGCCTGTTATCATACAGCAAAGGACAGGAAGTGAGGGAGAACATTACCAGTCTTCTTTCCAACTCTGTTAGAATCCCAGCAAGTGAAATAGCGTGGTGCCCAGGGCAGGCATGCAGGCAGGTGCGGAGCTGGCTTTAGTGCACGGACTTGGAGAGCACTGGCCCTCAAGACCCGTGGTGGCTGGCCCACTGAGATAAAGGGGCTGATGTGAAAACACCTGTGGTGATGGAACAAGGGCCTGGAGGGTTGGAAGTGGGCGGTGAGGAAGAGTCCTGGATGGCCTCCTGGTCTGTGATGTGGGGTGAATGGGAAAGCAGTGTTGTTGAAAATGCTTAGGCTGGCGTTTCTGCAAATAAAGCTTTCAGTAGGATATAAGAGCAAGTAGAAGCAAGAGCATAAGAGCACACAACGTGAGCTTCTATATTAACGTTAAGATCTAGCCGTTCATTGGAAGGTGTATTGAAAACTAAAAATGGACCTGCCCTTTGATCCAGCAATTCCACTGCTGGGACTATATCCTAAGAATCCTGAGACACCCATCCAAAAGAACCTATGCACCCCAATGTTCATAGCAACACAATTTACAATAGCTAAGTGCTGG